>JAAIXJ010000332.1:843592-1026698 GCA_013403705.1 Heliconius hermathena | reverse complement strand
TATATATATATATATATATATATATATATATATATATATATATATATATATAACATTTTAACTTGAATGATTTTATATTTTTATATCTTTTTAAAAAATACACACAATTTTCACAAGGAGCACTGCTAAACTAGCCTCTTGAAATTTATAACTGCAAACTCAATAACCGTTAAGTGGGTATCACCGTATCGGTGAATTAAATATTAGCAATTTTATTTATTAAAGTTAGAACTAAGTTATTTTTATACTTAATCCGATATATTGGGTTGTTGAGTTCCGGCGTTGAGTTCCGCCACTTACGCAACGCCTCCAGAACACGGAGAAAGTGGGGAGCAGAGTGTCTTAATACTAAGTTCCCTTTGCCTACCCTGATGTGTGCGGGAAACGGCGGGGAACGTGCGGGATTAATAACTAATGTTGTCGGTACAAAATGGAAATTAAAAACTATTAATAATAAAAAACAGGTTGACAATCTTACCTTTTCGGAACTTTATCAATTAAAGTTTAATTTTAACTTGGTATTGGTTATCCTACTTTGAAGTATAAGCAAATCGAGGCCAGTCGTGGCGCAGCGGCACGAGGTGTGACTGCAAAACCGACTGGTTGTGGGTTCGATCCCCACTCGAGGAGATGAAATATTTACTTAAATTTATATTTCCATTTCTTCGCTCTGGTGTCGAGGTTAAGCGCGGCGTTGAGTTCTGCCACTCAACACGCAATGCCTCCAGAATTCGGCAGAAAGTGGGGAACGGAGTGTCTTAACACTAGGTTCCCTCTGCCTACCCTGCTGTGTGCGGGATATAGCGTGAAGCTGATTTATTTATTTTAAGTATAAGCAAAATTAATAAAACATTATGAATATTTCGACTATTTATTATTATTTTATTTTTATTTCCTTTTATACTAGCATATACAAAATACCTTAGTATAGGTAGGTTATATAAAATAACCACATCGGACGTAACGTACTGGATAGCGGATCTCAGAGGTCGTCAGGAATATCGACGGTTCTCTCTCAAAAGAGAAACCACTCCCGTTATCATTATTATTGATTGATATATTAAAGCAACAACTTTGAGGCCTATTGTGGCGCAGTGGGACAAATGTTTGACTATAAACGCGACTGGTTGTGAGTTCGACCCCCACTCGAGGAAATGAAGTCGAGTATCAGGGCAAAGCGCGCGTTGAGTTCCACTACTTAACACGCAATGACTCTAGAAATCAGTGTAAAATGGGGAACGGAATCTCTTAACACTAGGTTTCCTCTACCTACACTGCTGTGTGCGGGATACAGCACGAGAAGCTGATTTTATTTAAAGCAACTAATGTACAAGTTCAGTATTTTAAATTTATACGTTGAATATCTATCCTGGTTTAACATTTACTCTTATCTTTCTATTATATTTGTAGAATAAAATATTTTTTACAAAAAAATCATTTAGTGTAATTGAAATAGCAATAGACCACGAATCTATGATTTTTAAATTATCTGTCAGTTTGTCTGTTTGTCCACATCCGTTTTTTGATCTCCTAAACACATTTGAATGAAATCCTTTTTTTTCTTGTATAGCTATTAGGCATGGACATCCTGTCTACGTTTTAACAGATTTTGAATACTTTTACACTTAATGCAGTCCATCTTAACTATAAGAAAAAAACACTGCTTTAATAAAAGTTATTGAGCGTGATAATATGATTGATATAAAAAATAATATAATATCTTAGACATATCTAAATCTTAATATTTCTTTTGTAATTTTTTTTAAACCATTGTTAAACTATTAGAAATAAAATGTGATCCCGGCCTAGAATAGGATCATCCTGGTACTGATGGTGTCGTAAGACAACTAAATTACGTGTGGTAAAGTCACGTCGCCAGCAATGGCAACACGCATGGGCAGACTCGACCGGATCATCACCACCTCCGGCATTTAAAACCGGCGCTAAGTAGTGGCTTTATGCCACTGCGTTTCGCATCAGGTAATGCCGGGCTCCGGCGCCCAACCCACCTTAAAGGCAGGCAACGCACCTGTAGCTCCTCTGGTGTTGCACGATGTCGTGAGCGGCGGTGGTCACTTACCATCAGGTGACCCGCACGCTCGTTTGCCTTGTTTTTAATTATATATGACAATTATAATTACCTTTGAAACAGACTGGGGCGAGCATTTCATTCCCAAGGCGTGTTATCATTTATACAATCATTATTTTGGTAATAATCTTTATGTGTGATGATATAGAAAATTCTCTGACGTTTTCTGGTATCCTATAAGAAAAGCGTCCACATTGTCCCAACAACATCACCAATTTGGTAAAATCTATTAAAAAAATACTTTTTTTAAATGTATTTTGTTTAAAAACTTTTTTCTTATCACGAAGAACCATAATAGTCAAACTAAAACACAAGAAATAAGGAAATAGTTAAAAAACACACACACACAACTTTTTCTGAACACATTTTAGTTGTCATTCCTTGTAAAATTAAGGCCTTCGTGACAACGGTACAACGACAGTGGGACAGCGGCTGTAGGCAGGGCGATTGTTAGTTCGATTTCCAATTTTCCGGGGGCAATTTATTCTCTATCACTAATCTTTCTACTGCTTTTATTTTTCTACCACATAAGATGCATTTCAAAGTACAGTTCAAGTTTGTACTATTATTAAAAGTAAGCCACAAGCATATACTAATAAAATAATCAAATATTGTAAATTAAAGTAAATATACAATATTTGATTATTTTATTATTTTATTATATAAAGTTAATACTTTAAAAGTTAACATAAATTACAATTTTCTAGAAATAGTTGTGCAATTGTTAAGCGAAATAAATAGAAACGAATAGAAAATGCTGAAACGCAAAGCTTTCAAAACAATTGTTGCATTGAAACTTTTATATAAATATTTTTCTTTGATAATAATGTCAATTCCATTTTAGCAATTGATTTGCTCTTATTTTGCAAAGGAAAATTATGATGATTGATGATGATGATATTTTCAACATACAATACAATTTTTTATTTTTTGAAACGGTATAGAATTCGTAATATTTAAACATGACCTTTGATTTTTTTAAAGCTTCACGTTGTTTCCTCCGCACATACATAGCAGAGGGAGCCTTGGAACCTAGCGGTAACGTCACGTTCCCCACTTTCCGCCGAAATCTGCAATGCACGTTGAGTGATGGAACTCTTATCATCATCGCATATCAAATCAAGACGTACTCATCGAAAGAGAGGCAAACCGACCTCCATGGATAGGACGAGTAACATGTACGCATCCCATCTCAATCTGCTGACTTGTAGTGCCAGACGCGACGAGTTGCGGGTGTTCTGCAACTGCCGCGCTTAATAAGTATGGCACTCCGTGACAGGCTGTGATCTGAAGACCCCAAAGGCGCATCAACGACGACCTGCTACTGTTCCGATGTGAAGTTTGCAGAAGGTCCAATAAGGAGGCTTTGTGGTTGTCCACGTCCGGGAGTCACGTAGGCAACTCAACCAATTGGGACAATCCATTTCTTAGCAAAGTCGAATACAGCTCTCCCTGCGTGATGGGTAGTGCATGACCCAAGCGAACTATCGTTGTGTGTATTAAAATCGCCCAGTGTCGAGACCTCAGCGGAGGGAACCTGTGAGAGCATATTGTCGATAGCCGATTGCATGTGCCCCATGTGTCGATCCGTTTCTATATTGCCACTGTGGAACCACACTGTACAGGAATACGTAGACTCAGCCTACTTGATCTCGTTACCAGCGAGAGGAAATGAAAACAATAAACAATTCCTTACTCTGAGTTTGAATCAAACCCACAATCATCACACTTATAATCGCACGAATTTCCATTAATCATATCAATTTTAAAGATATATTTTTTTAAAAAAGCAAAAAAGCATGTTTAATACTTGCATACTAAAAAAGCTATAAAAACTTGTTTACTTCCTTAGCTTCAATGACGCCATAAATTTTCATACTAAATTTAAGATCCACTTCTACTCGAAACTCACAGATTTCAGGGAAGCAAGGAAGGGTACTTAATAGATGTTTACATTATGAGACTACTTACTTTACGTACTGGCCAAATTTAATGTACCTAGCTTCAATAGCTTACGCTCGGTGAAAGTGAATCATTCATTCAGGGGAGAGTTTTCAGTGTGGGCATAGATAATAACAATACCGACTTTACGGATGAGCGTTTAAAATAACTTTCTTTAGCTCCATGCTGTATTCCGCACTCCGTTCCCCACTTTCTATCCAAATTTCGAAGTATTGGGTATCACGTATTGAGTAGCGGAACTAAACTGCGCGTTTTGCCTTGTTACCGAAACGGGGAAATGAAAATTTGAAATAATTTATTCCAACGAGTAGGAATCGAACCAACAATCGATACTTTAACAAACGCATATTTGTGCCACTGCGCCACGCTGGCCTTATTGTTATTTCAGCCTATAATATAAAAACAGATTATTAATATTTAAATTATCTAAATTAGATGTTACTATTAATTATATACTTTTTACGTCAGTCAAATGTCGACGTAAGCAATAGGCGCGTCAAGCTTAATTAATAACTCGATAATCAAAGCGATCACGTTTTCAATTATATTCCTATATAACACATTATGATTTAGATAAATTAATAAGAGATTATAAACTTCCTGTGATTTTAAATTTATTTTAAAGTTTTGGTTTTTTACTTACGTTTAAGTTATTATAAAAATGCTTTAGAAATACAAAAATAATTTACTTTTTTTAGCTTCACGCTGCATCCTGTACATTGCAGTTCACCTGGGAACCCAGTCTTGAAATATTTCGTTATTAAGACACTTCTGTATACTACTTTCCACTGATTTCTGGAAGAATTGCGTGTTGAGTGCGTCAACGCTGCGCTTTGTCTCGTTACTAAAGCGATATTAAATATTTAATTTCCTCAATAGCAAATCGCACCCACAACCTATCACGCTTCCAGTCGTTCGCTAGTGCTTTTTTATTATTGTATTTTTATTTATATTTTATATCGTCTATTAGATTGCAGTTCCAAAATTAAAAATGAAAAAAAAACAGCTTCACCCTATATCCCGCCCATCGCAGGGTAAGCAGAGGGAACCTAGTGTTAAGACACTCCGTTCCCTACTTTCCACCGGATTGCCGCGCTTTGCCTCGACACCAGAGCGAAAAAATGGAAATATAAATTTAAATAAATATTTTATTTCCTCGAGTTGGGACCGGACCCACAACCAGTCGCATCTACAGTCGATTTTTATACTCCGCGCCACGACTGGCCTTCTCCATCTTTCTAAAAAAATTACCGAAACTTATTTAAAACTAAAGGCTAATTGGTCTACATACTGTAATTGTACGATCACTTCAAACATAGAATTCTTACTTTAATTCAACTGTAAGAAAATTTCTATATATATGTACATATATTAAAAGACATATTAGAAACGAGCAAATCTTATATATTCTCACTTAAATCGTGTCATATTATTAAACTTAAAACATTTCCTTAGTTTAAGTCATGATTATAACTTCTAAAATCTCATATACAAGAAGGAAAATATATTAGGTAAGTAGGTCTAACTTTGAGCTAAACCCAGGATTAGGGATTAGACTGAGGGTGGAAAAGTTTAAATAGATTAAACCAAAATTTATTAATTTATATTCAGTAACAAGTACTGAAATTGTTTCACTTAAAAATCAATAAATTACTAAAAATTGTGGCGTTGAATTGCACCATTCAACACGCAACGCCTCGAGAGTTTGGTGGAATATATGGAACACAAGTGTCTTAATAGGAAAAGAGAAAACCTCTGTCTTCCATGCTTTGTGCGGGATACAGTGTGATGTAAGAAATATACTAAAAAAAATTGGTAAATACGTAGCTATTGTAAAAATAAATTCCCAATTGCCACCAATTTCGTACAATATATTGGATTTCATTTAGTTAGAGAATTTATAGTAACAATCAAATCAGCTTCACGCTGTATCCTGCACACAGCAGGGTAAGCAGAAAGTTTCCCATTTTCCGCCGAATTCTGAAGGCTATGCGTTTTGAGTGGGGGAACTCAACGCTGCACTTTGTCTAGACACGAGAGCAAAGAAATGAAAATATACATTTAAATAAATATTTAATTTTCGCGAGTGGGGATCGAATCCACAACAAGTTGCAATATTGAGTGGCAGAACTCAACCCCGCGCTTTATCTCGACACGAGAATAAAGAAATTCAAATATATATTTAAATAAATATTTAATTTACTCAAGTGGGGATCGAACCCACAACAAGTCTTCATGATTGGCCTCACTAAATAGTAAATTTGGCTAAAAGTAAGTTTCTTATTATAAAATCGCATTTACAATAATAAGTTTTACAACTAAAGTTTCAAATATAGCTTCTATCATAGAACTGCTGATCTGCTGTATAGTGACGTCTCTTTTTAAAAAATATTACTACCTGATTAAAGACTTAATATAGTTATTATAGATAATATATAATTCATAAATAAAATAAATAAATCAGCTTTACGCTGTATCCCGCACAGAACAGGATAGGCAGAGGGAACCTAGTGTTAAGACACTCCGTTCCCCACTTTCTGGCGAATTCTGGAGGCATCGCGTGTTGAGTGGCAGAACTCAACGCCGCGCTTCGCCTCGAGATCAGAGCGAAGAAATGGAAATACAAATTTTAAGTAAATATTTCCTCGAGTGGGGATCGAACCAACAACCAGTCGGTTTTACAGTCACACTGTACCCCTGCGCCACGACTGGCCTCTCTTTTATCATGATTCATGTTTACGTTTTATAGATATAATATGTGTGAGTCAGTACCATCGTTCCGGAAACTAGATCTCAGTTTTATATTCAACAAGAGGAAATACCACATGAGTAACAATAAATATATTATAATAGCCGCATTTGAGTTGTTATTATAAAGTAATATAATATATAATTTTGGGCTTAACATTTTACCCCACATTGAGTAGGGTAGGCATAGGGAACCTGGGAACCTAGTGTCCGTTCCGATTCAGACACTTTCGATTCACATTTTCCGCCGAATTCTGGCAGCATTGCGTATTGAGTAGCTAATAGAAAACTAAAATATGTGAAGACACTGCGCTCTCCCTATTACAAACAAACTCAACGTTTTTGTGGTATCATTAAAATAATATAACAAATGAATACGGTTACATTTAGAATATTTCATAAAATATAACAATAATTAAGAAAAAAACAATTTTTCTTTCACGTTTGAAACACAGTATCAAAGATACAAGAGGGTATGTATGAAGAGATTGTTGATGACAGTGCACAAGGCGAAAGAGGTATGTAGAGATCGTAGCGTTTGGCGCTCTGTTCTCTCATACTACCCCACTAGGAATACAGCGTGAAGCTAAGTTAAGTTGGTTTTATTCTTTAGTATAGCTAAGATTCTTAACTTAACGCTTGCACACAAAATACCTTATATATCCTCAACATGTATCGAACCTAGAACCTCTAGCTACAATTATATCCCTAATTACTATGCCAACATCCACCCAACTTATGTAAAATAGTCTTAGAACATGTAAAATTAATGAGTGCCATACACAATGTTCCAAATATGAGTGAGTATATAATTATAATGTATGAAGGTCTTGCTCCTTTATCGCGAGTGCTGACTTCAAGTAATTTCGAAGTATGTATGTAAGAAAGTAGGTAGGTTCATTTTAAATTAATTCGTCAAACAGCAATATTTTTAGCAAGAAACAGGTTACATATGAACCTTTTTTCTACTAAAATACATAAAAATTAAAATTATGAAAAATATATTTATAAAGGCCGTCGTGGCCCAGAGGCACAAGGGTGTGACTGTAACGCGATAGTTGTGGGTTCGATCCCCACACGAGAAAATGGAATATTTATTTAAATTTATAATTCCATTTCTTCGCTCTGGTGTAGTGGCAAAGAACGTCGTTGAATTCCGCCACTCAACACGCAATGCCTCCAAAATTCGGCGAAAAGTGGGGAACGGAGTGTCTTAACACTAGGTTCCCTCTGCCTACCCTGCTGTGTGCGGGATACAGCGTGGAGCTGCTAAAAAATATTTGGTGTATAAAGGTAAAGACTATAAGAGATCTCTTCCAGTCAACCAGTGGAAGTGGTTAAGTTACAATTATCGGGTAAGACATATGTAAGATTTTTTTTTTATATGAATAATTATATATATTTATACTTAATATATTTTTTTTAATTTTCAAATACTAAATAAATATTTTATATTAATCTAAAAAAATATGAAGTATTCAAAATAAAACAAAACTTGACATACACTAGTGACATTTCACGAGAGTTCTGTCTTTTTCACATACAGCCGGAGGGCGTCTGTATACAAACAGACACATCTCGTCACTTCGCGTCATACTATATAGGTCATGGACGTAGAGATAACGTCAGTCACAGAAACAAAATGTCACCAGTACTTTATTGTTCCGGTTGATTAAAAATATCCTAAACTGGCTCTTGGTGTGATTATGTGTTTTTGGTAAATTTTAAAATTATTTTTTTGAAAAATAACCACTATTGTGGCGTTTTTGGATTGTGTGTTTGTAATTCTCTCGATTTATTCTTACAATTTTACGGTTTATCTAATGTGAAGTCATCGGAAACTAATGTGAAATCATCCCGTTTTCGTCTTTCCGACCGAACTCGAGATATTTGATTTTGAGTGGAGTAACTCAACCTACGACCGTCACATTCAGTAAATACGTAAATATGTTGAGGCCAGTCGTCGCGCAGGATCAGAAGCGTGCGACTGTAAGTGCGACAGATTGTAGGGTCGATTCCCATTCGAATAAATGAAATATTTGATTCTTTCATTTCCTCGCTCTGGTAACGAAGCGCTAAGTTAAATTCGGAAATTAAACATGCCTTCAGAATCGATGGAGGTGTCTTAATGAGAACTTAGTGACTTAACACTAGGTTCCCACGTTTCCTCAGGATTATAGCATGAGTCGGAAAAAACTTAAATATTTCGTTTCATTATTTATTAAACGACTTTTACAGACACATATATCTTTTATACTTAATTTTGCCATACATACCGTTAGAAGTCAATACATGAAAGAGGTTCCTTGTAAATTTACGATCAGCAACATATGGCGGTAATCGTTTAATCGATGTGAGTTCAATTAATCAATGCCTGTGTAAAATCTGTGGCCATGATACAAGAAGTACATACAAACGAGATATAATTATTTATATTATCAGCGAGCTATAGTAAGCTATTCCCAAATACGTCACCCTTACGTCTTTGAAATATAGTTAAAATATTTGAAGCCGTCGCACACAGGTGAAATTCACTTAAAAGTTGGTCAATATTATAATTATGTTTAAATATTGCTTTGTTTGGAAATAATATTTTTCTTGAGTGTATTCTATTTTAATTGGTAAAGAATAAAGATTTATTTAATTACCATAGGGGCCGTTCAAGTATTACGTAAACACTGTAGGGGGGCGGGGGATCTTGGGTTTGCTTATTTTTGATGACATGGGGGGTGGGGGGGGTCTAGCTAGTAATTACGTAAGCAGAAGTTATTTATTTTTTCATATATATTATGGCTATATTTGGTAGACGTATGAACGGTAGACGATATAACTATGAGTTTTATAATATAATATATAAGTTTATTATATCTATTTAGCGGGAATGGCACATTGTCAAGAGTCTAAATTTCAAATTTGATAAAAATCTGTGGCGATTTAAGGATTTTTCCATACAAATTTTCAACCTCCTATTTGCATCCTTAGGGGGTGAATTAAAATAAACCACGAAACACGTGTTCAATGAAATATTTTTAAGAGTCTGAATTTAAAGTCTTATAAAAATCGGTGCTGATTTCAATTTTTTTCCATACAAACTTTCAATCCCTATTTCATCCCTTTAGGGTTAAAAGTTTTCAAATTCCCTTCTTAGTGGATTTCCAGAATTCGAAAATATAAATCTGTCCAAATTTCTCGTTTCTACTATCAGCGGCTACGGATGTGCGTGCGTTTTACCTCAGTCAGTGGGAACATGTCCTTTTATATATGTAGATACAAATAAAATATCAATAAAAAATACCTTAAAAAAAATTATATGCCAATGTTTACGTAAGCATTGGGGGAGGGGGTAAGAGGATTGCTTATTTTTGATGACATAGGGGATAAGGGGTCAATTATTGCAAAAAAAACTGCTTACGTAATACTTGAACGGCCCCATAGCAGGGAAGGTAGAGGAAACCTNAAATTAGCTTCACGCTGTATCCCGCACACAGCAGGGTAGGCAGAGGGAACCTAGTGTTAAGACACTCCGTTCCCCACTTTCTGCCGAATTCTGGAGGCATTGCGTGTTGAGTGGCAGAACTCAACGCCGCGCTTAACCTCGACACCAGAGCGAAGAAATGGAAATATAAATTTAAGTAAATATTTGATCTTCTCGAGTGGGGATCTAACCCACAACCAGTCGGTTTTACAGTCACACTTCGTGCCGCTGCGCCACGACTGGCCTCAACTGGTATCTTACAATATAAACTAAATTGTTAAACGCTCCAACTTTATAAATTAGATAACGTTCTTCCTTATATCGTTCGGTAAACGATCTCAATTCGAATTGAATTTGTACAAAACTTAAACTTCATTAAGCGTAACAAGTGTTGATGTTAATTTTATTTTCTTAAACTAAATTAAATTATTTATTTAATTTTCCGCTTTTTCCTATATAAAGCAGAAATAATACACACACCATCCTTCACATGACTTTTAAGACTTTATTATATTTTTATTATAATAGTACTGACACAGTTAGTGCCAACCGTACGTAACTGTTATGAATTTAAATCAACTTGGTAGAAGTCCAGAAGTAGACGTAGAGTGCGAAGTTTTAGAAGAATTTTTAGACCTGCGAAAATTTATTTAGTTCAAGGAGAAATGTAAAAATGTGATGTGATAAAGTCCACATCGGTGTTAGACATAATTTATATAATTCATCACTTGCTTCATACAACAAAAAATTAACATATTATCACTTTTATCGAAAAAACGAGCATTTTTTTCTTAATATATGTGTGGTTTATATTGAAACATACTATTAGATTGATTCATGTCCTATTTCACGCAACAGAAATTTTCTTAATTCGAAGAATGGAAACTAAGCGAGCACTAACAAGCCGCTTATAATAATATGTATATTAACAAGCAGTCGTTTATATTTTACCTTCAACATAAAGTTGAGTCCTTCGGGGCCACTTGACGGAATGAATTATTTTCTTCTATTTCCTTGCTCTGGCAAGAAGACAAGGCAGGGCGTTTATTTCCGCTAGTGTCTCGGGAACTGGAGACAAAGTGGAGAACGGAGTATCTTATCACTAAATTCTCTGCCTTTTATCAATTTTTCATGCATAAGAGATACAAGGTGAAACTGACAAAATCAAAGTGAAATCGCTACAATTTTTTTGTGCTCTACCTTTATACGACAATTTCACAAAGCCTAATTAATTCAAAATAGTATACGAACGTAACGAGTGAAAATAAAGCATATTTTTCTTATATTAAATACAGTCTGTTTTTTACGTTTCCTAAATCATAGTCTCTTCCAAATATGTTATTCAAAGAAAAAACTTATACATACTTCGCCCGAGGTCATACGGGCCCTCAAATGTTGAATATTTTTATAATTTCATATCTACGATATGAGAACATAATTTAAACATTAGTAGGCATATTATGTATACCTAATATAATTAAGAAATTTTGCTGAGAGAAGCCTTCATGGCGCACCGTCTGATTGTAAGCGCGATAGTTATGGGTTCGATTCCTAACTCTGGTAATAAAATAAAGCGCGGTGTTGACGTTCGTCATTCAACATCCAATGTACAAAGATTGGTTTAAAGTAAGGAACGAAGTATATTTCTGGTTCCCTCTGCGTTCCCTACTATATGTGAAGATAAAAAAAACTTAGAAAATTTGAGTAAGATGGCTTTGTCGTTGGGATTATATTCCTCAAAAAAATTGTATAAAACTAATCACGCAAATAACATAAATTAAGTTAAACTTACTTTATTATAATATATAGTCAGATATAAATGCGAGTTCAAGCCTAAAACAATTCTTTATTTTATTTGTAATATCAAAGTAAATGAAAAAAACTACTTTTTAACCAAAAAAAGAACGGTCTCCAAAATCTTCTATCATATCATCTGTACAGGAAACCCTTCGATAAACTATCTACTTGTACATGTGTAGTTGATCGAAGAGGAAACCATTTAAACGTATAGCCTAATTAAGTGCATTAGGCTGATTAACTACGGATAATCCAATCTAGTAAGTAGTTCATCAATAAAGATACATAATGCATCCCGTGCTAGCAGGGTAGTCAAAGCGAACCTGGAAACTTAGTGTTGAGACACTCCGTTCTCCATTAAGACACTTCCGGTCTCCACTTCCCGCCGTATTCTTGAGACATTGAATGTCGAGTGTCGTGACTCAACGCCGCTCTTTGTCTAGCTATTAGTGCGGAGAAATGAAAATATTAAACATTTCATTTCCTTGAAATAGAAAACGAACAAACGCACGCGCCACGACTAGCCTTGAATGTTCTGAATATGTTTCTAAAAAAACAAATCATGCAATAGCACAAACAAACTGACAGTCAATTAAAATGTCTAATACAAACGTGAAACGTGACTAAGCATGAAAAATTTATTAGGTCAGTCATCGTTTCCTTATGAATGTGTTCTATAAAACAAAATATATTTAAACATATTTTACTAACCAGATGCCGATTCTTATAAGAGAAAGGAGAAAACATAAATTAAATACAAAACAAGAATTCTGGTAAGTTATTTATTTAAGAAATAATTCTAAACTATGGATATTTTTTAAAGGATTTGGATATCGTCGTTATATGTTTCAGCTTCACGCTGTATCCCGCACACAACAGAATAAGTAAACTAACTTAATGTTAAGACGCTCCGTTCCCCAATTTTCAAAACACCCGTGTCAAGTGATCAATTTTTTTTAGTTTTAAATATTATTTAAATATCAAATCAAATTACAGTAGAAACTAGAATCTATATAAATCACCAAATAGACTATACCTCACACGCTTTCTATATCAACTTTACTATTGCATCGGTTAGAAGACCAATAAGTAGTGAAACTTAAAAGTTTAATGCATACCTGATGTTTACGACGTCGGTTATAGACTAGCATGCTCCTTACGCACGTGTGCTCCAAATATAGCTGGCTCTTATGTTCCGTCCAACCACACGGAAACATAAATAATTGCAAACATAATCATTTATTTATTTGTTATTTAATAGCTTCATTATATCCCATATGTTGCATTGTAGGACCTGAGAGGGAACCTGGGAACCTAGTATCGGGACTCCGTTCTTATTAACTCATTCTCTCCACTTTCTGCCAAATTCTAGAACTATAGCGTGTTGACTGTCGAAAATCAAGGCTACCTCGTTACCAGAGCATGGAATTGAAAATATTATATATTTCACTCTCCCTAGTGGTAATCGAACCCACAACGATTGCGTTTACAGTCACGCGCTTGTGCTATTTATATATATAATTTTTATTTTTTCCCTTTTGTTAAGACAAATCGCGACGTTGGGTTCCGCTGCCTGAGTTGCATTGAATTTGAGCGAAAAGTTGACAACGGAAAGTTTTGACACTAGATTCTGCTTTACCCACCCAGCTATGCAAAAAGATCGTTACGCTGCTGTTTGTCAAAAATAACTACTAAGTACAAGAAGCTAAAGCCACATTTCAGCCAACGAGATCGCGGAAGCGTCTAGTATTATTATAAATTTGTATAGCCGGAGTGATTTCTGTACCTACAACTGTTGCGTTCAATCAAATTTTATAATACTATATGTCTATAAGCGTTACAATGATATCAACAACATCGTACTAATTGAAAATATATATAATAGAATTTGTGCCAATAACTGTGTTTTGAATATTTTTACTTTTATTATTTTTTTGTACGTCAGCGGCCCACTCGCAGTTTCGCCCGCATACCACCTAATACTTTAATTATGCAGCATTTGACTACATATTGAGACATTCAATTATGAATAACTTATTTTCATAATTCTAAGCAAGTGCAAGGCATTACGTGGCTGCTTGAGAGAATGTCATTGGCGGCAAGGGTGCCCCCTGCGCGAGTCAAACCTATGCTTGCCTCCGTAAACAAATCGTTGAGTTATTTTAATTTTACATTTTCTCGAAAACTATACGTTCAATTTACATGCTACTACAAGCCAAATTTTATATTTATAAAATTTTCTTGATTACTTTCGCTCGTATTTTTCAATATCCATGACACAAAGGATACCGCTCTTCATCTTATTACCTCATATCGAAACTAAAGAATCCAGAAGCTATATATAAATAATGTAAAATCATTTGGATCTCATCTAAGGATGGATGTTCCACAAGGATATATTTTTGGTCCCCTTTTATTTATTTTTTTATATTAACGATCTGCTCTGCTGCTGATCTGATCTGCTTTTTTTATGCAAAGAACTTTGGTGATGTTGTATTTTTCGCAGATTATACCTCTATAATATTTAAGGTGGGCAGGAACAAAATAAACTATGACGAAGTGAATATTGCATTACCGCATATTCTTCGTTCTAGTTTCATATTAATAATCTAATGTTAAATGTCAAAAAATCGACTAGTTGTGGGTTCGATCCCCACTCGAGGAAGTGAAATATTTATTTTCATTTACATTTTAATTTTTTCGCTCTGGTGTCAAGGCAAAGCGCGGCGTTGAGTTCCGCCACTCAGCACGCAATGCGTCTAGAATTCGTCGAAAAGTGGGGAACGGAGTGTCTTAACACTAGGTTCTATCTGCCTACCCTGCTGAGTGCGAGATACAGCGTGAAGCTGCATTACAATTTGTATACTATAATATTCTGTTAGTCCGACAACATGCACAGTGTCAGTGTGATAGGAACGAGAAATAAGCTTTTACGCCGAGTTGTCGCCTCCAAAAAGTTAATAAATCTTTTATGTGTCTGAGTACACCTTTATATAATAAAATTAAGCAATTTATTCCAAGTTTGCCACTACCACAATTTAAAATATATGTAAAAGAAATACTAACAAGTATAAGCTTATTACACCGTTCAAGAATATTTAGAGGATAAACATATATGGAATTAACGTCTATTGAATGGGATGCAGGATAGCTGCCAGTTTATTTAATAATGAAATGATACCATTGACATTGAAAAGAGCAACTTCTTGCCAGCTGTTCACAGCAGAACTGCCTTCTGAAACGGTGGTAGCTTTTTTTATATATGAACATATGGAGGATTCAAAAGTGCTTATAATAGTCTATTTGAATAAAGAATATTTTGAATTTGAAACTAAAACCTAAAAGTTCAATTATTTTTAATAAAAAATGCCTTATTGTACTTATTTATAAGAGATAGATATGGTGTCGCGGGCTTTTTTTAGAACTAATAAAATATATTATTTTTGTTGTATACTGTAAAAATACATATATTTAGCTAATTTTGCAGCGCACGCGCTTGAATCAATTCGATGGCGTTCATAATTACTGTTTTTTCGTTATTTAAGGCTAGCTAAGAGTAACACCGTAATGTTATATAGCCGATAGCACTAATGAGGAACGTAGCTTTCATGCAAAACATAAAAAAGTAAATCAGACCCTACTGGTCCAATTCGACCCTGCGATCTTAGCGTTTTTAACAAACAAACAAACTCTTCCGCTTAATTATATTAGTACAGATATTTCACATTTGTAAACTTCATTGGGTACGAAAATGAGTTATAACAATTTAAGAACTATGTAAATAGATATACATCATGTGACGCAGTAAGATGATAGACTAGTTTAGAATATAAATGCTATTTTTTCATAGGTGCGCAAGCGCACAAGTGCGCCACTGTACACAACAGTGGCTTCGAGTCCCACTCGGAGCAAAAAATATTTTATATTTTCATTTCCACGCATTGATAACGAGGCAAAGCGCGGCGTTGAATTCCGTCGTTCAACACGCAATTGTTCAGGTATTCGGCGGTTAGTAGTAGAGTTAGGAAGCACACCACTAAGGAATTTTACTTATTTTATTATAAATTTTATATGGATATTATGTTTCGCATAAATAAATCAAAAATACCTGAATATAACCGCCACATGCCTATCCTATAAAACGTAATACGCACTCGAGCCCCCACTAAAGTTTCTAATATAGCAACGGAGATTGAACTCGTCTATAAACCGACGAAAGGCATAGCTCCCTTTTATAACCCTTGATTTTATTATTCATCTTATGTAAGCAAAATATCGAAAGGGCAGGGCATAAAAAATCTAATTTGTTCAATTTACATATATAAAAACTTCACATTCTACAAACTAGCCATTCTGAACGACTATTAGCTCGGGTAAGTACATAAATTTTACCATAAGTTTTAGAGAACTTAAGAGAATTACCTTAAATATTGCTTTACATCGACTAACCTGAGGAATGGAGCTTATAAAGGAAAATAAAGTAAATAAATCAAATAAATCAGCTTCACGCTGTATCCTGCACACAGCAGGGTAGGTACAGGGAACCTAGTGTTAAGACACTCTGTTTCCCACTTTCTGCCGAATGAATCCCAGCGTGTCCCAGATAGACAGAAGGAACCTGGAAACCTTACATTAAGACACTTCTGTTCTTCACTTTCCGTTGAGTTCTAGAGGCATTGCAAATTGAGCGGCGGTACTTAACACCGCACTTTGCCTCATTATCAGAGCGAGAACATGAATATATTAAATCGAAACCACAATCTGTCACGTATACAGTCGCAAATTTAGCCTCTGCGCAACGACTGGCCTCAATTTTGATTTGTATATTGTATTCTTAAAATCTTTATTTCTTGTATAAATAACAATATATTTATTAGTTCGCAATGATTTACGAAATATGATAACAATGTTTCCTGTAACTATACTACTACAGAGAAGATAAAGCGTATCATTGAAAACCACCTGCTTTGTGTAGCTATAACATAACGGAAATGGGAACAATTGATACTCCATGGATATACATATTCAAAAGGAATATATAATAGATTCAAACGTTTGTGTGATAGAATAAATAGATTCTAGTGAAGATTATGTTCTATATATTGGGGTGGAACCAAATTTGAAACTCAATGTGGTAATAAAATTCATATCTATTAGTACTATCATAATAGCAGTAATTATAGATGCAGAAAAATAATAGTAAATATCAGTTTGAGGCGGCGTTGAATTCCGCCACTAAACGCGCAATGCCTCCAGAACTCGGCGGAAAGTGGGAAACGGAGTGTCTTAATACTAGGTTCCCTCTGCCTACCCTGCTGTGTGCGGGATACAGCGTGAAGCTGATTTAATTTTATTTATTTGAATATTTTTTATTATATATCTGCCACATTTTACAACGTGCTCATCGTAGATTTGCATATTAATTAACTATAGTTGTATTCATTTATAAGGATATAGTCTTACGGGTAATTATTATGGCTTAACACTATCTGACTGTTTACACTAACATGAAAAACTTAAAGCAAAATTATTCTTCCAAAATAGAGTAAAGGGGATGCTTAAGGAGTAAAATGTGATGTATAGTTTTTTTATACTCCTATGTAGTTTGTATGTCTTTGCCTTCCACTTAAAATGCTTGTCTACCTTAAGCATGAGAGAAAAATAACTTTACAAGGTAGAGTCCCCTGGAGTCCGTGTAAGTCCAGTGGATGAGACGAAGAAGGTACGCAGAAACCGAAACATTTATTTTTTCTAACTGCGGGAAAATTAGGGATAAATCGTGAAGATCCATACAATTTATTTATTAATTATCCACAAAATATACACATTTAAATGATTAAAGTAAAATATATATAGCGAAATAAGATTTGTCAACAAAAATTAAGTTCCCTGATTGAACGTCCCTTCCATTATCGAATTAGTTTAGCGGTCCGCCGGCATTCACATCGTTAAAAGGGACAACGTACAACGTACTCTAGCATGTTAAGAAGAGTGACCTTTACTTACTACTAATTAATGATTACCAATCAAACAAGAGATAAATATATAAATACCTATACAAGTATAGCTGTATTAATTAATTCGGATGGAGTCTTGTTGATAATATGTAACTTCTTAATATTTTTCAGTTGTGGAAGTTATAAATATATGTATATTTCTTGATACTTAGTTATAGGCATGATTTACTTTAATTATTTTTATTTTTTCTCCGTGTGCCGCCGTATATATATTTTTTAAGAACTATGTAAATGTACACATATATCTACTTAGGGAGACCCAATACACGAGGCCACCTAATAGGGTCTCTCTAAGAAAAATAAATCCATTCTAGATTTTGACTAGCAATATCAAGCTCCTGAATCATCCCTTTACAATTACATAGATAACACTCCATCGCAGCCTACTCTTGTATGTGTTGTTCTTACTCGTGCGTACGTTACTTGTCCAAATTTGGGTTTCCTATTTCAATCAAATTTTAATACTGTATCTTAAAGTCTACAAAATCTGCCTTAGCAACGTCATTAACAGAAATACAGTTATATTTATTTGCCATAGACAATTCCTAGCAACTTCTTTCCAATTGAATTTTATTGTTATAACGTTAATATCATTCCTACGTACGTACGTAGAATAGTGTGTTATGACAACAATTCCGTGGAAAGTGGCCAATCAAGACAATCACCTTCAGTATATTAAGATTTATCAAAAGAGAGGGCCGCCGGGAAACGAGCTCTACTAAAATACTAATAAATTAGAAGCTTTCGCAATTAATACAGCAAGTATTAAAGGTTTTAGATACCGTCGTAGCACAATGCCACAAGTATGTGACCGTAAACGTGACGGTTGTGAGTTCGAAAAAAAAGCATACTATACATTTATGAGTCGCTTTGAAGCGAAAACTCTTATTTTGTGTTGAAAAGTTGTGACAAAAGTTATTCCAGTGGAATTTATTCTCATATTTTTCCACATTGTGTTAAAACGGTAGTTTCAGCATTTTTTGCATAAACTAAACGTTATTGCTGTACACAAGAGCCTTTTGGTTTTAGAGAGAAACGTGACTGAAGTGTGTCGTTGGCGCTTTGTACAAGGACGTGTGGTTAATATGAGAAGAACTAATATTTGAACTAACACAATTTACATCTTTATGCGATGCCTATTACTTTCAATATTCAAGGCAAAAATTGGTGTATTTTATAGAAAAATATTGGAGTGGTGTTTCAATATGTCATTCGACTTTCACCTTAAAACGTTTAATAAAATCAGCTTCACGCTGTAACCCGCACACAGCAGGGTAGGCAGAGGGAACCCATTGTAACACACTCCGATCCCCACTTTCTGCCGAATTCTGGAGGCATTGCGTGTTAAGTGGCAAAACTCAACGCCGCGCTTTGCCTCGAAACAGAGCGAAAAAAATGGAATTATAAATTTAAGTAAATATTTCATCTCCTCGAGTGGGGATCAAACCCACAACCAGTCGGTTTTACTGTCACACTTTGTGCCGCTACGCCACGACTGGCCTCTAAAATTAAAATGTTTAATATTTCTGTATAAAGCACTTCTACTATTCCCATTTCATATATTAGGTGTTGACTTCTAATTTCTTATTATGTACTTAATAATTAGTGTTATTTTAGAAAGCCATTTATACTGGCTTTAAGTCTCTATCTTTATTTCAGATATAAATTTTTAATCATTAATAATAAATAAAAAATCTTAGAGGCCAGTCGTGGCGCAGCGGCACGAGGTGTGACTGTAAAACCGACTGGTTGTGGGTTCAATCCCCTCTAGAGGAGATGAAATATTTACTTAAATTTATATTTCCATTTCTTCGCTCTGGTGTCGAGGTTAAGCGCGGCGTTGAGTTCTATCACTCAATACGCAATGCCTCCAGAATTCGGCAGAAAGTGGGGAACGGAGTGTCTTAACACTAAGTTCTCTCTGCCTAAGCTGCTCTGTGCGGGATACAGCGTGAAGCTGTAGTAAAAAAAATTATTATAAATATTTTGTATGTACATGGAGGGAAAGCCTAGTATTAAGACACCCCGTTTCCTTCACAGACACACCGCCCAACCGCTTTCTCGCCCCGAGTGGCAGTCGGACTCACAAACGTTGCGTTTAAAGTTAAGCTTACTATTTAATTAATCAAATACAGCACGCTATGTCCTGCATGTGGCAGAGTAGACTGAGGAAGATTAGTGTTAAGACACTCCGCTTCCCACTTTCCGCCGAATTCTGAAAACATTACGTGTTAAGTGGCAGATCTCAACACAGAAAGGAAAAAACGAAAAAAATTGCTCAAATGGGAATCGAACTCACACGCTTATGCCACTGCGCCACGACTGGCCTCAATTTAATTAATCAATTAACAATTAACTAAATCCCATTTCTAATGTTGCCTCGCTAAGGCGGGCCTGCCTTCACGAGGCTCTGCTATTATCATAGTCGTATCTCTCGGGACCGCCCCACGTTAATTTAATGGTGGTCACGAACATACGTTTGTAGAATAATTATTCATATTGTTAGTAGAAGTTTTTGCTTACATTGCTAAATAATTAAAAATCTTGTTTGTGATTCATTTAAAGAGCGTAGATGTAACAAATATGGTAATGACGGTGAATGATCCATTTTTTTTACTATAATGATAAAATCATTGTCATTTTATTAAATATTTCTGTGTTTATTATAAGTATCAAAAGAGATTTTAACAAGTAATCGGATGGAAGAAGAAATCATCATATGCACCTGATGCATACGATGGTTTTTGATTGAGGCTGTCGTAGCGCAGTGGTACATGGTGTCTGACTTACTATAAATACGACGATTCGGGGTTCGATCCGCCACCCGGAGAATGAATATTTTGATTTCGTCCCTCTGGTAACAAACTCAAATAGCGACGTTAATTCTCCCTCGGGAAAAAGCGTGAAGCTGCTTTTTGTCTGATTGTAAACGGTATGGTGTTTCAACACGCAATGCTTGGAATCCGAAAGGAAACCCTTAAGTTGATTCTTTATATCTTCTGTAGTAGTATTAAGCTTTTTAAAATTCAAATGACTTACAAGAAAACTCGAAACAACAAATTATTCTCCAGTAACATCAACTAAACTACGTTTTCATAATAAGTACTACTAGATGATAGTAAAACAGTGCTTATTTAAATATTTATTACAACTGCAAGTTATAAATGCACCCAGTCCGTGCAAACTAGTTTTTAATATGACCGCCGTCTACACTCCAGCCTTAATATCTGGTTGAGAGCCAGCGTGGCTGCACTTGACAACTCTTGCATTTTAAATGCGTATACTCTAATACTATTGTTATGTTCAAAGATAACAAGGTAATAAATAAGATGGACTTTCCTGGTGGAAATTAAATATGTTTTCTTTTTAAATTTTTTTTGTTTTTAGTTTCACAGGGATAGTGTTGTAAGCACAGGGAACCTGGGAACTCAGTATTAGGACAGTCCGTTTCCATTAGGATACGTTTTCCACTTTCCGCTGAATTCTAAAGGCATTGCGAGTTGTGTGGCGGAAATCAACGACGGTATTCTTTTTAAGCGCTTTTACTAAATTTCAAGTTTTTTTTTCGAAATTTCAATTTTACAGATAGCCTTAATAAATATAATAGTTAAAATAATAACTTTTTCTATTTATTTGATGATGATTGCATACTACTTCTGACCTTCTCTAAGCTTCTCACCCTGCAACGATGTTTATACTACGTCTAATAAAACAGTTCTAGTTTACGAATTGGTATTATAATAACGAAAATTGGCGAATTGTAAATTTATAGTGACATCATTTTAATATAGGAGATAAAAAAAATACTAAAGTTCCATTTAAAATTTCTTCATTATTTTAGTCCGCCGTTGCACAACATTTTCATACAGCTTGCACCAGTATCTAAATAAAAAATATAACTTATTAATAGTTATGTAGGAAAACGTTCACTAAACATTTTTACTAAATTTCTAATTTTTTTTAATTTAAAATTACTACAAAATTTATAAAACTGGTTAAATATAAACATAGCAGAATTTTGAAATTCAGCCAAGTAATATAAAATCTGAATTAAAAAAAAATCTTTATAATTTTATTTCGAGTACCTAAAATTATAAAATTATTCGATTTTGTATTACAATATATTACAAATGTGAAATATTACAAATATTACAAATGTGAAATATTTTGAAGATTTTACCAACCACTTTAACGCAAAAACTACTAGAACAGAATTAGATAAACTTTTACAATAATATAATTTTAACATCAAAATAACACACAGGCTGCAATTTTTGTGAATATTTAGTATGATTTGGCTATAATATAACAATTACTTTAAGCAAGACACTTTATGTATACTAATATATCTATTACCTATATGATAGCAAAAAATATTGAAATAAAATATATTGACTTATTTTAGTAAATTCCAGTGAAAAAAAGAATTACTGTTAGGATTGACGGTACTTTGTACCTACTTACATACATATATTCACCATAGGAGCGCCGTCGGAAAATGTCTGACTTTACAATGTACAGTGCGGGAAATGTGGGAAGTTGAATTCATGAATTTAACTGCCCACATTCCCCGCACTATGCGACGCAGAGAAGGGAAAGAATTCTTCTTGAACGTTTACTATGTTCTCCAATTTCAGTCGAAACAGAAACATTTCGTGTTAAATTATGGATCTTTTTTAAACGCCGTTCTTTGTCTAGCAAATTAATAGAATTTAAAAATATCTCTTCTATTATATAAAATAAATAAATCAGCTTCATGCTGCATTCTGCACCTAGAACGGTAGGCAGAGGGAACCTAGTGTTAAGACACTCCGTTCCCCACTTTATGCCGAATTCTGGAGGCATTGCGTGTTAAGTGGCAGTACTCAACGCCGCGCTTTGCCTCGACACCAGAGCGAAGAAATGGAAATATAAATTTAAGTAAATATTTCATTTTCTCGAGTGGGGATCGAACCCACAACCAATCGGTTTTACAGTCACACTTTGTGCCTCTGAGCCACGACTGGCCTCTTCTATTATACGATACTAGTGGGCACGCGCAGCTTCGCCCGCGTATTTGCACCCTTAGGGGTGACTTCTAAAAAAACCACGAAACACGTGTTCAATAAAATATTTTTAACAGTCTGAATTTAAATTTTTATAAAAATCGGTGGCACCTCCACCATCGTTCGCATCGTCACTTACCACCAGGTGAGATAGCGGACAAATGTTTGCCTATCTACAGTAAAAAAAAAAAAAAACTAAACATAGCACTCTAAAAAAATTTCGAATAGAGAATCGTTCAAAGAAAGCAATTTACTATCAGTGTATATGGAAGGTTGACAGTGACAATTTTGTTGGTCCTCCTATAATAAATGTTATTCCCCACAACAATGGCTACTAGCAACACCAGTTATCACCGTAATTAATTATTTTATAATTCGTATAAGATGTAATCCACCCCAGTATACCATCGTGGTGATTTAGTTTAGAGAGTATTTACAATATTAAAGTTTTCATTTTCCCAATTTAATTATAGAAATATGTTGGGAGTTGTTTCCTTATCACTTTACTTTCCCCGTGAAACAACCTTATAAACAGAACAAGCAAATATAAATAACAATAAAACTCATAAAACGATTAATAATTATCTTTAAAAAAATATGTAGAGTAGAATAGATGTCTAAATAGATATAGGCATCCTCCTCCTCGAGCGGTCTAACTTTGGCCGTAGCCGTAGAATATTAAATCGATATAATCCTCGGGCACCCAATTTCGTCTTGTTGTGGTTCCGCTCTGAGCAAAGTCTACAAAACCGAGCTAGTTTCCTAAAAATATATTTATTTTTAATATAAAATCTTGATATTTATGTAAAAAATGAGGCCGGTCGTGGCGCAGCGGCACATAGTGTGACTGTAAAACCGACTGGTTGTGGGTTCGATCCCCACTCGAGGAGATGAAATATTTACTTAAATTTATATTTCCATTTCTTCGCTTCGGTGTCGAGGCAAAGCGCGGCGTTGAGTACTGCCACTCAACACGCAATGCCTCCAGAATTCGGCAGAAAGTGGGAAACGGAGTGTCTTAACACTAGGTTCCCTCTGCCGACCCTGCTGTGTACGGGATACAGCGTGAAGCTGATTTATGATTTTTATTTAAATAAATAGTGCGTGCATAAATAAAACTTGTATGGTATGGTATACGATGCCCTGGTATGGTATACGATGCGCTGTCTTGATTTCCAGCACTCAATGTCTCCAAAATTGGGCGGAAAGTGAGGAATGGAGTGTATTAACACAAGTTTCCCTCTACATTCTTTGCTATGCGGAAAGAAGGATAAAACTGCTTTAAAACTCGCTTATAGTTTTCTTAAATATACAAGCACTTGAAGTAGATTAGGCACAACTTGATTATTACATTAATTTTCTCCATATTCCACTTTCCGGCCGAATTAGAGTCATTGAATGATGGTACTCTACGTCGCATTTTATCTTACTAGAACAAAGAAAATAAATAATTCATTTTATCAACCAACGCCAAGCAAACCAGTTAAGAGTCGATTGGCCTCTACGTATTTTTTTAAATACGTAGCTTAACCTATTATGGTCTCTACATAAGATAATAAAACTGCAAATGCCAGCACTGAACCGGCTGAACCCGAATATCGACGGATGTTGTTTTTTTTTGTTTTATTATTTTTCACACTTTTTGCCCCTGCGCAAACGTGATTGGTTGTGGGTTCGATCTCGACTCGAGAAATTTGAATATTTATTATATTTAAATTTATATTTCCGTTTCTTCATTCTTCGTTGAGGTCCGCCACTCAACACACAATGCCTTCAGAATTCGGCGGAAAGTGGAAAAAGGAACGTCTTAACACAAGGTTTCTTCTACCTACTCTGCTGTGTACGGCTAACATCGTGAAGCTGATTACTAAATGCTTCTAATTACGTAGATAATACGCCTTTAATTCGACTCTGTACTCAATTCTAAATTTACAATATTAAACAAAACACCAACATTACATTACAAGGCATGTTTTATGACGTTAATTTATGACTTCAAAGTTTAAATTCTCAGTGAGCTCGTCAATTTCCACTTTCACATTGGAAAAGTTCAAGAGAATAATGGTATCACGTCATTTGACTTTTAGAATAATTAATTACTACGAAACATTCAATATAAGTATGTATATTTACTATATAATTGTAGGGGAGCCCAAGCAGTGACTTTGCGATTTACTAAACCGCGGCAGAGTAATATACTTGTAATCTGTTAAATACTTCCACCAAATATGAGCCACATATATATGGACGCCGGTCTAGGATAAAGGATCAGATTTTTTTTAAACATTTTTAAAGTGTTATTCCACACTTAGGAAAGAAAAATACTTATTTAGAAAACGTATAAAAATTGGAACGTAGCGGGACTCGAACCCGCGCCTCCTCGATCAGGTCGACCGACCTGGTCGGTTTCCAGGAGGTGCGGGTTCGAGTCCGGCTACGTTCAAATTTTTATACGTTTTCTAAATAAGTAAGGATCAGATTAGTAAAAAAATGATCATCAGAAATTCTCGAGCGCGTCAGATCAAGATAACTCTAGGTTAGATTAACTTAAGTCTCTCTGAGTTAGTTACATGCTAAATCATGTATGTTCCACTAATCTGACAATTTGAGAGAAACGTAAAGAAGGGGGAGGCTTACGAAGTTGTAAAAAAATATATTATTTCGACATTCTCAAGCTAAGCTATTTGTTTGAATGGAATAACTCAAGAATTAGGAAAAATATATAATCTGACGAATTCCACGAGCTGAAGTAATAAAAATTGATGGATACGTTTAATGCGCTGCCTATATTCCTCTCTCCGTGTTTCTATTCCTCTCTCACTCATTCTCTAACTATTACTCTTTCACTCATCGGTGAAGACGATAATTTAAAAAAATAATCATAAACTATTTTTATAATTATTTTCTTACAAATACTTCAAACATACTCTCCTTTATTTAATACATTTCTTTTAATTGGTTACAAAGATTAAAAAAACGGACATTTTTTCTTGTTGTCATCTAACGTTCACCGTTCGCAATAAATGTCTACGGACTCTCGAGTAAATCTCGATTCAACATCGTCGGCTCCCGTACTATAAATATATGATATAATTTTGCAAAGCTTTGTAAGTTAAGTTTAATTTATCAAATATCGCCCGCAGCTCGATTGTTTTGCGTCTTTGACAACAAAAGTCTTATAAGAATATGGTTGCTATTCTAAATTATCGGTCGCTAAAACTAATTATTTTTTATATTTCATTAATTAATATTTACAAAATTATTTATTAAGAGCGGCGTTGAGTTCCGCCACTTAACACAATGTCTTCAGAATTCGACGACAAATAGGCAAAGGAGTGCTTTAACACTAGGTTCCCTCTGATGTATGAGGAATACGACGTGAAACTGATTTAACATTTTTTTAAACCAATATAATGTGAAATAATAACATAAGATTAGTTAGACTAAGAAGTACATTAGAAATGAACATATTTATTAATTCGAAATAAAATCACGGTCCGTAGTTTCCTGAAAAATATATTTCACATTAAGTTTATTGTACTAGTAAGAGCGTTAATTTAAACTCTAATATGTAGACAGCTTAAAATTACATTTCAAGCGTGGTTTAGCTAGCAAATAAAATAGTTCAACCAAGACTGGTCTTTTACGAGCACACTAATTTAAACTTTAAATTCGAAATTTGACTTACAAAGTTGTGATTAACACCATTTCGCGTGTGTTAATAAAATAGCACAAAAGTTTAATTCATATTTTTTGTAATTTACTTTTTTTTAAGCTTCACGTTCCCGCAGAGACAGAGGGAACATGGGGACCTTGTGTTAAGACACTCCGTTCAAATTAAGACACTTCCGTTTTCCGCGTAATTCTGGAGTCATTGCGTGTCGAGTGGACGGATTTAAAGCCGCGTCACTCAACACTAGAATTAAGAAAATATTAAATATTTAATTTCCTTGAATGGGAATTGAACGTACGACCTGTCGCCTGTCGTGTACAGTCACACAGTTGTGCACCTGCGCCAGGACTAGCTCATAATTTACGCAAGTTGACTTTTACTTCGCATTAGCTTATAAATTAAATATTAAATATAGATAAATAAGAAACATGTGATTACATTAACAATTAGTCAACATTCTTTATTGCCACAAGACTGTTAGTGCCAAAAAATACTAAATTAACATAATATATATAAGCAAATACACTCAGAAATTTCAGATTTTTCAGCTGTGAAAATATTTCAAGAGCAGACTCACCAAATAGTTTCGCTGTTCAAATAGCTTTTTGTTTTAATAATAAATTAAAATAAAAAACATTTATAATAAAAACATACAGCAATGGGACATTACGTTGACAATATGGTATAAGGTGTAGCTCAGCCAATGACCCTCTTGAGTTTTGACTCTCAAGCAACGCTGTTTTTCCAATCACCAATCAATTTGTTTTTATAATAATTTATGGAAACAATCCCTTTTTTATTACGCTGTCCTGCTAACCTGTTACATGATATTTCTATAAAAATTAAATTAAATCAGCTTCACGCTGCATCCCACATACAGCATACAGCTGGAGGCATTGTGTACTGAGTGGCTGAACTCAACGGCGCGCTTTGCCTCGACACCAGAGCGAAGAAATGAACATATAAATGAAAATAAATATTCCATTTCCTCGAGTGAGGATCGAACCCACAACCAGTTGAATTTACACTCACACTTTGTGCCTCTGCGCCGGCTAAAGACCGGCCTCATTAATAATAATGTTATGTATTATATTATACAGATAATCAATTTTTCATTTTTAATATTTTTAAAATGCGGAATAATTCCACACTTAGGAGAGAAAAATACTGTTTTAGAAATCGTTTAACAAGTTTTTTATATCAGCTTCACGCTGTATCCCGCACATTGCAGGATACACAGAGGGAACCAAGTAACACATTCCGTTCCCAACTTTCTGCCGTATTCTGGAGGCATTGCGTATTGAGTGGCAGAACTCAACGCCGCGCTTGTCCTCGACACCAGAGCGNTATGTAGAATTTTTTTTCTTAAAAACGTATTGTCTATGAAATGAAATAACCTTTTTTAAATAAAATAAAATAAAGAAGTAAGGGACAAGCTTGTCCGCCCAACTGTCTCTAACCAAAACATAACGTGGCCGCAAATCGTGACCGCA
The DNA here is from genome assembly GCA_013403705.1 of Heliconius hermathena. Lineage (NCBI taxonomy): Eukaryota > Metazoa > Arthropoda > Insecta > Lepidoptera > Nymphalidae > Heliconius > Heliconius hermathena. Next base: position 998,399 of record JAAIXJ010000332.1, on the reverse strand, counting down.
ATAAATTGCTTTTCCACTGTTACATATTGATAATCCACCCGTTGCTTCGAGCCGTTCGCCTTTACCCTGTTTAATATAGCACGAACCTACTACTACTTACTGAAGCTAATTGTAACCTTTAGACGGTAATAGCTCAGTGGTGGTGAGTGCCAGTCTCATTAATTCATTTTGAATTTGTATGCGGATTGAATTTTCTGTTTGAAACTTTTAAAAGTGCTTCTTAATATATGAATAAACGTATTAATATATTTGCACGTAGTTTTATATAGTTAAATATTAATAATAATAAAAGCCTCGACCAACATCTCAAGAGGTTATCGCTTAGCTGTTGGATCAAGAACCGGATGCAAAAGGCAGTTTTACTTGAGACGGCGCGTATTGTGAGGAGGTCCCTGTCTCTGGAGCCCTAGCCACCGATGGCTTGGACCCTTGTCCCGCCCTCGGAAGAATGTTTTTTTAAATGTATTTTTATAACAATTTACATTAAAAAATGTAAAAATTATTATCTTTTATATTAAAAGTATATATCGTATAATTATAGAATGATGGTAGGAATCATTATCGTAACAGTATCGTGTTGTATTTAAATGAAATATTTTAATTTAATTGTTCTGGTAAAGAGGCAACTCACGGCATTAAGTTCTGCCACTCAACACGTAATGTCTCCAAAATTGCGGAATGTGGGTAACGGAAGTGTTTTAATGTATACGGAGTGTCTTAACACTAAGTTCTTAGGTTCCCTCTGACTATGTGGGATACAAAGCGAAGCTAAAAATGACTATCTATTATAATTCTTAACTAGTACCCTAATAATGAAAATTAAAAGTTAATCTAGTTTAAGAAATATGATATCTCTTAACATTTCATTACAGATAGACAGAATGTTTAAAAAAAAATGAAATATAGTGCTTCATGTTATAAACGACCGACAACAACATACAACAGAACCTAAATATATTTTAATGTTATATATTCATAACTATATATTTTATGTACCTAATATAGAAACGTTCAAAGCCCTAAATCTTACTTCATTAGAGAAAGATAAACTAGCTATCTAACTGATTGTTTTATAGGGAGAGTTAATTGATATCCAGTAATTGAAATGTTGCAGATCCACAAATCGTGACCGCAACAAATTGTTCCGGGTAGAGCCAGCGCGGCCGGTGGCCGCTCTACGTTCTGAATGTATGAGTTTGTACGAGAGTAATGTGATCCTGTACCTGACTTTATTCAAGTGTTTATTACTGTAAAAAATCATACTATATACTTTTTCAGTAGCATTTATACAAGAATAATCGTAAATTCCAAAAAAAAACATTCTACGGTTTTTGTTATATATACTTTATAGTTTCACGCTGTATCCCGCGTGTAAGCTGAGGGAGCTTAGTGTTAAGACACTCTGCTCCCCTCTTTCCGCTGAATTCTAGAGACGTTACATAATGAGTTGCAGAACTCAACTCCGCATTTCGCCTCGAAATCAGAGCGAAGAAAATGAAAATATTAAATACTTCATTTCCTCGAGGAAGAATCGAACGAACAACCTGTCGTGTTTATTGCGCCGCGCCTGGTCTTAATAATTATTATATTATTTTATATTTATTTAGAAAACGTATAAAAATTTGAACGTAGCGGGACCCAAACCCGCGCCTCCTGGAAACTGACCAGGCCAGTCCAGGAGGCGCGGGTTCGAGTCCCGCTACGTTCACATTTTTATACGTTTTCCAAATAAGTATTTTTCTTTCCTAAGTGTGGATTAACAATAAATTTTATAATGTAATATAATATATTTAACATTTTAAAAAATGTTAAAAATATTATATTACATTATAAAATTTATTCAAAAAATGTTCTAAATAGAACAATGCAAACGAGAAAAATAAACGGAAAAGACTCACTATAGTTTCCATAGTAAATAAACAAAACGTCTCATGTCACCTACAGGATAAGGGTTAGCGAATAATAAGATTTGACGGTGAAAGTTGCATCGTCAGGCTTTAATGGAAAAATTCCTGCAATTTCGCAAACGCTTGTAGAGAATGTGAAAACCACGTTCTACGCCTCACCTTACTAAGTTCAACCTTGTAGTGTAAAATAAATTAGCTTCACGCTGTATCCCGCACACAGCAGGGTAGGCAGAGGGAACCTAGTGTTAAGACACTCCGTTCCCCACTTTCTGCCGAATTCTGGAGGCATTGCGTGTTGAGTGGCAGAACTCAACGCCGCGCTTAACCTCGACACCAGAGCGAAGAAATGGAAATATAAATTTAAGTAAATATTTCATCTCCTCGAGTGGGGATCGAACCCACAACCAGTCGGTTTTGCAGTCACACCTCGTGCCGCTGCGCCACGACCGGCCTCAAGTGTAAAAGTTAAAAGAACTAAAGCTTAACTAGAGAAAATTTTCCTAGGTTTTTTTCTAGCAATACAACCAACAATACATGTATGTTATTTAAACTTTTAATATTGAAAATAAAATTGTAAAAAATTAATTAAACTCGCAAAATAACTACTTTTTGTATATTTTGTATAACGTATGTGTGATTTTTTTATCCCTGTTAAAAAAACATCTAAAACAAAAACTGATAACTTTTATATTATAAAAGTGTACTCTTTTTTAGCTTCGTCCCTCATATATAGTACGGAAAGCAGAGAAAATATAATGCTACGATACTCCGCTCCTCACTTTTTACCGAATTCTAAGGACATTGCGTGTTGCAGTCGTGGCGCAGTGTCACAAAGTGTGACTGTAAAACCGACTGGTTGTAGGTTCGATCCCTACTCGAGGAGATGAAATATTTACTTAAATTGATATTTCCATTTCTTCGTTCTGGTGTAGAGGCAAATTGCGGAGTTGAGTTCTGCCACTCAACACGCAAATACCTCCAGAATTCGGCAGAAAGTGGGGAACGGAGTGTCTTAACACTAGGTTCCGTCAGCCTACTCTGCTGTGTGCGGGATACAGCATGAAGTTGATTTATTTTTTATTTTTTATTGCGTGTTAAATGGCGGAACTCAACGCCTCGCTTTGCCTCGACACCAGTGGGAAGAAATGAAAATATTAAATATTTAATTTGATGTAGAAAGTGGAAATCAAACCCACAATCTGCCACGTTTACAGTCACACGCCACTACTGGCTTCAAATTCAATTCCACCACCTACGCGAAAAACAACCTTCTTATATGCGCCTTCTCAATGTTAGTGTAAAAGTATACCGGCAAAAAAAGCATTTGTTCGAAATGTTCATTTCAATTCACCTGCCATTCCTTACAACAAAGAATGAATTCCCTCATTGCTGAATGCTTTGTGTGAGGCTGTAAATATCATCCCTTATCTCTCCATGGCCTGAATATAAAATGATCCGATAGCGTTCGAGGAAATAAAAAATTACGCTCGGTCGGTTTCTACATTGATTTTTATGTCTATTTTTACAAGATAAAGAACTCTTTCGTTTTGGAACTTAAACTTGAGATGATATTTTGCTTTATGTCCTTTGCTTTTATTAATATAGTAAATTTTATTACTTATTAGGTTATTGGCGACATCGCGGGGCCCAATGAAATATTAAAATATTTTTCAATATATAAATGTTCTCTCAACAATCGCGTTCTGTCAATCTCTGGTGTGGTATGGTTCTTTGATTGTGGCGTTCCGAACGTGCCAGTAGAGCACATGTCACTTCGCCAATGTCACGTTGTGTGGAGAAAACATGAAGGAGGTTGAACGGTAAAAAAGAGATAATGTTACACAATAGGAGAGTGCATGTTAAAAAAATCCAGATAAATTAGCCTTCTCCTATAAAAAAATAATGAAATTAATATATACATTATATACATAACACAGAAGGTTAGTAATAAGAAATATAATACAAAGGTGTTAGCTTACAATCTCTTCCAATTTCGCCAACATGGCATAATGACCCGGAAGCGGGTAACAGATTAACTTGTTGTTTTCTTCTTTCTGCCTATCCCACAGTATATAAGGGGTATGTAAAATTTAAAACTTATTAAATAAAAATAAGGCAATTGACAGGCACACATGTTGTACTACTTATTTAGAATTACAGGTTCTGCTCGGTTTCCAGGAGGCGCGGGTTCGAGTTCCGCTACGTCCAAATTTTTATACGTTTTCTAAATAAGTATTATATTTTTCTTTCCTAAGTGTGGAATAACACTTTAAAAATGTTGTACTGCTCTACGACGTTCTGAAAAAGGTTACGAATTTGCAAGAAACATTTTCTCTACATAAATATTAGGTACTTATCAAATTAAAAGAAAAATGTATAATTCTTTATATTATAATTTATTATAATTATGTGAGCCTTCTTTGGAAACAACCTACGAATCAGCATAATCGGCTTAAATTTTCCCGTTCAGTTTTCTCATTTTGGCGGCAATTGTTTTTTATTTGTTTAGATAATTGATTTCTAAATTTAACTTTCGTTTGTTTTTCTAGATATTGGAGCGATTGGAGTAAAAAACAGGTATGATATAAAAAGACATGATGGCGCATGAAGTATCTGACTTTAAACGAAATGGTAATTGATTCAATATTCACTCTTGGCAGTGTTTATTCTCATTTCCCCATTCTGATAAGAAAAAGAGCGGCGTTCAGTTCCGCCACTCAACAAGCAATGTCTCAGTTTAGATGTGGAAAGTGAAAGTCACAAGAACATCAGTTTTTCTTTTTACACCCTGCTGAAAAAAAAAAGCTTTTACAATATAAATATTTCATGCAAATATTACTTGAACTCGATAGTAGTTCGCGGTTTCGTAACTCCGTCATACCATTAAGTAGATAACCTGCGTCTATGCTGAGAGCCGGATACTGGCAAGTTTTAATGAAAATGCTTTTAAAACTGCCAATTTTTTATTATTTAATATGTTTTATGTCTACGCTTGATATTATCAGTCGTGATGTGTACTTATCTTAATATGCAATATTATATATTTTTTTTCTTTTCAGTATACACTTTGAATTTGAAAACACATTTATTGAATTTCTACACTTATTAGCTTCTGATGTTTTATGATTTTATGATCATGAACACATACATATGCGTATTTATTTAAAACCCAAGTATTCATTCATATTTTTTCAAAATTATACTATCATTTTGAGGTTGTGAAAAATGAAGACACTAGCTCTTAATCTGGGGCAGAGACACCACACATCACCCCACAGAAATTCGCCATTTGGGGCGATCTTGAGCTTCATGCTTAATTTCGCTCCATGTATTCCTAATCTGTTTTGCCTCGTTTAAAAATGGCCGTCACCAGGTTAGCTTGAGATGGCCACGTTTACGCTCGCCTAGGATTCCAATCTATTCCCTGCTTCAGTGTATGGTCAGGAATTTGACACTTGAAAGATGTGGCCATTCTTATTCCACTGGCGATGTTGGGTCGATTGGTGTCTTGGCAAAATTTTCGAAGGTAAAATAATATTTTACGTGATATTGTATAGATATTATCTTTGTTGTTCCAATCAGTAAGTATATTTATTTACCTACTCAAGACTCAAGAAATAATTGCTCTTGAATATAATTCAAGAAATAATTCCAGGAAAAACGTTTAAGCTATATTAAACGCAAAATAATAATTGTTTAATTTTGTAAGGAAATGTAAATATTTGTTAAAAACAATATTTGGTAAAAAAGCTGTATAAAAATTTATATAAATACTAAACAGATAATTTTTTGAATAACAAATTATTATAATATGTAGGGTAATTTAAAGAGCTACAGTTTACGCCTATCTAAGATACGATCTAACTTAACCTCAGCGTCAGGTGAACACGAAAACGTAACTTTAATTAGTTTATAAAATGTGACTCAACAACTTCTGAACTACTCTTAAAGCTATCCTGTTGGTTTGATAGTACACTTTTTAACAAAAATCGCAAGAAATGTGGATATTTAAAGAGCGTAAATTCCTTAAACAAGTTAAACTCAATTTTCCAGTTAAATAATCTACAAATCACGTTCAATTTACTCGCGAAGCAAATTATCTAGAAAATCTTTTGTTTGTTTTTGTACGAAATGTTGCTACAAAGTTACTTTATTTTAGCTTCTCACTGTGTTCCGTGACAAGATAGATAGGGGGAACCTGGGAACCTAGTGCTAAGACACTCCGTTTCCAATACACTTCGTTCCACTTTCTGCCGAATTCTGGAGGGTTTCTTGCGCGTGAGCGGCATACCTCAACGTCAAGTGGACATCGAACCCACTACCGTCGCGTTTACATTTGCACGCTTGTGCTTCTGTACCATGACGGCCTAAAAAGTAACTAAACAGTATTTTTTGTAAAAAGCTCAAAATCCATAAGTCTAGTATTTCTGAGCGTCAGCGTTCCAAATGCAAAACCCTTTCATAAAAGTAGGCTTTTAAAATAGGTCATATAGAAAGCATTTGGATAGGAATTTGGTTGAAAGATTATCTGGTTTATAGCCAATAATGTTTGCATTTTGAATATATTTCATCATCCAATTTCGCTGACTTTGGAAATTATTGTAGTTAATAAATAAATTTATCATTTGTAAAAGTTTTATCTGTTATTGTAAAGGTTATTATTTTACGTAATTATTTTTGTAATTTCATCATTATTTTATTATGGAGCAGTGTAAGCAGGGGGGGCTAGTATTAAGATACTCCGCTCCCCACTTTTTGCTGAATTCTGGGGACATCGCCTCGGCACCAGAACGAAGAAATTAAAATGTTTCATTTCCTCAACTGGGAATCGAACCCAAAATCTGTCACATTTACAATCACTTTTAGGCTAGCTAAATAAAAAAACAAGGATTTTTATAAAATTCTTTTTAGCTTCACCCTGTGTTAAAAAACTCCTTTCCCGTTTAGACACTTCCGTTCCCCACCGCCTAGTTTTTGAGGCATTTAGCGTTGAAGGGAAGAACTCAACTCGTTACCAGAACAAGAAAATAAAAATATTAAATATTTCAATTCTTCGAATGGGAATCGAACCCACAACCTGTCGCGTTTACACTTGCACGCTTATGCAGGGGCGTCACAACCTTCATATACATACCATGTATAATTAATGAAGGAACACGTTCAAATAACATGAGCACGTCCGTTTAAAGTAAAACATAGAGCAAAAGGCACTTTAGATTAAACTTAATCTCCCGTTTCAGTGTGAGATTTCAGGGAATCTGACGTTGAAATGACAAGACATTGTAGAGCTAATTGTTCTCCGTTTCCAAAGTGACGTTCTCAGGAACAAATGGATATCTTCACCGTTTCAGTTCATTTAGAATATCTATTGTACGAAAAATATGAAAGGAAAAATATAAAATTTTACTCACCAATAAATTATTCAAATATTATGTTAGCGGTAACAGTACAATGTCATTTTTGTTGTTTTGTGGCTATTAAACAATTAGAAAAGCCCGACATTGAGTTCACCGAACATGCAATTCCTCGAAAATTCGACGGAAAGTCGAGAACGAGGTATCTCTCTGCTTACCCTAATATGCAGGATACAGTGGGAAGCTGTACAAAAATATATTTAATATATAAGGCTTATTTTTTATTTATTTTTCCAATGTCTTTAATGAATGTGGCAAGTAAAAGCGAATAAAATAGTTGTAAGTTATATCGTCGATGGTTTAATTAAAGCATAAAATTAATTGGAGTGAGCACAACAACCCGCTGCTCACGATAGGAAATTAAAATTTTACGATGTAATTAAAAATTTTGTTTATTTAATTATTCGTCTATAAGTTGCTTGATACTTAATTTTACTTTGGTAGATTTATTAAAGTAATTTTTATTTTACCGCAACAACGCAAATTTCTACACTTTCTCTGATTCAACTTGAAATTTTAAATTATGAATATAAACTCTTAACATAGTCTTTACTCATAAATATTATAAAACATATTGGAAATGTCGTTTTAAAACATGATATATTTTTAATTATCACTAACATAATTTTAACTAAAATAAGATCTAGTAGATCTTAATTATTTTTTATTATCTGAAAAAATAACAGTTAAAAATCACATTAACTTAAAAAATATTTAGATCACCTTATAAGCAATACTCTTATATTAACAGTATTATACCACAATACTCTACTTAATCCTTTTGAGATTTTCATTGAAAATAAATATAGACAGAATATGAACGACGTAATAAGTCTGACGGGACAAGCCTAAATGCTATTAATAGAGCTCAAACCTTAGCCTTGTTAAAGTTTGCACTCAAATACAAGGCATTTTAGTAAAATTCTTCTGTTTATGTACGGTCAGACCAAATAGGATGTTGAATTGCCTCTTCTATTACTATCAAGAATTATTAATAATAATATATACTTTATTGTGCACCACACTATACACACTATAGTTAAATAGACAAAAAAAATGCACAAGCACTACATTTTGAATAAAAGAATGGAAAGAAAAACAATAAAGGAGCTTAAGAATGCGCTAAAATTATTCGGTTTCGATACGACACTATTATTTATTGTATTTTTTTTTATTTTGAATATTAAAGTTACAAATTGAATATTAAAATTACACAAAATGTGACTGTAAATTCAACTGCTTGTGGGTTCGATCCCTACTCGAGGAAATTAAATATTTATTTATATTTTGAGATGATTGAGTTCCGCCACTCAATACGCAATACCTCCAGAACTTGGCGGAAAGTGGGGAACGGAGTGTCTTAACACTAGGTTCCCTCTGCCTACCCTACTGTGCTATATTTTGGCCTGGGTAACCGATTTTGATGATTCTTTTTTTTTTGGAAAGGGTACACATCACGGGTAGTTTGATAAAAAATTGCTTAAGTTTTGATTAGGAGATCCGGTTGAAATTAATGAAGGTTTTTTTGTTAAAAATATATAATTTAGTTATTATTTCTACTTAAATTGCTTTACATTCCATGATGAAAACTGTCCTATAAGGTGCATTAAGCATTTCGAACTATTACCTTGCTAAAATTCGTTCACGACCATCTAGTAATTATCGTTTTTTTAAAGAATTTGTATTTTTCGGATTTTACTTTTATTTTAAGAAAACTATATTGAAAACCAAAGAAATGTGTCAAAGAAACAAAAAATCATTAATTTCTGTATGGTAGTTTTTGCGTGATTGATGAATAAACAAACAGACAGACAGGCAGACAAGAGTCTGCCTGTCTGTCTGTTTGTTCTTGGTTTCTGCTTAGTTTTTTAGCTTCTATAGCTAATAACCGACCTACTTTTTATTTTTTTCGTGTCTTTAATGTACAGAATTGATTTTTTTATCCTTTTATTATATATACAGATAAAACAAAGAGAGTAATCACTAATTACCCATCTGACCTACCAACCTGCTTCCATTACTCGTCCATCTCAATAAACATTGATAACCCTATAAGTGGCCGATATTGATAAGATTACAAAAGACAAACTACACACTAACAATATAAAAGAATTAAATTAATTAAAATATATTTGCATCTGTGAAAACCCGTAATTTTTACCTATTTTTTCAACTTGAAGATTAATTTTTATTTCTATATATTATATTTTAAGCGTTTTGTTTTAATCTACTTACTATTATGTTTTGTTACGCTATATCCTAGCGTGAAAATTAAAAACCACACAAAGCAGGGTAGGCAGAGGGAACCTGGGATACTATAGTGTAACTATAGGATATTATAGTGGTAAGACACTCCACTCCTATTAAACACTGCTTTCCGCTGAATTCCAATTTCCGGAGACAATGCGTATTGAGTAGCGACTGAGTGACCGCTACTAATTACTTACTATAGCGAGAAAATTAAATATATAAAATCTTTCATATCTTCACATGATAAATGAACCCACAACTTATCGCGTTTGCTGTCGCAAGCTTGTGCCCCTGCGCCACGAATGGCCTCTTACTTTTACATATTAAGAATAAATATATAAATTCTTTACAGAAATAGATATTTACAAAAACTAAGTAAAAGTAGTAGTCAAATAAGCTGCTCCAGTCAGTTGCCAAACACTTAAAGAGAACATTGCAAAGATTGTCCTTTACTCAGTAACGTAACGTAAATACGGAATGTATTGTAGCGTACTGTAAGCTTTATTGGCCAGAAAGGTGAGTAGTAAATAGAACTAGCAACACTGTAGAAACTAAACAGAAAGAGAAACGTACTAATTCTTATTGCATAACTTTGATTTTCGTTCATTTAAAGAGAACGTGATTTTTACTTAATGTTACATAATAAATAATAAAAAAAAATGTTCATTATTTGTGAACAAAATTATTGGGGTTATTATCCAATGATCAATTTGTTTACATATCTGTGGCAAAAGATATATACGTAATTTACAGAAAAAAAAAATATTTCTGCTAAAGCAGAGTGGATAGGGAAAGTCACGTATATAAAATAAAAAAAAATATTTAAAATCGATTTTCAATAAAGTCCGAAAAAAAATATTTGTTCGTCAGTTTTCAAAAAGTTAAAATGTTTATTTTTATAATTTTAACTGAATTGCAAATTGAAAAATAAATTGAATTTTTTCTATGTCAATTTGTTGTCAGATTTATTTTATTTCACGGAAGCCTCATTAATTAGCCAACGACGCGTGTTGTATATTTATTTTTTGGTTTTGTATGTGCTTAATTTGTAACTCTGACACTGTATTGTAGAATTCTATTTTAAATGTAAAAATGACGTCTGTATTTGAAAAAATATATCATTTACACCAAATATATCGAAACTATATTCCTTGTAATTATGAACCTCTTATATTTACAAAACTTTCATAAAAACATGGATTGATATCACTTTTTTGTTTTTTTTTTAGCTTCATGCAGGAGGCATATAGCAGAGTAAGCAGAGCAAACCTGGGTACTTAGTGCTAATCTGATTAAGACACTTTCGACTCCACTCCCCATTACGACAATTTCGAATTCTTGGGGCATTGCTTGTTGACTTGCGGAACAAAACGCCGCGCTTTATCTCGTTACCAGCGAGAAGAAATGAAAATACTTTCCTCTGAGTATAATAAGTGCCTCTACGCCAGACGGTCTCTCCTTTTACACTTAAAGCCTAATTTAAAGCCACATTTAGTTTATTTTTTGGTACTTTTTAAAAACAACTAAAACATATGTGTACATTACTATATTTACATTGATTATTTTAGTTATTTTTAAACATATATGTATTATATATATAATACATATATTATAATAAGAAACAATATTAAAGTAAAATCCTGTCCAATATTCTCTACATCGAGTACCTATTCCAAACGATTTACTAAAAAACTTTGGGACTTGGAACGCTGACACTCAGTAATACTGGTCCACGGATTTAGGAGGCTGTACACGTGTTATGTTAGAAACAAACTTCTTTTAGTTTGTCTTTACTTAAAAAGTTACTGGCTAAATGGATCACAGGATCATTGACCTCTTTTTCCTATAAATAAATTAACTGACATTATTTTAATCACATTTTTAAATTTAAATTTAGTTTATTATTTTTTTAGTCTAGTTAAATAATTTTAGTAGCACTTAGTAATTTCCGTCGTAGCTTAAAGGGACGTCTGACTGTAAACGTGATGGTTGTAGGGTCGATTCGTAATTATTTTTTTAAACTTATTGAGTTTCGCCACTCCTCATGCAATCTCTCGAAAATTGGGCGATAAAAGTGGAACGTACACTACGAGTATGTTCCTTTTTTGAATATCCTGGTATATGATAAAATGGATGAGCTATTTTTTAACTTAGTAAATATATATGGTTACTTTTGTATTACATGGCGCAGAGACACAAAGTGTGACTGTCAACGCGGCTGATTGTGGGTTCGATTCCCACTGGAGGAACTACTTATATTTATATTTCCATTTCCTCGCTCTGGTGTCCTGGCAAAGCGCGGCGTTCAGTTTCGCCATTCAACAACCAGTGCCCACGGAACTTGGCGGAAAGTGGGGAACGGAGTTTCTTAACACTTGGCTCCCTCTGTTTACCCTGCTGTGTACAGGATACATCGTGAAGCTGATTTGATTTACTTTTGTAATATTTTCTAATGTTATAAATGTGATAAAAATTTATTACTTTTGTTGTAGGAACTAAGTCTATACCCCATACACTTTTAAAAGCGACACACTCTACCCTTTTCTATTTCTATTAATAATTACTACTAATCTATTCCAATACATTTATATCCTTATCTTAATATAAATCAGCTTCACGCTGTATCCCGCACAGCAGGGTAGGCAGAGGGAACCTAGTGTTAAGACACTCCGTTCCCCACTTTCTGCTTAATTCTGGAGGCATTGCGTGTTTAGTGGCAGAACTCAACGCCGCGCTTAACCTCGACACCAGACCGAAGAAATGGAAATATAAATTTAAAATTCATCTCCTCGAGTGGGGATCGAACCCATAACCAGTCGGTTTTACAGTTACACTTCGTGCCGCTGCGCCACGACTGGCCTCATATCTATCTTAATATAACACCAAAAAATGTTAAGCGAAAAAAAAATATCTCAAAAATATCCGATAAACTGAATATATAATCAGTTTATCGGATATTTTTAAATATTGTCACATTTGCCGAAGTCATCATCCGAGCGTTCAAACTCGATTAGCGGCACTCGATATGGCGGAGAGCCAACTCCTTAGAGACATTTGTAATCTTATCAGTCTAGTTCACGTTTACTCCACATTATTCATTAAATATATCTAGAAAGTCTGGTGGAATATTATATAAATTTTAGTTTATTTTGAATACGAGTATATTAGGTAAAATGACTCTACAATTTTTTTTAGCTTCACGCTGTATCCCGCAAATAGTAAACTGACTCAATTTTTTTTAAGATTCATGCTGTATCCCGTAACTAGTAAGGTAGCTAGAGGGAATCTAATGCCAAGACAATTTGAATTTTCTTTATTTCTTTTTTTTTTCATTAACTTGGCTTTACATTACACGCGCCATTTTATAAAAAATATAGGTTTCCTCTCGCGGGATTTTCGGTAAAAATGTTGTATTTTCGCTTTAATAAAATAAACGTGGTTATTTTCTTATTTGATCGTATCTATACGTCAGCAATACATATTACACAAAAGGCTCAATAAATATTCACAATAAGAATAAACGGCAAATCGATATTCGATTTAAAACGGCTACGAATGACTCGATTTAAGATAATCTAATATAATTTTGTATATTTTGCCTTGTAAACCTAGCTGGAACAAATTATATTTTAATTTTATACTTAAATAATTGATGAGTCCATCGTGGCCCCGTGGCACTAGGGTGTGACTGTACACGCGATGGTTGTGGGTTCGGATTCCACTCGGATAAATTAAATATTTCATTTTTCTTGCTCTGGCAACAAGGCGAAACGCGGTGTTGACTTACGCAACTTAACACGGGATCCTTTGACCACTTGGCGAAAAGTCGGGACGGAACTGTTTTAATGAGAACAGAGTGTCAAAATATAAGCTTAACATATTGAACAATAACAGCGTTTGTAATTTTTATTTAACAAACAATACGCTATAATATAATAATGACTGTTATCAATTATTTAACGAATATTTTTCTTTAATTTTAACTAAATTTCAAGGCAAAAAACATAAATTACAATATTATTTTTAATATAAAACATAAAACTCCTCATCAATCAATCCTTCTACTAAAATAAAATAAGCGTTACTTCCACCTACTTCAGCTCCGAACCATTAAACTAAGTAACAGTATCGTATAATCAAAAGATATTGGCTCTTGAATCGTGTTAAAACAACCTACAGAAGATTGATCTCGCAAAGGTTCCACTCAGAAAGCAATCAAGGTATTAAATCTTTCAAAGCCTTTCGATCCCAGTACAGCGTCCACGGCAGTTTTCACTATCGACATCGGCTTTTTGAGTAGAGATGCTTGAAATATGAATGTCATAGTGGAACTTGTTGATTTGGTTATGTATTTTTGATGAATAACGACAAATTATTAAAATTTTGTAAGAGTAAAACGAAGGTTACCATGATATACAGTATTTATTATTAGCTTTCTTTGTTACCCGTTATAGCAGGATAGAGAGAGGGTACCCAGCGTTAAAACGCTAAGTTCCCCACTTTCCACCTATTTTACAATACATTGCGTGTTAAGTGGCAGAGAGTGATGAAAAAAATAAATAATTAATTTCCTCTGAGATGTGCTATTGCGCCACGACGGCCAACAGTAAACAATATTTATTATTAATAAATATTAAAATGTAATGTTTATTTTGAACGCAACCTGCTAAAAGCCTATATAATCCGTAATAATATACCTACAATATATTATTATGCTTATCTATTCGACTCATCTTTCAGCACAGTACGTCACAAATTAAAATATCATCCACACCACCTGGATACGTGGCACTCCACTACTGTGCGGTTTCGTAGGAACTTCCTTCCACGCGCCACGGAGTTGTGGAATAGCCTACCTGCGGCAGTGTTTCCAGGTCAATACAACCTGGGTACCTTCAAAAAGCGCATCTATCTCCACATCTGCTAACCCCTGTTTAACACCAGAGGAGCTACCTCTGGTGTTAAACGGGGTCGTGGGTGGTGTTGATTACTTACCATCAGGTGACCCGTACGCTCGATTGGCTTATCTTTTCATAAAAAAAAACTATAAAATTACTAGCTAATTTATGTATGTACAACGTAACAACGTTGTACTTATCATACAAACATTTAATAGTTAATGATGTGTGAATTTTGGTTTGCGTTAATGAAACGTAAAATACAAAATAAAGTATTTTCTTTGATAGTTACAATAAAATGTAAAATGTATTTTAACATATTATTACAGAATATCATAAAGTTTTCGACATTTTGCAACTATTCTAAGCTTTATACGGCAACTTATAGTTTTATATCTGTACATGTTTAAACTATAAAATATGTTATGTATATATCCTTAAAGAATAGTTGAGGCAAGTCTTGACGCTGGGGCATAAGTGTGTGACTGTAAACTTGACTGGTTGTGGGTTCGATCCCTAGTCGAGGAAATAAAATATTTATTTAAATTTATATTTTCATTCCTTCGCTTTGGTGTCTAGACAAAGCGCAGCATTAAGTTCCCCCACTCAACGCGCAATACCTCTAGAATTCCGCAGAAAGTAGGGAACGGAGTGTTTTAACACTAGGTTCCCTCTGCCTACCCTACTATATATGGGATACAACGTGAACCTGATTTATTTTATACCACAACTTTGGTTATTAGGTGAAATAGCTTTCATTCACGCCAAAAACGCGACATATTAGATCAGCTTCGATGTATTGGCACGTACTTGGTAGACATACGGCCATATAATAAAGAACTCGAAACGGATGACATTTGGAACATTGCCCGTGAACAAACTAGTAAGTGGGTATTCGAATTCATTTTGAACGAAGCCTTTATACAAAATCCCAATTCAAAACTTCCAGAGTGCCACTGTGGTATCGTTTAATAGAAAACTATTGAACAGTGGCAGTATTGGCAGCTACGGAGGATCAACTTTTACACGGCACGAACTCGCGACAAAGTTACGTATTAAATTCACGTTTGGGGAAGGTATTGTAACCTCTATACAATTTCTATTACACAATACATTGTATAGCTATCGTACTGGTATTGTTGTGTACTACACATTAGCTAATTGAATTTGAACACACTATTAATATTTCTATTTGCTGTTCACAAAATTGTTGAGACCAACCAAGGGTGAATACAGTAGAAGATAGTATTTGTGAAGTGTATGTATTTCATGGAATTTTGCTGGGAACTAATAATTGTAAAGTTTAAAATTGAGACTGTTGTGGCGCAGTGGCACAAAGTGTGACTGTAAAACCGACTGGTTGTGGCTTCGATCCCCACTCGAGGAGATAAAATATTTATTTAAATGTATATTTCCATTTCTTCGCTCTGGTGTCGAGGACAAGCGCGGCGTTGAGTTCTGCCACTTAACACGCAATGCCTCCAGAATTCGGCAGAAAGTGGGCAATGTGGTGTCTTAACACTAGGTTACCTCTACCTACCCTGCATTGTGCGGGATACAGCGTGAAGCTGATTTATTTATTTATTTTAAAATTGAGACCGTTGTGGCGCAGTGATACAATCGTGTAAAGGCCACGGTTGCGAGTTCGATTCGGACTCGGAAGAATAAAATATTTTTTATTAATATTTTCATTTCATCGCTCTGGAAATAAGAAAAGGGGTTGAGCTCCGTCACTCAACACGCAACGCATCGAAAAATATGGCGAAAGGTGGGAAACGGAGTGTGTTAATACTAGGTTCCATTTGCCTTTCCTGCAACATAACAAAATTTAATATCTGTCGCTCTCTTTATAATTTTAATATTTCTCATTCGGCGAAATTATTGTCATTTCCTCCTCCTATCGTTAATTCCTCGACTCACGTGTCTCGAGATCGGACGCACAGTGGAAAGCGGAGTCTCTTGACACTAAGTTCTCACTGCCTTCCCTGCTATAGCGCATAAATGCCTACAACTTAAAAACCGGTTAAGTGCGAGTCAGAGTCTCCCACCGAGGGTTCCGAATCTATTACAGAATTGTAGGTCAACGGGACTAGACGTACAACTTTAAAGTTGACAAGCTTAAGTTTACGGACGATTGCAATACTTTTGTATCAAAAACACACATTATAAGTTTAATATTTCAAAAGTAAATATAAAATATTATTTATTGGATATCACTTTGTTTTTTTTTATGGAAATTTGAAAACAAAGTTTTCATTACTTAAATTCAAATGTGCTGCGCTGTGCTCCCGATCGCGGACCCAGCTGGCAACTGTCAAGAGAAATTTATTAATCTATAAAGTAGATGTCATGCATGTTCACTACACTGTATTTTTAATTGTGTATTTTAATAGGTCAGGGCAAAAGTTTTTTCGTATTTTTTAATGTATTATTAGTAATCAAACTATATTTTATTGCATCTATATTTTATTTCATATAATTCAATATTTCCTGCTGGCACCATACAAAATGAAATCACCAAAACCCAGACATAATTGGCTGGGCAATACATAACACATACATACAGTCGATTCGACAATCCTCCTATTTGAAGTCGGTTAAAAATAAGCTGGAAATTTGAAATTTATATTATATAACAACTACATTACTATATACAGTGAAGTAGCTTACATCAATATAAATCTTGAAACGTTCCAAGATCCTATATATGAGAATTCTGTTACGTTCTGGTTCGCTTGAAACAACTTAGGAAGAGCTTTATCAGCGCTCGCAATGCAAAGACAGTGAACACTTTGACATTTACTTTATCATATAATTTTCGATATCTGTTTTTGAATAGCCCAATAATAAACGGTATTGGCATTATAAAAGTATTTTACTTCAAATTCTGTTGTTCTCTCGCTTACTTATAAATTTTTAATACTTTTAGATGTTATAATTATGTACGTGGTACAATGGTGAGGCCAGTCGTGGCGCAGCGCCACAAAGTATGACTGTAAAACCGACTGGTAGTGGGTTCGATCCCCACTCGAGGAGATGAAATATTCACTTAAATTTATATTTCCATTTCTTCGCTCTGACGACGAGGCAAAGTGCGGCGTTGAGTTCTGCCACTCAACACGCAATGCCTCCAGAATTCAGCAGAAAGTGGGGAACGGAGTGTCTTAACACTAGGTTCCCTCTGCCTATCCTGCTGTGCGCGGAATACAGCGTGATGCTGAATATGTGAAATATTCCACTTTTTCGGTAGGTATAGTTAGATGCGTGGTGTTTTACAACCTATGTGGATGCAAACAATACTAAAACGCAGTGACTTATTATTAAATTTAAAAAACTTAATTTAGATTCACATTGTATCCATAGTAGCCAGAGAGAAACCCGAACGCTACGGTCTCTGTATACCTCCTTCGCCTCGTCCGCTGTCATCAACCTCTTCATACATCCCCTCCGGGGCGTCCTCATGCTTTTTACGTGACCTGACTCCATATATAGTATAGTATCTATGACACTGTCTTATCGAAAATCAACCTAGGTTTCTCCTTACCTCTTGTGTCTGTGTATATTTTTATTGCGAAAAAGACTTATTACTAGGTTGTTCTAAATATTAAAATGAAGACTAGACATTTCAAAGTACTTTTTTACTAAACATTTTTATATTTGATATGAAGACAATATAAAAAAAGGAATTATGAGCAAAACAAACCTGACTGCATTAACTAAGTTAATGTATCCAGTATAACTCGCGCCCTCAAGACAAAACTAATGAAATATCATTTATCAAAATCAATTCGCTTGTTTAAATGTTACAAGGGAACAAAAAAAACGAGCATACACACATACGCGCTAAAAACAAAACCGTCCTTTTGTGTCTCGCCGCAGTCGGCTAAAAATAATGAATTTACTCATTTATTATTTTCCAATAAGTATCATCGCAAATTTCATATAATAGGACAAACAAATCCCTAAATTGAAATTAAAATTTTAATCTCTCACCAAAACGTACTAAGGGCAAATATTATCTCCTCTCCCGCAGCTCTCGCTCTCTGCTTACTGCGTGTTGCGGCATATTTACCTATCTTATCGTATAATTAACGTAGCCTGCTTTGTTGGAAGGGTTAAACAAACCCACATTACCCTTTTATTATAAAAATAAGCACATTTCACATGTAAGTACTTATGTTATTATATAGCTTTGAGCTCTATATTTTATTGTAAAATGTTTGAGGTCATGTATAGTTTTTTTACTATGAGGAAACTTGTTTGTATTTTTCAGATTTGTTCGATGGATGTGGGTTTGATCTCTACTTGGGTGAATGAATTATTTTAATTTTATCGCGGCGTTAAGTTCCGCCACTCAACACGCTTTTTGCTAATTCCTTCAAAAGACGGAGAACAATGTATTTCAACGCGAATCCTTATTTTTGCGTACTTTGCACGATAAAGAGTGAATCTGAAAAAAAATGAAATTATTTAACACCTATTAAACATTTTCACATTATAATATATATTTAATAAACACTTTTTAAATAATTTACTTTAATACATATTAAATCCCTATAATTCTTTTTTCAGCTTCACGTTGTATTATGCATAGCATGCTGTACATACCCTGTTTGCAACCTGCCCGGGTTCGAGTCCCGCTACGTTCAAAACTTTCAATATAAGTATAATTTACATATTCCCTCGAGTAGGGATCGGTCCTACAACCGTCGCATTACAGTCACACGCACCTGCGCCAGGGAGGCCTCTAGCCCCCTATACATAAATAGTTATATAGTGGAAAGATGGAAGAGATGATCCCTCGAGGTAAAACAATCTTTTCTATTGCAGCGAAACTATAAACTCCATCTAGGTATTTTTTCGGTAACGTGTGACTCTTATTAACACTCGCGCCTCAATAAGCACCAGCAAAGCGGTAACGGCAGAGAGAGAGTCACTCATATTTATGGAAGAAAAACAATATTTAAGGATTAGGAACTAAAGTAAGGTAAAGCATATTGGTGGTAAGGCTTACATATAACGATATTTATTCTATTTATCTTATTATTTAATATTACTTTTCTTAGTTTTAACATACATCGAATCAATAATGTACTTATATGAAATAAGTCGATTGTATACGAAATAATGAGCTCGGATTGTACAATAGACGTTATATTATGAAAGTCCCAGTTCGAGATTATTTTCGTAACGCAAGCTTGATTTGTCAATAACCCTTATATTTGGGTAGAGTTTTGAAGGATTTACGTATATTTTTATATTGGAAAAATGAAAATATTGTTTCAAAATGGTGGTTCCATTATACCTAATTCAATGTATATAATACAATAATAATACGTAAAGTTAGTTACCATTCTATTTTCTTGGGCAAATCCCAACGAGATTTTATGTCAATGCCTGTAAATATTATGTAAGTAGCTTACGAATATTACTGTTTATATGAAAGATTTACATCTTTTCCGCATAGAGTGTGGTAGACAGAAAGAACCTAGTGTCAAGATACTACGTTCTGCACTTTCTGATACGTTCCGCAAAGAGGAAATGAAACAATAAAATATAAGCAATACATTGCACCAATGTCTACATATATAACATGAAACTAACAAACTTTGAATCACTCTTTTATAAAAGCTGTTTTTTTTCTATAAAAATTAATTAAAAAAATTATTAGTAAAATATTCGTTTAACCTCTTTTTATATTTTAATAAACAATGTTTGACCTTCCATCGTAAGTCATAACATAATATGTTCCATTCGAAAAATATTTTAAGTGCACTGCTCTCAATTAATGAACCTCTTGAAAGACTATAGGTAACTATACTTATGAGAACAAAATTTTGAGAGAAACAAGATTTTTTTGCTTATTAAGCAATATGATTTAACTATCAAAAACATATATTTTCCGATTTACGCCTAAAATGCAACAAAATAACATCTGAACTTAATTAAGAAAATCACACAAAATAAATTTAGATGACGGAAGTTCACAATTGTGTTACAGTCATTATCACAGACAATAGTCAAAAATCTTGAAAGGAAAGTTATGTTTTACATTCGTTTTATGATTGAATTTATTAACACATTTGTAAGAGATACTATTAAAGTAATATAATAATATTAGAAATATCACTTTAAATGAAACTCTTTAAGTAGATTAATCGCGTATATATCGGCCAGTCGTGGCGCAGCTGCACGAGGTGTGACTGTAAAACCGAGTGGCTGTGGGTTCGATCCCCACTCGAGGAGATGAAATATTTACTTAAATTTATATTTCCATTTCTTCGCTCTGGTGTCGAGGTTAAGCGCGGCGTTGAGTTTTGCACTCAACACGCAATGCCTCCAGAATTCGGCAGAAAGTGGGGAACGGAGTGTCTTAACACTAGGTTATCTCTGCCTACCCTGCTGTGTGCGGGATACAGGTGAAGCTGATTTAGAATTATACATTTTTGGCAACCCAATGTTTCGAACATTTTGCAGTAGTCGTCAAAGTATATAGAATGATGTAATATAGCTTTCCTTGATTAACGGCTATCCAACTCAAGAATATTTTTTCAAATCGTTGTTTTTTAAATAGGCACGCTTAACGAAGCAAACTCTTTTACAATATTAGTGTAGATTAACTTTCTTAGGTATGTAGTAATTTTAAAAGTTATACCTACTATTTTTATTTTTTCTTTTCGTTTTATAATTTTTTTTTAAATTAAAATTAAATCAAATCAGCTTCACGCTGTATCCTGCACACAGCAGGGTAGGCAGAGGGAACCTAGTGTTGAGACACACTGTTCCCCACTTTCCGCCGAGTTCTGGAAGCATTGAGTGTTGAGCCTCAGAAATCAACGCCGCGCTTTGCCTCGACACGAAAGCGAAGAAATAAAAATATAAATGTAAAAAAATATTTCATTTCCTCGATGGGGATCGAACCCACAACCAGTCGATTTTATAGTCACACTTTGTGCCCCTGCGCCACAACTGGCCTTATTACATACATTTTTTTACCTATATTTTATATATTTTTTATCGACGATATTTTTATTTATTTACTTCGACAACAAAATAAAATATGTAGTGCGGCAACACGAATGTTTGTTGCTTGAAAGACAAGCTTGGCGCGGTGCCGACTGACAAAGTAACCGAGATTGACAATAGTGACTTTAATTTCGACAATGTTTCGACAGAATGCTCAATTACAAAGCCATTCTATGTTATAGTCACATTTCTTTTCTGTTTTAGCTGTATTTTTTATCTATACGCTTACATATATGCCTTTTAATAATATTCTGTTTTTTTTTATAATATTCAAGTAACAATGAACCTAAAAAGGCGGAAAGCGGAGAGCGGATTCTCTACTTTTGAAGACAGTCAAATTTAAAAACACAGAAATAGTATAGTGCACAAGCAAGCGAGAGTAAACGCAACAGGTTGTGGGTTCGATTCCCACTTGAGGAAATGAAATATTTAATATTTTAATTTCTTCGCTCTGGTGTCAAGGCGAAGCGCAGCCTTGAGTACCTATCGTCATTTAAATCACAATACCTCCAGAATTCAATGGATAGTGGGGAGTGGAGTGTCTTAACACTAAACTCTCTCTCTCTCTCTGTCTACCCTAAATGCGAGATACAGCGTAAAGCTGAAAAAAAGTCGTATAGTTTTTGTGGTTAACAATCTAAATGACTGATACTATTTTATATTAAAACTAGCGGCTCGCCCACGGCTTCGCCCGCTTAAAATACATGATTATTGATTTAATAAGCAGAATTGATTGGCAACTATAATGACTTCTAATATGATTTTTTTACGACATTATCGTCAAAGAATTTTTGATTGTTTTAAATAAAAAAATACGACCATTGTTGATATTTGATATTTATAAAATATACATAAAGCTAATTATTTATTACACGTATATATTTTTGTAACTTTATGTTCTTTTTACCTATATAATATACTCTGTTAAATGTGCTGATGTCAGTGAATAATTTAATTTACTCATTCAGAAACAGCCTTAAATGTTAAATTATTGATTTGAAGGATTCATAATATTCTTTGTAAAATAACTGTAATAATTGCATATTAACTCCTGTACAGTTTTTAAATTAGTTACATATATTATATGAACGAACCAACCAAAAAATCTTTGTATTTACTTGATATTTCTTTCAAGATCGTTCTTTATCTCTGTGTTGAATTAATTACGACTTCTTTCAAATGACGATAACTTTTTTTTTAATGAACCGATTTTGATGAACTAAACTTTAGTAGTTAAGTTGAGTTAAAACAAAGCAATTGGTGAAATTTTCAAGTAAATCGGTTCAGTACTTTCAGAGAAAAATGCGGACAAAAATATGTCGACAGACAGACAGACAGACAGACAGGCAATTCAAAAAAAATCTTTTTGCTTTCTATTATTCTTTTTAAGTGTCCCTCTATCCATTTCAGTCAAAATTACTAAATGTACAGACAAAATATTTTTACTGTCTTATTATATATAGAGACTAGCGGCCCAATCGCGGCTTCGCCCGCATACCACGTATAATTCTTTTATTACATAATGTATAAATAAATTCAACGATGAACATTTTTTTCAAAAAAATGTTCATGATTGAAAAAATGCACGCAGTGCTCTACGTGGTTGCTTAAGAAGACGTCATCCGCGGCAATTATTTTATTTTACGATTTCTCGAAAAGTATACGTAAAATTACATGTTATAAAAGGCAAAATTTATCTTCATAAACAAAAAGTAAATCCGCCGAGTTGTTCCATCTTAGCATCTAAAAAACAAACAAACTTTTTCGCAGTGCTTCCATCGAATCAAGATCTAGAGGAATAATGACACACTGACAAACACAATTTATTGTATTGACATCTCACCATACCTCTGTTTCCGTACTGATCTCTCCAATCCTGTCAGTAACAGTCCTAACAGAGATAGGTCTGTGATACGCAATATGAACGTATCCGGACGTCAACAATGGATATCCTTTGAAGCAGCACACAGCTTTTGCAGCTTACCGATGTCACTCTTGATGTGGTAACCGACCATTTATTTTAATCAAATGGTTTGACTAAAATAAATGCCCCTAATTGATTGGTATCTATTATAATAAACGCGTGTAGATATTTTTTAACAATATATTTTAAAATTGAAAATCGTATGCCATTCGTGGAAATGAAATATTTAATATTTTTTCTTCCTTTCCTCGCTCTGATAACGAGGTAAAGCGCGGTTGAAATCCGCCACTCTACACGTAATGCCTGCAGAACTCGGTGGAAAAGTGGGAACGGAAAAGCATCTTAATAAGAACGGAACGGAACGTGAAGTTGTTACTATTAAAATCGTATCATGTAAGCATTTCTTTTAACTTCACGTTCTCTTCAGTGGTATCCCGCATATGGCAGGGCACGCAGTTGGAACCTACTCCGTTCTCATTTTTGAGCCCAATTTTCGAAATAATGCGTAAAGAGGTTCGCGGAACTCAACACTGTGTCACGTAAACATACTATTCATTTATTAATTTTCCTGTTCTTATAACTGCGAAAAAAAGTTTTTTTAGCAATCAGAACGAGGTTAAGTGTCATCTGTTTCATCATTACTACATCAACACACCAAGTACTAAAAAGTGTTTCGCTATTCAATACAAAATGTCACAAACTCGATTTCGTATCTATTTTAAATAAATATAAATCCATATTTCGGCAAAGCTAATTCTATATTTTAGATATTTTACTCGATTTACGACTTAATTTTCTAATATATAGGCCAGTCGTGGCGCAGGGGCACAAAGTGTGACTGTAAACGCAACAGGTTGTGAGTTTGAATCCCACTCGAGGAAATAAAAAAAATTATATTTCCATTTTATTCGGTCTGGTTTCGAGGCAAAGAGCGGCGTTGAGTTCCGCCACTCAATATCCAATGTCCCCGGAGGTTCCCTCTGCTTACCATGTTGTGTACGGGATACACAACATGGTAAAACTGGTGACGCTAAAAAAAGTAATATTTTTTAGAAGAATGAAATCCAGGAATACTTAGTACAGAAATTTGCTTCTGGAATATAATATAATGCTGTGACAAACTTTTTGAATTCCAGAGTGATGGTAGGAAATGTTTTACAAGAATTCAGCAGAGTTTTGACTTGCTACAAATATCTTGGCGGCTGTCCATTGTTTTGACAGCCAAAATATTTTTAGCTTTAATTTTATGTAACATTACATAATATCGTATAAATCTAGTATAAATCATATTTTTTTTATATGAGCCTTGAAAACTTCAACTGAACATAAATCGATAAAAAAGTAGACGGAAGTATATTATGTCAACGTATAATATTTCTAGCACCTCTTCATGTTTTTTGACATTTTTAGGGTTCCATATCTTTTAAGGAAAAAAGGCATTCATATACGATCACTTTGTTGTCCGCCTGTCTGTCTTTCTGTCAAGACCCTTTATCTCAGGAACGCTTGGAGATATCAAGTTGAAATTCAAACCATATACTCAGATCTACAGAATTTTCTGAAAAAAACGTATTTCTATATTAACTTTAAAAAAGATATATAAGTTTATATCACAAAAAAACATTTATTTCGATTTACTATACAGGAAATCAAAAATAAATAAAATATAATACCAGTCGAGGCGCAGTCCCACGCAACTAAAACGCAATAAGAAAAGAGCAACGCAATAAGCAATAAGTTGTGAGTTCGATTCCCATTCAAGGCAATGGAATATTTAATATTTTAATTTACACAAAATTATATATAGGGTATTTCCAGTTGACCTTGAATTATAAAATTTGGCAGCTAGTATCTACAGGTAGTACTAGTTCAGGAAAAAAACTGAAAAATATACGTTTATGGTTAAATCCTAAAAAAATATGTCCTCGCTCTGGAAACGAGGTGCCGCTACGCCACGACTGGCCTCTTCACTATTTTAAAAGGTTTTTTAATAGGCATTCAATTACCATATAAAGGAACTAAATCTAAACTTAACAATTATAAGTATTTACAATTCTTTAAATATCCTTATACTTTAAATAACGAGGTCCAGTCTCACAATAGCCCATTGTGAAACTGGAGCAGCCAGTTTTAGCTCACTTTAATAAGATGTACTTCAACTCAAGTCTATTTTCGCTTTATTCAGTAGATTGCGCTTTACAACAGCTTAATTAGTTAAATTTTTAATGCACAAGTGCTCCGATCCGGCCGAAAATATAATAGGCCAGTCGAGGCGCAGGGCCACGCAACTGTGAACACAACAGGTTATAGGTTCGGTTCTCATTCGACGTAATTAAATATTTAATATTTTAATTTCTTAATTCTTAACACGGAATGCCTCCAGGATTCGCCGGAAAAGTTAACCATTTTAATGTGTCTCAACGTTAGGTTTCCTCTGACTACCCTGCAAAGTGTGGGATACATCGTGAAGCTGAAAAAAAAATATGCCTGCTAGCAGTATATAAATATTTATTCATATTTGTGGGTTCGCACTAACAGAGGATTACTCGAAAGAACTACGGAAACGGAAAAAAAATAGTTTTTCATTTTACATCACGCGTTATATAAGAATATGTTATTCTTTTTAAGTGGTACGAAAGAAAATGTTACTATACATTTTGCTGATCTCTAAAATAAAGACGAAAAATGCATGCGAATTATTACAAAATCTCCATATAAATCATAATGTCTAAAATGTTCCGTAAGTCTGACTACTATTCCAAGCACAATTTAGTGTTCATTCGTTTCGTATACAGCTAAACTTTTACATGTTTCGAACTTGCCCGACACCAGCTGTCTACAGACTACGGATTTCCCACTACAAATTTGTGCAATTTCATGCTATAGTTCTGTAGTTTGTGCTCAAGAGATAAATTTGAGGGCTACTTTAGAAGTGAAAAATTTAGTCATATAATATTTTTTTTTTGTTATCTGTTCCTTTAAGTTATCGTGCTAATTGAGTTTTAAACTGGCTGTTTCCAAGCAAAAAACCTAGCAATATACAAAATTTTAAATTTATTCCATTAAAAGACACGTCCAAAGAATTCTTTTAGAAAATGCATAAAATGTATAGTAAATCTTGAAAAATATCTCTACGGAGCTAGCTCTCTATAGTATTACAACATTAAATGAATCATTTGAATATTCTAACAATACCTAATTTTGCCAATGTAATTTTTTTTAATATAATAATTTACAGAGATGTCCTTTCTTTTGTTTTATAATTTACTCTTAACGATGAGGTAACATGCTGCAAACTAATATATCAAAACTAATGTACGAAAATAATAAATTTAATGCTTAATTTATTAAACGTGATAGTAAATTTGCAAAAATTAGTAGAATTTGTAGAAAATTAGTAAATTGTCAATTTATTTTAATACATGTATGTATGTATGTATGTATCTTTCTACCAAAGTGTAAATACGGACAGACAGTAGTAAATATTATGTTTATTTATATATTGAGACCAGCGCGACTCTCCGACATCTCTAGTATTCGGTGGAAAGTGGGGAACGGAGTGTCTTAGGACACTAGGCTCCCTCTGCCTACCCTGCTACATGTGGTACACAACGTGAAGATGAAATGCATTACAAGAGTTATATATGTTTTATAAGAGCAGGGATGTGCAATAGCGGTCGAGTATTAAGTTTAAACTGCACTTCGCTACAAATGTTACACGTTTGCGTACTTTGTTCTATTGCCCTCTTAAGTTCTATAAATCTTTGCGCTTCCAAGCTGTTATATCTGATTCAATATTTTGTTGCTGGTCGTTTGTAAGTTTTCTAGTATAATATTTCTTTATTTTTATTAAAATATATATTTCTGTATTAATAAATACAGAAATACTATTACATTTTTAATAATTTAAAAGTAATAACTTTATTTTTATTAGTATCTAATATTAGTAAATATAAATTTTGTTTAGTTAAAGTGTTTATCTTCTTTCAGAATATTTTGTATTGCACTATTTAAAGTCATGTGCGTTACACCGTTCAAAAAATTATTTTAGGGTGTGTATGATGACTTTATGTTAATTTTAGTGATCCATACCTCAAAAGGAAAAAACGAAACCCTTAAAGTTATGATCTTTTTGACAAACTTTTTGTCCGTCTGTCCGTCGGTCAAGACCCTTTATTTCGAGATCGTGTTGAGATATTAAGCTAAAATTAATATCAAATATTCAGGTCTATAGTCCCAGAAAGTTGGAGCGAAAATGTTTTTTTCTGAGTAATCAAAAGTTACGTTTAGTCAACGTAACCAAAAGATACAATCTTCGTTTTTGCTGCATTGTATATGAAATTCCCTTCGCCTTGTAATCATATCTCTAGGATACTTCCCGAGAACCTACAATGATGAAATTTGTACGAAATTACAACTTAAGAGAACTTACAATACAAACAAGGGAAAAAATCGAAAAGTGAAAGTTTATACGTATTTTTTTTTTTAGCTTCACGCTATATTCCGCACACAGCAGGGTAGGCAGAGGGAACCTAGTGTTAAGACACTCCGTTCCCCACTTTCTACTACCACTTTCTTTTTATGCGTATTTCATAGAAAAAAATAATTACAATTTTTTATTTGTAGTTCAATTCATATAAAGGGAGTGCATACGCCCACAAACTTAAGTTTGCCAATTTTTTATAAGTTGTACTTCCTGTAGACCTACAATCCTAAATCCTTCGGTGGTGGAATCTGACTGACACTTGACCGGTTTTTTATTACTAATTATATACTTCTAATCCAAATAACAAAATGAATTATATCGAAATATTTCGACATAACCTCAATGCCTTGAATAAACATAAAGATTTTATGAGAATAAACATACCAACTTTTCGAAACATAGAAATATTATTCCATTCTATTAAACAAAAAGCACAAAGCAAAAAATACACGTTATTTTCATTTGAATCTCCGCAATTTCCCAGAAAACGTGATCTCCAGGCGTTAAGATCCTCTTAACGAAATTCTTTCAAGATTTAAGGCGGATAACAGCATCCCTTCTTATCTAATTTTAGATTCACACAAAGGTCAGCTGAAAATTAATTTTGTTGAAAAGTGCTATTGAAATTAATACCCCATTTACCTTCTTATAATATTTTTTGATGGGATGCCCAAAAAACGAGTATGATTTTATTATCGGCACTCATAAAAATCACAAATGGATATTAACGAAAGTTAAAAATTATTTCGAAACGAGACAAGCGCAGAGGCACAAGTGTGGGACTGTAAACGCGACACTTTGTGGGTTCGATTCCCACTCGAGGAAATGATATATTTAATATTTTAATTTCTTCGAACTGGTGTCGAGGCAAAAGCGCGGCCTTGAGTTTCGTCAATCTACACTCAATACCGACGGAAAGAGGGGAACGAAGTATCTTTACACTATGTACCCTCTCTTTACCCTCCTACATGAGGGATAACAGCGTGAAACTGAAAAAAAATAAAAATCATTGAAACGGAAATGATGAAACAAACAATATAAATATTTCATATGAAACTTGTAAAAAGCTTTTGAAGCCAATTTATTACAGTTCAAAGTTCTTGGTCTTAATCGTATATACGAGTAGATAACATCTTCAAATAGACTTGCTCTTGAAATCTGTTTCTGGCAATCGCTAGATATAGCAAGTATTACTCGATTGCACCCACGTCCGTATTACTCAAGACTTATTTATAAATAAATTTAAGAATTTAAGACGTAATATTATAAATAAATATAAATCTTAAGGAGCTACCAATAAAAGCTCAATACTATATTATTAAAAATAAAAAAATACCTTTCCCTTGTCTAGAGAGTGTAGGAGAAATGAAATATTTTTATTTTCTCGCTTTGTTAACAAGGCAAAGCGCAACGTTGAGTTTTACCTCTCAACACGCGAATTTTCGAGAATTAGACGAAAGGTGGAGAGCGGAGTGTCTTAGCACTGGGCTCCTTCTGCCTACCTACTATGCGGGATACAGCGTGAAGTTGTATATGTATAATAAAATGTATATACTTAAACAACAGCGGTATATCCTGCCTCCACCTAATTTACTATCAAAATTAAGTTGCAATTTCTATAGAGGTCACAGAGTAGTGAAGGTCAGAGTATTATGTCACTACGTTTTTTATCGCAAAAAAGATACACACACACATAATACTTATACCAGAAAATATTTATATATATATATATATATATATATATATATATATATATATATATAATATATATATATATATATATATATAAACGTAATCTATNTATATATATAAACGTAACCTTGGACTTTACTCTTGCAATGCTCTATAGTCTATGATTCTTAGAATTTATAAATCTTGTTACTTTTTGTACCTAAACAAACATGCGTAATAATTATGATTCACTTAAACTATGTTTCATATATTTTTCCGTAGTTTAACAGTTTCATTACAAAAATAAATAAAATATGAAATAATTATTATTAATAGTTCATTGTATTTTAAAATAAATGAAATCAGCTTCACGCTGTTTCTCGCACACAGCAGGGTAGGCAGAGGGAACCTAGATTTAAGACACTCCCTTTCCCATTTCTGCCGAATTCTGGAGGCATTGCGGGTTCAGTAGCAGAAATTAACGCCGCGCTATGCCTCAGCTCCAGAGCGAAGAATTGAAAATGTAAATTTAAGTAAATTAAATTATTTCATTTCTTCGAGTGACGATCGGACCCACACCACAACCAGTCGCGTATACAGTCACACTTTAAGCCCCACACAACCCCCAGCGCCACAACTGGCCTCAAAAGCAATAAAACATTAAATTAACAGTAAAATCGACACTACAACCATCGTTAAGCATAATTAAATCCACACTCAGATCCATACATCGTTTAGTATTCAATCAAAAACCTGCAAACAGAACTACGTAGTACTATTTCCTTGCTAATGTAGTCAGTACGGTAGTAACATTTGGAGCGTAATGGCGTACCTTGGCGGATATTAAAGTTGCGTTTCCCGCCTAATATCGTGAGCATTTATAATAAAAATATATGAAATATTCATGTGATCTAGTGGTTTAGGTGAAAAGTGAGTTTTGATCTTTATTATATTTATATGTAAGTATTTTTTTTGGTTTTTTTTTGGATTAGGACTACAGGTTTGTTCTTTTTTTAGTTCTGTCAAACAGTTTTATGATGGAAATTATATTTATGCTATTTTCTATTTATTCTATAGCTTTTATGTAATTTCTTTTAATATATATGTTTACGTTCTTTAAATAAATACACAGCTTAGCCTTGCTATTTTCTTTTATAATATTCTAAGATAATTAACCTCCACAATTAAAAATAATAATTACAGTACTACTAATAATTACAGATAAAAAATATCTATAACTTGACCTTACGGCAATGTTGATTCTAAGTCGATATTAGTCTAGATTGAAAATTAAAAATTAAATGAATGCTTTTTTAGTTAAAACCAAAAAAAAAACATAAATTAAGTCTATCTTAACCGTATACGTACATACGTACATACAACTTGTCTTATCAAAAGTAAATAATACTATTATTAAATATATTAAACAGAAATAAACTTTAATGTGCGGAGAATAAGTGCTAATTTGCTTTAAATATAATATGTAACACATGGTAGAGTATTGTGTACTGTTGTTGGCCTTGCATACAAAAGTCACGCTACTGATACGTCATCGTAAAAAACATACTAACAATATGTGTTTGCTTTTAAAAAGCATCTATAGAACTAGTATAAGATATAAATAAACTACAAATATATATAAGTGCAGCGGCGCAATGGCTGGCTTTAAACGCGCGTTGTGGGTTCACTTTGGTAACGCGTATAAAGCGCGGCATGGAGTTCCGCCTCCATAAAGAGTCAATGTTTTATTGAAAATCGAGCGGAGAGTGAGTGCGGTCACCTCTGTCTACCCTGTTGCTTAAATATATTGATTAACTATAATACGTTTTAAGGACGCCTGATTCAAAGTTCAAATTTTAGTGGAAACTTATGTATATTTTATCGTTCTTTTTTTTCTTATTCTCGGTGCCATACACACTTCTACTTGATGCAGTTCAAGCGAGTAAAAAAGTATTTTATAAATTATATTTTTGCATTTTATCAATCATATTTTTGATGACATCGTGCAGTGGGGAAGTGTCTGAGTGTAAACGCGATGGTTATAAGTTCGATCTCTACTCGAGGTAATAACTTGTTTTCATTTCCATAGCAAAAGAATGGTGTGGCGTAAAACTCTATCACTTAATGATCAATACAATAATGGAGTGTTTTAACACTAAGTTCTCTGCGTTCTCTGCTATATGCGAGACACAAGTTTAAAAATTATATTCACAGAATATGAAGTACATTACTTACACAGCCATACATAATTCTATAATATTAGACATAATTTATATATTATTCTTTTTCAT
The DNA here is from genome assembly GCA_013403705.1 of Heliconius hermathena. Classification (NCBI taxonomy): domain Eukaryota; kingdom Metazoa; phylum Arthropoda; class Insecta; order Lepidoptera; family Nymphalidae; genus Heliconius; species Heliconius hermathena. The sequence goes on along the minus strand of JAAIXJ010000332.1, from coordinate 966,532 downwards.
TTATAATGATTATAATATTATATGAGAATACTAAAATACGATTTTCAGCTTCACGCTGTATCCCGCACACAGCAGGGTAGGCAGAGGGAACCTAGTGTTAAGACACTCCGTTCCCCACTTTCCGCCGAATTCTGAAGACATTGCGTGTTCAACGCGGAGCGGAACGTGCGGAACTCAACGCCGCGCTTTTGCCTCGACACTAGAACGAAGAAATGAAAATATAAATGTAAATAAATATTTCACTTCCTCGAGTGGGGATCGAACCCACAACCAGTTGATTTTACAGTCACACTTCGTGCCTCTGCGCCACGGCCGGTTACGAACGATTTTCGAACACAAAATACTTCGGCCTTCAAGCGACATACTAAGTAGTCAATTATCATCTATTCATTATTTAAACGTGTCTTTTGGCGTATAAAAAAGCATTGAATGCATTGCATTCTACCGCATTTTTGAGGAAAATTATAGTATTTTTTTTTTAATTCTAATATCTTATGCTTTTTAAAATCGTGCAAATGAAACTACCAGTACACTGGAGGCCATTCATGGCGCAGAGGCACAAGCCTGTGACTGTAAACGCGACAGGTTGTGGGTTCGATTCCCACTTAAGGTAATGTTTTTATTTCTTCCCTCTGATATCGAGGCAAAGCGCGTTGATAAGCCGCCTCTCGACACAATGCTTTTAGAATTAGGAACTGCAGAAAATGAGGAACGGAGTGTCTTAACCCTCCGCTTACCCTGTTGTGTGCGAGATACAGTAAATAAAATATTAATTTTAATTTTTTGAGGCCAGTCGTGGCGCAGCGGCACGAGGTGTGACTGTAAAACCGACTGGTTGTGGATTCGATCTCCACTCGAGGAGATTAAATATTTACTTAAATTTATATTTCCATTTCGTCGCTCTGGTGTCGAGGTTAATCGCGGTGTTGAGTTCTGCCACTCAACACGCAATGCCTCCAGAATTCGGCAGAAAATATGGAACGGAGTGTCTTAACACTAGGTTCCCTCTGGCTACCCTGCTGTCTATGGGATACAGCATGAAGCTGATTTAATTTTAATTCACAAAACTTTTACCAATAAACTATAGTAGCTTCTAAAATTGGATTTGATATCGATCGTCATTGATGTGGGAAGGCATGTGTTTACACTACGTATTGGACCAAATGGATGATGCATTTAATCACTGTCTCAATGAAGCGAAGTGCAACGTTGGAAACTACTTTGTAACTTTAAGCAGAATGAAATGTTACATTAATAGGTTAATTTCTATAGTATATATTTAAAAGTAGCTCGTGTAGATTAAAGAGGTCCATATATATATANATCCCTATGCGAGATAGCCACGTCATACTTTATATGAAAAAATAAATAAATCAGCTTCACGCTGTATCCTATTAACAGCAGAGTAGGCAGAGAGAACCTAATGTTAGACACTGTGTTTCCCATTTTCCGCTGAATTCTGGAGGCATTGGATGTTGAGTTGCGGAACTCAACGGTTGGAAATATAAAATTAAATAAATATTTCATCTTCTCGAGTAGACATGGAACCCACAACCAGTCTCGTTTACAGTCACACATTGTGCCCTGCGCCACGACTGGCCCCATATTTTATATGGTTTTTATTATATTAACTTGTCAAAAATATGTTCCAATCGACCTTTTTTATTATCTTAATCAATTGTTAGCTAAAAAAAAGTCTATCCAACGAGATCACACTTCCGCTATGATACCGATTGAGTCATGCAAATGCTAAGCCAGTTTTTAAATATATTTATTTAAAACTATCCAAAAAAGGCCAAAGAACTATTAATAAATAGAGCACTATATAGAGTAGTCACGACCGTGACTGAATCGATAATAGTATGGAAATGTAGCCTTGACGATTTATCATCTTAGCCATATAAAAATCTTATACGAGCGAGTCGAGTTTATACTGTTTGTATGTATTTAGCTGCCTTGACCTCCTTGTATATAATTAAGAGGACTGCATACATTATTATGCATTTTAATTAAAATGTAAGAAACTTTACAATTATAAAATAATGAAACTATAAACCTTTGTACTGTAATTTTATAAATAAATATTATTTCTCATCTGAGTGTTGTTTAACTATAAATAATGTCTGTATTTTAAGCAAGAAATGAACCTGTGATCTTCGTCATACTACTACTACTATTGAAGTGGACAGAAAGACATAATTCTTTTTTTCCTTATTATATAACTCAGTGGAAAACCTAAAGCATCTGAAACTAAATGAAGTTTGCTTCCCATTTAAAAATAAGTCACGTACTCTTTGATTTTCCGAGGTATATGAACTCATTTAGCCGAGATTGAAACCAATATCTCAAGATATACGATCTGACAGCGACCACTGGGGAATTGCCTGCAGTATATTGCCTTGCCGAGTCTCACTCTGTAAAACATCTTCGTGTTAGTAAAAAATCTTTTATAAATTTCCACCGCACTCTTCCTTTAATTAAAAATTTGAGATCTGATAAATATATTTATTTTCTCTTAAAATAGTGTTGTTTAGTTTTGATTTTCAATCTTATAAGAAGAATATAAAATAAAAGCTAGAGAACTATTGTTCGTAGAAGTTATACTTTTAAAATTTTCTTCATTTCACACAATGCAATGTCAATTTAGACTCCGAGTATTTGGTCCATTTATAAAGAAATTGTTACATTAAAAGTAAACTCAAGATGATGACTAGCAATTTTAACACGCAGAATTAAATTTTAAAACATAAGTCCTTTTAATATATTGACAATTACTTTTTAAAATTTTACGTGCTTGAGAGCAAAATAAATTTGTAATTATCTATGGGTCAAACATTTAGTTATCTTTATTTCCATCAATAATCTTCCTTTACAATTTTCATGTTTTTTACATATTTTACTACTTTTATTTTGACTATGATATTATATATTATTGCGCTATTGTAGCGCAATAATTGCCTGCTCCAAATAAAACGTGATACTCGATGGTTTAGGGTTTGCTTCTCCCACTCTGATAAAGTACTCAAATAACACTACCAAGTCATCTAATTGAATTTTAAGAATGTAAATAATTTTCATGCCTGAAAGTTATTTTTATTATTTTTCTTTAATTACACTATACATTGTTTTACGACGATAACAACGAGTTTGAAATATAATTTTTTCACTGTAAATCACCTTATTGTTCGTTCTAACCTTGAAACATGACACTGGATGTCGAGAGAAAAAAACTGGAGTGACTCTTACGTCACACTCTAGTTGACGCCTGAAACTGATTCCTACCCACTATAACAAATACCGAAACTAAATATTACCTATACTAACTCGTCTGAAAAAACTAAATTCAAAAGAAGTCATTTTATTTAATTATAGCATATGCAGACAGAATTTAGCGTTAAGACACTAAGTTCTCCGCTTTCCGCTCTAATTCGAAACAAGGCGTGTTGAATCTATCAAAAAACAACAAAACGTGTGGGTTAAACTCACAACTATCACATTTAGCATTTAGACTCTATTTTGGCACGCTGCTGGCCCTAATAAATTATAAATTATATTATACAGTACTCGTAGATGTTTCAAACGTATTCGTATATGACTAGACAAGTATTTGAGTCTTCTCTGGAAAAGTGCGAACCCAAATGTCACGGTATAAAGAGACGAGACTAGATACGTATAAAAACTTTATTGTATAGTTTTTTATTCATGTATATAACGTTATATTTAATATATTTAATTATTTAGCTAAAAATTTTCTTACACCAAATGAACAATGTTTCTTTTTGTTCAAAATCACGAAGCTACCTTGCTAATCTTATCAAAAGTAGTTTACTCGTATGTATGTATGTATGTATGTATAGTGTTATACATGCAAAGTTATAAAAGAATATCGTTCCACAGCACCGCGCTGCGCGGCGCGAGGCGTGCGGTACTTGTAAATATTTACAAAGAAGGCCGTATTGAACCGAGTGAGCTTACACTATCGCTGTGGTTTCGTTTTACTAAAATATAAAACTGTTGTGGAATGGAGTTCGTAAGACTTTTGTATAAATATTGCTGGAAAGTAGAATTTTATAATATTTTAAATAAAAGGCCGGTCGTGGCGCAGTGGCACAAGGTGTGACTGCAAAACCGACTGGTTGTGGGTTCGATCCCCACTCGAGGAGATGAAATATTTACTTAAATTTATATTTCCATTTCTTCGCTCTGGTGTCGAGGTTAAGCGCGGCGTTGAGTTCTGCCACTCAACACGCAATGCCTCCAGAATTCGGCAGAAAGTGGGGAACGGAGTGTCTTAACACTAGGTTCCCTCTGCCTACCGTGCTGTGTGCGGGATACAGCGTGAAGCTAATTTAATTTATTTTTTTTTCATATAATCAACAACTCTTGATTTACGTATATATCAAGTTAAGTTTTAATATATATAATAAACAATTATAATAAAATATGAGATTTGTTCTGCATTTTTCGGCCACCTTCAAGACGTTCAGCTAGGTGGTGAAACCCAAAACTGACTTTATCCAGCCAAACCCAAGAAATAAAAATATTAAGAAAAAAAACATTTCCTAAATCGAATTTAAAACCATTATTTACGATTCTAAATTGGAACAATCCATGCGATAGAAGAACTTAGCCTTAAAGATTTAAAAAATTATATTACCGCGTTTACATCTCAGACAGTTTTAATATTATCAAAACAAAGAAGACCCTCTACTTTTTGTTGTCATTTAAGCGAATAATTGAGCAATTATTCTTAAGCTACACTATAGCTAACTGTAAGACTGCAACAGCTTCCTATGCCATTTCAACTTTTTGTATAGTATCCATTATAAGACGCAAGACTCGCTTGGCTCATCGCCCACAACGTTTACTTTAATACATTTAATCCTTTAAAATCAAAGCAGTTGTTCTTGTTACCTAAATTTACATCTCATCTCATCTAGAGGGTAATCGTGGCTCAAGGGAACAAATGTGTGTCTGTAAACGCAGCTGATTGTTGTGGGTTCGTCTCCACTCGAGGAAATTATATATTTTTTTAATTTATATTTTCATTTCTTCGCTCTGCAGTCGTGGTATGCTGAGGGTATACTGGGTCATCCTTGAGTCCCGTTGAGTCCCGCCACTAAACTCGGAATGCCTCCAGAATTTAGTTTTTTTTGGGAAAATGGGGAACGGAGTGTCTTAACACTAGGTTCACTCTGTCGACTCTGCTGTGCGAGGGATACAGCGTGAAGCTGAATAAATTTACATTTAATAATTCAGCTATAGTTTAAACTAAGTCTATAATAGTTTAGCAAATTCAGTAGCCAGTAATTTAATATTATATTGAAATTAAATAATAAAGATTATTCCGTCGAATAGTCGACCATAGAATATTATAATAGAATAGTTCAGGGACTCGTGAAAGCGCCTGAAACTTGCACCCTTATTGGTAATTGAAGGATCAACCTTAACTTAATTATTAAAAGGAGTAAATCAATAATATGGTTTTATAACAACTCTACTTTGGTGCACTAGTTGTAAATATAACAAACTAATTGAATATTTACATCTATTTTATTAATATTTCATTAATATTTGTTTGTTAAATAAAAATAAAAAAAGGCCAGGCGTGGCGCAGCGGCACAAAGTGTGACTGTAAAACTGACTGTTTGTGGGTTCGATCCCCACTCGAGAAGATGAAATATTTACTTTAATTTATATTTTCATTTCTTCGAGGCGTTGAGTTCTGCCACTAAACACGCAGTGCCTCCAGAATTCGGCTCTGCCTACCCTGCAGTGTGCGGGATACAGCGTGAAGCTGATTTATTTTATTTTGTTAAATAAAAATATTTTAGTTTAAACACGTCTACGAGGTACTGTAGTGTACCGAGTTAAGACTATTCAATTAGATTTTTTTATTAAATCACATATGATGTCGATACCAAAATATGAAAAATAAATAAATAAAACATATTCATATTTCCTAACCTTCACTGAAAAATACGAAACAAGCTTTTTATCATATACAAAAAATTTAAATAATTTTTACAATACCTATTCAACCATGTAAAATATATTTTGCTATGTTTTCAAGCTTGAAACTTTTGTTATAAAATCGTTATGGTTTAGAGGAATATTTTTACTGAACCGTATAGCCGTACCCTGCACAACAATAGACTTTAAATAGATTATTCAGAAACGAGAATCTGAAAACTAGTTGAAAACTTGACATTGGCCAATCGCGGGAAGTAGAGTAGCGTACACAATGGTCGTGTGTTATATTCCTACCTTGTGCAATGCTAATTAATATAATAATATTGCACAAATAAAAGAAAACAAATCTAGTACACATAGTAGTTTATATGAAGTTACTAAATTATAAATAAAGCTGCAACGGCGGCCTTATCACGATTAGCGATTTCCTACAGGGTCCAAAAATAACAAAAGATTTATATTATACATATAATTATTACGGAAAGAAACAAAATGTAATTATATAATTAATAAACTAAGTAGATATATATGCGTATTATCTTTACATTATTTTGTTACTATATTTAATTAATTACAAAATCATTTTAAAAGGAATCCATTTTTTAAGCCTAGGACAATAATAAAATACTTTTGTATCGTATCCTGTACTTTCCTGGTACTTATGGAAAAGTGAGAATATATTATAGATAAATAATCAAAAGAACTGTAAAAAACTTTGTTACATTGATTGATAGATAGATATATAGACGAAGTGAATCTAATAAAATCCGGTTTCGTTTGACAAAGTCCATAACTACATTTAAGCAACGTGTGCTAGTTCTCTTTACGTATATATCCAGTATAAAAATAAATTTATAATAACTATATTGATTTATCCATAAATGCATGCACCATATGCAATTACAAAAGATTAAATAAGAATAAGAACAGTAATATTAATAGTAAAGATTTGAAAATATTTTTTCGGAGGCTGCGTTCAACCTTAATCGTTTTGTTTTCGCGCTATCATCTTCCCATTAGACATCTTTTGTTTTCGATAAGATTTCATTTCCTATTGTATTTAGATAGTAAACGATTCAATTTAGAAATATACTGGTTCTTGTTCGGATTTAAAGTGAATAAATGAGTGTTTTGCATTTTTTTTTCCACGAAAATGTTACAAAAGGCATAAGAGAAAATTTTAGCCAACGTATGTATATATATATATATATATATATATATATATATATATATATATATATATATATATTATACGTACTTTATATACTAAACAATTTTAATAGTTAAATAACTACGTAATGGATTTAAGGTAAATAAATGAGCGGTTTGTATTTTTTTTCTCAAAAATAAAAGGCATAAGATAAATATTGAAAGTAGAAAATTTTAACCGATGTAACTTATTTTTTTTATATTATCTGTATTTCTTTATATGTGGAAAAAAAAATACTTTAAATAGTATATAGCGTATGTATAAAATGTTTTTATAAACTTTATTGTATTCAAATTTATATCAAATACTTTATTTGCAACCAAGTCAAGCGTATCCATTTAATATAATTCTTAACCCACAGTTATATTACGGCTAGACAAAGCTTTAAATACCTCTACTTATTTGGCTACCGCAACCCCATTGTTTTTTAAAACCGCTAACATACTTGTAAAACCAAAAAATCTGTTTCATGTATTGAATACTAATAAATACGTATTTTGAATATTAATGAAAACGATTACAATATACTTCACCATTGATCCCGTCCATTTAACGTTAATTAAAAAGATCAACGAAACGATTGATTTAATTATATTTGTAATTATTAATTGCATCAAAAGTGTTATTATAATTTACAATAATATTTTATAATTTTAGTCTGACATTTCCAGTAAAAGTAATTGCTTGTGCTACAAGCATTTTTTTGTATTTTATTTTTTATTGTAAATTATGATTTCTTTTTAATTTACATTTTTTATAATCTACATGATATCANATATAAATTTAAGTAAATATTTCATCTCCTCGAGTGGGGATCGAACCCACAACCAGTCGGTTTTGCAGTCACACCTCGTGCCGCTGCGCCACGACCGGCCTCACTCTGCCTACCCTGTTGTGTGCGGGATACAGCGTGAAGCTAATTTAATTTATTTTTTTTTTAATTTTAAACTAAAGCTATATGCTTCAGTTTAAATAACATATAGGATAACATAAAACAACAGATTAGGTGTCGTGGTTGAAAAAAGAATATTTATATGCTTTGTCTTTACGGAGCCGGTATTATAAGACGTGGTTATTTCCTGCTCGCCCTACTAACACTATATCAAGCGTATTGCTCGTGATATATCTGTCAAATGCAGTGCCTCAGGCCTAATAGAGTCATCGTCATGACACGGTCTACATACGAAGAAGTACCTACTGCGAAAGAAAATAAAATTACTTTATGTAATACTATACGATTTGAACTTATTAGTATCTTATAAAATCATCTGCATCTCGCATATAGCAGGGAAAACAGAGAGAACTTAATGTTAAGACACTCCGTTCCCCATTTTTCGCCGAATTTTTCGAGGAGTTGCGTGTTGAGTGGCAGAACTCAACGCCGTTTTTTTTTTGCTTTGGTGCCAGAGCGAAAGAGTGAAAATATTGATAATTATTATAATAATTCATTTCATCGAGTGGGGATCGAGCCCACAACCATCGCGTTACAGTGCCACTGAGCCGCAACGGCTTCATTTATTAACATTTTAGATGCAAAAAAAAATAACTGTTTTGTTGTTGTAGTAAATTTAACTGTCTAGTATTGGTTCGTTCGTTTCTTATCTCTTGACTTTTATTTCACTGTTATCTCTTCATGGATCAATATATCAATACAATTCCTCATTATCTTGTTAAGCTTTCCGTATTCACATACAAATGTTATAATTTCATTAAACATTAAGACCGTCGTGGCGCAGTGACGTCTGACTGTAAACATGACGGTTATGGGTTCGATTTTCACCCGAAGGAACAAATAATTTACAAATCCTCGCTTTGGTGGACTCGTAAAATATTGAGTTTTCTCCATTCAAAATTGGATGGAAAGTTACAAATGCATTGTTTTAGCAGTAGGTTCTGCCTTCCTGGCTTATGTGGGATACAGCGTGAAACAAAAAAAAATATTTACATTTTTTTAAATATATTATTTAAAATTTTGAGATTTATGACTACATCTCTTTGATGGGAAATTTTATCTAATTTTATCAAAATGGAATGTTAACCATTTTAGGGATATATAATTAAATAACATCAAAAACACGTTTATTTTATAACTTTAGTAATTAACGTACCTAGTACATAAATCTTTCAACTTTTTAGTAGTAATTGATAAAACTAAATATTATATTATATTAATAATAATTTATGACTTCAATATACCTATTCATTTAATAGGTTAATTAATTTGAGAAAAATATTTCAAAAAAAAAATCTATAGTATAAATAACACATTTATATGAATATAAAAAACTCACCATTTCAAAAATTAATTTAATCAGTATCTATTTATAACATAATTAAAATACCAATAACTTATTTACATATGTAACTAAAGTACAAATAAGTACATTAAATTTGAACAGGTTCTCTAACTTTAGTATTTAGTAAAATAGAAACTTTAGTATTTTTAAGTAATAAATAAAGGTTTTCTTTTAGGTTCACAGTGTATCCCAGCGGCACATAGCAGGGTAGGCAGAAGGAACCTAGTGTTAAGACTCCGTTACAGAGTTTCCGTCGAATTCTCCGCCACATTGCGTGTACAAAATAAAGTTAATTATTTATAAATAATAAATCAACACTGAAAAAGTATCATTTTATTTAAAATATATATATATATATATATATATATATATATATATATATATATATATTAGAGCGCCTGTGATGAGCGATTATTAATAATAGAGGTAACGTTAAAATAGTTTCCTGTACGATTTTTTTTTCTAATAATTGTTTATATTTTTTTTTGCTCAATTATTTGGCATAAATACCTTTTAAGACTTTCCCTAAAAAAATATACTAAACCTTCATAACGACATGCAACTCTACAATTAGATAAATTAGCACACCCAAACCTAATTTACACAACACGATTACGCTACGACATACATTATTTCATTGGCACTATAGTTTATCCACAATGTATATGTAATATATCAAAATATACTGAGGCCATCGTGAGCACAAGGGTGCGACTGTAAGCGCGATGATTGTGGGTTTGATTTCCACTCGCGGAAATGAAATAATTAATATTTTAATTTCCTCGCTTCGATGACGAGGAGAAACGCGGCGTTAAGTTCTGCCAGTCAACACGCAATGCCTCCAAGTTCGCTCTTGCTACCAAGCTGTCTGCCAAAAACACAGCTAAAAAAAACTACATCAATATTTTAAAGTGTTATTCCATACTTAGGAAAGAAAAATATTTATATAGAAAACGTATAAAAATTTGAACGTAGCGGGACTCAAACCCGCGCCTCCTGGTAACCGACCAAGCGCTCTGACCGCTAAGCCATACGTTCGAACGTATGGCTTAGCAAATTTTTCAAATTGTTATACGTTTTCTAAAAAAGTATTGAACTATATCAACATTATAATGTATACATTAATACGTAGGTAGGTACCAAAATCGCAATAAATCGTCACATATAAAAATAGTAAATTATCTAGACCAACAAATCATTCCACTTTGATGAGTCATAAAAGGGTAGGCCTCTTACTGTCACTAATTGTCGCTAATTACGGGAAAACAGCTTTCACCTTGACATGGCTTTTATAAAATATACACACCCACTGTACCAGTACAAGCACCTACTACGACCGTAAAATAAATAAATTGAGTTTGCAATCATTAAACGCGATCCACGTTTTACTTATATGGTAGAGCGTTGAGCTCAGCTGGTTCCTAGGATTTCCATTAATCGATATTGAAGTGAAACGCTTAATACTTTACTTTTAAAAATAAAATTGCTTCACGCTGCATCCCGCATATAGGCTGACGGAGTCTAGTGTAAAGTTATTCCGTTTGCCATTATCTATCCTTCTTTTGAGACATTTTGTGTTTTGTGGTGAATCTTAACGCTGCGAATTACATATCTTATTAGCAGAGAATTTTAGAATTTAATTCACAACCGTCGCGTTTACAGTTTCATTTGTGCCGCTGCACCTCGAGGGCTCAATTTACTTTAATTTTTTTGTTTATTAAAATGCTTTAAATCTAATATATCGTACAAAAAATCTTGTAATCAATATAATGTGCACTCTTACAACTACAGATCATATATTTATTTATTTATATCGAAATTCTAAACTAATAACATTTAAAACACAAAAAAAACTTAATATGATCAATAATGGTAAAAACAACAATAATTAAATTTCCTATAAGTAACTAAAAGCGAGTTTTTATGCTGTAGATAAGAAAATGTGCACACATTACTTTCCGATAACGTCGTTTCAAGCGTTAAGCCGATAAAAACAAGACAGCACGTAAAAATGTTGCTCAAAAATATATGTACCCACATTCGGAACTACACAGTCGTAAAGTTACAAGCCATTACCTTTACCTTTATATGGGAAGGGCGAATAGAATAACATTTTCAGTGTAATTTCACTTAAAGTTGGTAATCTAATTCAAATTCTATGTTATGTCCAGATTCTATGTTGAGACATTTCAATCCTAGTCAGAACATTAAAGATAATTCAAAGCTTAGCTAAATACCTTAGCTTAGCTAAATGGCGGACTACAACGACGAAATGGCGGTGGTATCTTTATCTATAATTTTGATCGTTCGATTAACCAATATAATTGTCAATTCTCAATCTGTCAATTGTCAATTTATATTTTACTTTAATGTTTGTACGAAGCTGTCCATAAATGATGATGGTAAAATCGCATATCTAATAATAGTGAACTATCAAAAAACCTAAATTTCCGTTCCTTCAATAAATATGACTCATTCCACAGACATATTTCAGTTACCTCAAAATAACTCTTAAACTCGGGTGTTTCATCCCTCCTCTCGAAATCTGAGGGCACTCTACAGTTTCAGGAAGCAATAAGAGGACGATTTGTCAACGTCGCTATAATGAAAGAAACATCGTTTGGAGAAGTCAAATTGAACAACATTAGTCTACCTAGATTTTTAATGATAGAGCAATATTTTATTTTATATGCCCGAATTATTAGTATTTTATTTTATTTAAATTTGAGGCCAGTCGTGGCGCAGCGGCACGAGGTGTGACTGTAAAACCGACTGGTTGTGGGTTCGATCCCCACTCGAGGAGATGAAATATTTATTTAAATTTATATTTCCATTTCTTCGCTCTGGTGTCGAGGTTAAGCGCGGCGTTGAGTTCTGCCACTCAACACGCAATGCCTCCAGAATTCAGCAAAAAGTGGGGGACGGAGTGTCTTAAAACTAGGTTCCTTCTGCCTATCCTGCTGTGTGCGGGATACAGCGTGAAGCTGATTTATTTATTTATTTTATTTAAAAAGATGAGTTGTTGATAATATACATTTTAATAGTCATTTTATTTGCAATGGTAATTGCATAATCATGTCATAATTATAATAGAATAGAATTTCATAAAGATCATAATATAGTTCTAACCATAGCCTAGGCATTTAACTTTTTTAAAAAAAATAAACAGAACACTAGCAGTGTGATCAACTGAATCGCAGATCGGCTGATATCGATTAGTTAATTGGCCGACTGTTCGGTTGAATCGGTTGCATAAAGTTCTCTTTAAAAAGACACGTTGGCTGTAAATAATTATAAATATATAAAGAAGACAAAAATCTGTGAGATTTTGTGTTCGCAGTTTCTTAATAGAATAGTGTATGAGACTGGTCGTGGCGCAGAGGTACAAAGTGTGACTGTAAAATCGACTGGTTGTAGATTCGTTCCCCACTGAAGGAAGTGAAATATTTATTTACATATTTTCATTTCTTCGCTCTGGTGTCGAGGCAAAGCGCGGCGTTGAGTTCCGCCACTCAGCACGCAATGCCTCCAGAATTCGGCGGAAATCGGGGAACGGAGTGTGTTAACACTAGGTTCCCTCTGCTTACCCTGCTGTGTGCGGGATACAGCGTGAAGCTGATTTGATTTAATTTAAGTATACGATCAGTGACACGCACATCGTTGCTCAAATACATACGAGAAGTGAGATTTTTAAAATATAAGCACTTTCATTATAGTCGGTTTCAAATAGTAACTATACTTATAGATTTCATCAATCTTTTGCAAAAAAAATATATCTAATAAAGTAAACGTTAAAATAAACATTTAAAACTGTAAATAGCTTATTAACCAAGAAAGCTAATGCTTAAATTAAACAGAGTAGAAGCACTTTTGTACTTAGTACATCCGCTGTAAAACTTCACTTCCAACAAGTAGACGAACTACAGAGTAGTTTAATTAATTACTATTGTACGGAATAATGTTCTCCGAGTAGTTCCTCGTGACTTCCTAATTAATGCTTTCTACGTTCCGATATTGCCTGGAGCCTTTATTTTGTTGTCTTTATTAGATACCTAAGACTTAATAATAATGTTTTGTAATAATCATAAATATGTTATATAATTTTTTTATTAATGTTCAGATTTATTAAATTTGGTGTCTTTTTGGACCACAATTGTTAACACTCCTTTTGAGTTAAACTCAAAATAAATGTAAAGTTTCAATTTACTTAGACAAACTTAGACAATTACGTGATTTTTTTAAGGAATCTAAGGCATAGGAATATAAGGAATCTAAGAATATTTAAACATATTCGTCAGCTCAGTAGAAGTAAAAATAGTGCAACTAACTGTCTTAGAAGAAATATTGTATCGCGATTTAAATGTATTCTTTAAATTGTTAAAGTTAATAAAACATGTTGAAGTATAACTTCTTTAAAATTGTTGTTAAAATTAAGAGTTTAGTAGTATTTGAGGCCAGTCATGGCGCACAAGCAGCTGGGTTCCCACTCGAGGAAATAAAATATTTGATATTTACATTTCTTCACTATGGTAACGCGGCGTTGAATTCCGCCACTCAACTCGCAAATCCTCCAGAATTCGGCGTTAAGTTGGGAACGTAAGTGCCTTAATGGAGACGAATTGTCATAATACTAGGTTCCCAGGTTCCCTCTGTCTACCCTGCTATGGGCGAGATATAGTGTGAAGCTAAAAGCAAAAAAAAATAATTATGGTACATTTTCTTTTTGTTTTACTATTTTTGTACCACGAATGTATCCAGATTTAAAAATCAGAAAAACCAAAGACTTGTAAAATGTTGACGACAGAAAGATTTCTCATTTTCTTAGAAGAAAATGCATTTTGAGTATTGAGACCGAGCTGGCAAGCGGCCAAGTGAAAAGATGTAGCGCGCCTTAACGACTGCATCTGGCGACAACAGCTGACGGGATGTGCTCACTGGGGCCCCGATACCAACACCTACCGACACCTAGCAGCCGATATTGAAGATCAAAATACGTGGTTTTTAGTACTTATTTCCAGTGATCTTTTACTTTTCTTGTTCATATGAATGATGTAATATTTAATGTCCTATCGAACAATTCTTAGGCTGTTTTTGTCACAAACCGCAATTTTTACAAGATTTTATAAACTTTCCTCAAAGTATAAAAAGTATTCCCAGAAATATGGTTTCATTTTATTATCTTCTCGTCACTAAAATAAAGTCTACATTTTTCAAAATGAGAAAAGGATGATCTTTTACATAAATAAATGCTCTGTCTTCTTTTCGTTCTCTACCGCGTATATTATAAAGAGACCTATGGCTGAGTTTTAAGTACATATTTCCTATGATTTTTTACTTGTCTTCTTCATATGATTAATGTAAATCTAATTTTTTATAGGCCTCTTCCTAAAGTTTATTGTTGTGTAATTTTCTGATGCTCGTTTATTGAGTAATGCTTTAAATTTTAAATGCTTTTAAAATATATTTTAGAGAATTGTTTCACGTTAAATAAAATAATGTCATCAATTTCCGAGACAGCATATATCACAATCGTTAAAAGCAACAGCCTCATAATAAGCTAAAAATTATTAAAAATATATATTATTTCGTTATTGTAATTTTATGGGAAAAACGTATATTTCTATGATTATAACATGATATGAAATTTAAATAAACATTGTCGGATGTAGAAGTATAATTCTTCGACTAAAAATTCGAAGAATTATATAGGTAGTATACCCACTACCGTTTGACAAAGGTCTTGTCTACCCTGTATTTTCTAGAAGCAATTACCCATTTGATGTCCGAAATCCATGCGTTAGCCGTAGTAGCTTCTAACTGTTTCTAATGACTCGTCTTTAATAATATAATAGATCGCAAATAGTCAAAGTTGAACGGAAAATTTAAATGTCGTAGATATATATTAAAATAATCCTAATACACAAAAATGCGAGATTCAGAAGTCAGAAAAATTGTAAGAAATATAAGAAAAACTCTGCGTGTTTTCTATACTGTCAGTAGAAAATTAAAAAATAGAGTTCATTATGTGATTGAGAGATAAAAAAAAAGAAAATGAATATAGTAGAATAGCATATAGATAATATATTATAAATATATTTTTTACCTGTATAACATTAGAAATTCATCATTGCTTTCAACCAGACACATTCATATTCTCAACGATAAATATGTATATACGCAACGGTACCAAATTTCTTAATATTCTTGGACATTGGAATTGAAAACGAATGATTGGAATAATAATGAAAACACATACCTATCATGCATTAAAGATATGCACATTTTTACCTTGCACGACGAAGGCAAACAGACCTATTAACTTGAAATTTAGCATTATATATTATATGGTGAAAACAAACAAAACCCAAAACAATTTTGCCAAGAAAAACATTATACCTATATAAACAGATATTACAAGACTTTTTTATTTTATTTTTTTATTATTCTGTGATGTGAGCTACGGTACGTAAGCGTGACATGCAATTCTCTTTTATTAAAAAATACTTACCCATGAGAGGGTACGAAAATACAGGTCCAAAACTATGAAGCTTTACTCGGTGGCCCTCTATTTTCGTCTGAATTAAAGTTATATTGTAGTGTTCGATCAATATATTGTTCGAACAAGTCTATCGCACATTTTTTAGGCAATTTTTAACCAAGCCGCGAATTCTACAATTTTTTTTACATTTTCCTCAAAGTATTAAAAATATTCCCAGGAATAACTAAAATAATGTTTACCTTTTTCAAAATGAAAGTACATTTTTTTTCACACTTCGTTCTTATATACATCTGTATTATTATGATCTAGTCGGAAATGTAACACTGTTTCACTCAGTGTAACCCGGGATGATTTCAAAGTGTACCTACTCTATTTTATTTCATTCAAACATTCTGAAAGAGGATGAGTGATATACGAGATAACACGGAGTTGTGGGTGATGTGGGTTTTGGGTGACGGATTTCAACGCCGTATTTGATTTTTATTAACTAAAGCAAGAAATAAACAATTTACTCTCACCGGCCTTTAAATATTTAAAGTCTTCATTATTCAATTTTATCGGGAAAAACAGAGAATAAGTTTAAAAAATCACTCACATCCCAGAGATAAAGACGTAACCATAACTAATTAATTATAGTGAATGAAATAGACTCTAAGAATGTCTAAAATTATAATATAAATATAAAAGGATGAACTCACAGTTATAAAAACGATGACAGTCAAATCAACCCTACTACCCCTGAACAACAACTTCCACATACTAGCTCTTCTAGCTCCTGGACTCATAAAACCCGGTGACGCTGTAGATGCTTTTATGGCCAACAGCATACTATACAACAGTATTCGAAAAAAATCACGACAAAACTGCAAATCTTTATCCATCTTTATGTATACTATCCTATAATATCCCTACTGCGAAAGTACAAAACCCTTTTAGATTCAAACAAGTAGTGCTACATTCATGTTATGAGCCATATGGGTAAATGTTCAGCCGAATGTAGCGTAAAATAGTAGACATCTCATACGATCCGACCCTTTAGGGTGATTTGCCGATTTAAAACTGCTTAGCATATTTTGAATGGTATGTATAAGGATAAATTCTACTTATTTATTCGTATGAAGAAGGAAAGGTAAAAATATAAAATAACTATGTTTTTTAATGAATATTTGGGTTTGATATGAAATTATCAAACCGATATTGGCCGTGTGATCCCGGCCTAGAATAGGATCATCCTGGTACTGGTGGTGTCGTAAGAGGCGACTAAAGTACGTGTGGTAGAGTCACGTCGCCAGCAATGGCAACACGCATGGGCAGACTCGACCGGATCATTACCCCCGGCATTTAAAACCGGCGTGAAGTAGTGGCTTTTGTGCCACTGCGTTTCGCATCAGGTAATGCCGGGCTCCGAAGCCCAACCCACCTTACAGGCAGGCAACGCACCTGCAGCTCCTCTGGTATTGCACGGTGTCGTGGGCGGCGGTAATCACTTACCATCAGGTGACNTATATATATATATATATATATATATATATATATATATATATATATATATATATATATATATATATATATATATACAGATAATAATAATTAGTTGAGGCAGTCGTGGCGCAGAGGCACAAAGGTGTGGCTGTAACGCGACGGTTGTTAATTCGATCCCCATTCAAGATAATTAATTATGATTTATTAATATTTTCATTTCTTCGCTCTGGCATCAAGGTAAAGAAGGGCGCTGAGTTCGGCCATTCAATTCGTAATGTCTCGAACAATTCGATGGGAAGTGGGGAACGGAGTGTCTTAACACTAGGTTCCCTCTGCCTACCCTGCTGAGTGCGAGATACAGCGTGAAGTTGATTTAATTTTTTAAAATAAATTCTACATACATAAATTTGCTGTATTTTAGTCTTTTATTCAACATTTCATTTAAATTTAAAATAACTATACATTTCTTAACGTAAATATGAATAACTAACTGAACTAGTATTACTACTAGTATTAGTAGTAGCCACATTGTAATGTATATAGTTTATACATTACAATGTGGCTTATTCTATTAAAAATAAACCAGACCTTCCATTAAAGAATTGGCACGGCGCGCCCCATATCACTCAATATTTAACAGGCGTAAGCGGTACGTATAGTAATGTAATAGAAGATGAAACTATTAATTGCTAGTAATTCAGTTTGCCGTCCAAGTCTCAGATCGTCGGCTTAATTATCTCAACACCGTCCTCGAGATTAAGGGCATCGGTTACAACCAATACAATACAAATAATTAATTGAAATAGAAAAACGGAATGAAAGTGCGGCCTTCGCGGCGTAGTGGATGTAAATGAGATGATTGTAAGTACGATCCCCACTCGTGGGAACGATCATTAGGTATAATGTTTAAATGATTTATTAAATTTCCCCGTTCTGGTAGACGATTGTGGTGTTAAGTGCTGCCATTCAACTCGTGGTGTCGAAATTTAGGCGGCAAATAGGCTGTGCCTGTCCAGCTATGTGGGAAAAAACGTGAAAGAAGCTCCTAAAATGCTTAATCTCTAATTAGTACCTACATTTACATTATGCCTAAAACAATAAAGTTTTAATATTTGTTTTCTTCAAATTTTGTTCGCTTTAGTATGTTAATATAGTTATGCTCTATTTTATTTCACTTTTAGTTGGTTTGAACAAAATAATTGCATAACAATTTTTTTAATAATATTATTGTTGTTGTATTATTGTAAAAAATTAACACGTCATTTATTAAAAATTGGACATGAAATTGAAAATTTTCGAGGCAAAGCGCGACGTTGTGTTCCGCCACTCAACGCGCAATACCCCCAGAACTCGGCGGGAAGTGGGGAACGGAGTGTCTTAACACTAAGTTCCCTCTTCCTACCCTGCTGTGTGCGGAATACAGCGTGAGGCTGATTAACTGTTAATAATCATACCGACCTATAATTTTTAATTATATTAAAACCATTTGTTATTCTTAATATAATAATAATAGAAGGTATACCTAATGTTATTTTAATTTGACCTATTTAAGTACATAATAATATAATATTATTATATTAAAACGTGAGGCAAAAACTTTGTACTCCATTTTTACACAAAATGTATGTACGGAGGAATATAAAATATGGTGCATATTTGTATAGATAAATTTTAGTTGTACTGCTTCTCTATAGAAAGAGTACAAAATGCTAATACTTTGTTAAAATATACGTATAAAAATACATTAGATTAACAAAATAAACTGAGGACAGTCGTGGCGCAGGAGCGCAAAACGCGACTGGTTGTGGGTTCAATCCCCACTCGAGGAAATGAAATATTTATTTAAATTTTTATTGCCTTTTTTTCGGTCTCGTATCGAGGCAAAAGTGCAACGTTGAGTTCCGCTACAACTTCCGCCTCCAGAATTCGGCGAAAAAGGTGGAACGGAGTGTCTTAACACTACGTTCCTTTTGCCTACCGTGCTGTGTGCGGAGTACACCGTGAGGCTGATTTAATTTATTTTTTTAATAAAATATACACATTATATCATAAGGTATACTTCCACTTTTGTATATGTAGTGTTGCTATAGTAACGCATATTTCACGCGTCAATTGGTTCTCAACTATAAAGAAAAAGACTACGTTTCCTTATATTTCCTTAATTAGCTACTTATAAATTAATATTACAGTGCGTTCTTTATCTCAATAAAAAATACTATTATTTTTAATCATATTTGTAAGCCTCAGTTGTAAGGGAAACACAGAAAATTGAAAGGTTAAAGGTAATTAACTATAATGGTTTGAAAAAGAATTAAAGTTTTATGTCGTATTAGTCAATGAATATTAATAACAATAAAAATATTTAATATACATTATAATTTTAAAATAATATTTGTTAAATTCAGCTTCACACTGCACCCACAGACAACAGGGTAGCTTGAAGGAACCTAGTCTTAATACACTACGTTCCCAACCTTAATTTAACAGTTATTTATTAAGTAAATTAATATTGTAATAGTAATGTATTCAAATACATTACATTTCCAAACATTATTGATGATTTTCTCGTAAATTATTATCTTACATCTATTTTCTTACAGCAACATCGCTTATATTTTTAATTAGAAAAGAATTAGACAAGACAATGTTTTCAGTACAGTATTCAGAAAATATATTATAAACTTTCGCAACTGCAGGATATTAAGTTATGAATCTTTAGAAGTTTGCAGTGGAATGACTACAGATTACCAACGTGAATCTTCCGAAAACGGAAATCACTTTCTATTCATACTTTAATTTACATTTAAACTAAATTTTAACTTATTTAAATTTAATAATTGAAGTAAACCGAAGTGTAATTTGAATCTGAAATGTAATTTTAAATGTAGTGTTATATTTTGGATCTGATAACTTTATTCGTTAATATTAATAACATAAAAAAAGGCCAGTCGTGGCGCAGGGGCAAAGAATGTGACTGTAAAATTCGTTGTGGGTTCGATCCCCACTCGAGGAGATAAAATATTTATTTACATTTCTTCGCTCTGGCACCGGGGCAAAGCGCGACGTTGAGTTCCGCCACTCAACACGCAATGCCTCCAGAACTTGGCGGAAAATGGGGAACGGTGTGTCTTAACACTAGATTCCCTATACCTACCCTGCTGTGTGCGGGATACAGCGTGAAGCTGATAAAAAAAGAAATCCACTTCGTGGTTACAAAAATAACAATTCGGATTAGTTTCTTTGCTCAGCTCTTTTTCTATGTTTTACCCGTTTGTTCAACGTGTACGTGTTCTACGTTTGTGTATATTTAATATCGCACTCAGTGCTGTGTTTAGACAAAGAGACAATTTTATGTATTTTTTTTACCTATTTTATCCATAACATCTATCTATATTGGAATAATTGAAATTATAATTATTGTACGTATGGTTTTCAACTATAACGTGGAGAACGGAGTGCCTTAACACTAGGTTCTCTCTGCCTACCCTGCTGTGCGCGGGATACAGCGAGAAGTTGATCTGATCATATCTAATGAATAAATATACTCAAATAGAGGCCAGTCGTGGGTCAGGAGCACAAACGCGTTATTGTAAACGCAACAGTTTGTGGGTTCGATTCCCACTCGAGGCCATGAAATATTAAATATTTTCATTTCTTCGCTCTGGTGTCGAAGGAAATCGCGGCGTTGAGTTCCGCCGCTCATTGCGTCCAACATTCATTGCGTCCAGAATTCGGCGAAGTGGGGAGCGGAGTGCCTCAACACTAAGCTTCTTTTGTCTAAACTGATACATGCGGGATAGAATGAAAAAATAAACGCTCCAAAAGCACACAGAAATAGTAGGAGTCTTAATAATTTCTAAGAGAAGAGATGACGATTTATCAACGTCACTAAAACATAAGGCGGCCGCCCTTCAAGCACAGATAAGTGAAATTGAATAGGACCATTGCGTATATTTTAGTAATTTGAAGATAATATTAAAACAATTTTATCCTTTGTTTTCAAATTGACTGCACGAATCTGGATTTGATTGTAAATAGAACATCCAAATTATTTGAGATAAAGTGCTATTAATCCATATAATGCTTAAAGATACATAAAAATGAACAATATTTAAATTTTTACTTCTTATGAGCGTTTTGTCCTTCATTTTATACTTTAGGTGTCATCTAATAGATACAGCTATATAGTAGATAATATTTTTCTTGTCAAATTTCTAGTGCCTTTTTATTATAAATCTTAAAAGAATTACCTTTATAATTATACTAGAAAATGTCACACGTTTAATTACTTTCAAATTGTTACCGCCAATGCTCCTAGAACTATTCCCGGTTTACTAATTAATGCAGAACTGTCCGATATCGCCTGCAGCTGACTTCATGCATGTTAATTTATGGTGAGACGAAGACTTCTGCGTTCTGAGTATTTTACATATAAATTTCCTATTGGTTTTTCTGTAGAATATTGTTCGATTGTGTTCTAATATGCTATAATAGTTTTTTTTATATTAATACTTAATTATTCTTAGCAAATATTTAACCCAAAAAATGTGTTACTTATTTCTTTAAAAAATTGAAATATTTATAAAATTAAATATTTTGTGTTTTGCAAAGAACATTTAAATCTTCTTCGAAAGCACTCATGTATAAATAAGATTTTATTTTTCATAAAAATCATTATAATTGCTTATTATTTTAAATATGTTTTTTTTTCTCCGTAGAGAGAAACCTTTTGCCGTACAATTATGTCTCCAATATCAAATAGATATCTAAGAATGATCTCTTCGATGTTTCGTATTATTAAATTGGACAAAGTTTAATTTGAAAATTTCTAATACGAATACCTTTAATAATAATAATTTAATTAATTAAGTCTATCAGAATCCATATATGCTCACTGCGAAGCAAAAATTTTAATATTTATTTAAATCAATAATCATATAACTTTTCTATTTGAAGATAAGCATTAAAACGATGAAAAGGCATAGAAATCACGACAACTTAATTAACCAATTAAAATGTATTATTGTTTCAGATTGCGCGGAATTGAATTAAAAGGTTTGTATCTTTTTTGTTTTATATCTCTCGTGATCTCTGGTACTTAGGTTAATCTGCGCCCGGCGGAATGCCCGATTTGGCTCCACTTTCATATTACATTGAAGCCCGCTCAAGGCCCGGTTTTAATTTTAATGCCCCTTTATTCAGATAAGCCCTTTAACGGTGGTCGTAAAAAAGATTCCCTATCAACGAAATATGTACTGAAATATAATTAGAACTTGTGACAAAATTGTAATAGATAAAATAAAAGATTTTTAATTACAAAAAAAATAGCTTGCTGACAAAATCAATATAAAGAAATAAAGAATAAATATTCTATATTTATTTTACTCCCAAATTGATACATTTTAAAACAGTTAACATAAGTTTCGCTTTTAAGTATTACAAAGTATAACGCTGAGAGAAAAACGATAACTGAATTTATACAAAGAGGAAAGAATTTTTATTTCCTGTATTCCATTTACATTTTTAAGGCAAGCGACTAATGAGCGCAAACTTTTCAGCGAAATACTAAAAATGTAAGGGTCATAATGAATTATTAAAAAAAGCAATTAAACAAGATGGAACAAAAGTGTGTTTAGAAGTAATAAGTAATTTTCTTTGGATTAATAAAAAATTAAAACGGTTTCCGCTGAAAAGAAAAACAATTGCGAAGACCTTTTTATTGTATTTTCATAAACTTTTTCAATATTCGCAATTTAAGAGCAATGTTTCTAGGCGACGTTCTTAACCATTTTTCTTTTTATGATAGAAAAGTTGACTTTGCTTGAGAAAATGTTTGCATTTAAGGACAGACGAACACACAACTATTGTATCTAACTATTATCTACTTGTAGTATCAGTCACAACTCACAATATTCGTCGTACAAATTACGCTCATTTACCGACGTAAAATAAATTACTGCTTTTTACAATCTAAAATAAACATATACAAAAGTATCATAGTCTCTTCTTTGTCTTCGCGTTTAATCTCCAAAATAAAAAGAAGCTCGAAATTAGCTAATGAAATGGAGCTGATAAACCTTAGGGATATATTTTATTGTTTCACATAACTTTCTTAGTAGATATTTCCTTAAAGCAAAATATTTTTTTTAAAAAACGATTTGATACTTACAGTTACACTTGTGATTCGTCGTATATAGATTAAAACTTAAAATATAATCTTACCTTCCATTTGAATATATAGAGTAATTAATATGAAAGTGATATTAAAAATGACAATCATTTATCAATTCGTTACTTTTTATATATATTATTTACTTATGTTAATGTGTTAAATATCGCAACAAAATATTTCATATTATTTTTATATGTTTTTACAGTAAGTTAATTACGTATTGTGTTACAATAATGTAGATGGCGTTCATTATATTCAACCTATCGCTATAGCGCCATCTACAGGACGATAACGAAACTCCGACATCATAGTGACTTCATGACTTGACGTCCCCACTCGTCGTTAGCTAAGTAAATTTGACATTGATTTTTTATGACTCAGTCTCTCATTGGTTTATAAGAAATAAAAACTTTTATCATCCAATGGCCGCAATTTATTTGTCGTCGTCGTGCCACGTAAAGGAAAACAGCGTTAACATTGAAAACAAATTCTTGTGAATCAATCTGTCATTCAGATGACTGTACGAGTAGTATATCCGCCTTGATTTTTTTGTGAACAAAGTAAGTAATAATATTAACTTCTATATCGTTTAAAGTGTTTAACAAATGCTTTACAATGTATAGTCATCGTTTGGTTTTTTAACAAGTGTTGTGTTCCTTTTGCTAGACCTAATATTGACGTCATTAATTTCCATCACAAAACAAGAATTCTACTTGTCTTTAACCACAATACAAAGCTCTTTCAGAATCTTGGAAAATTGAACAAGAAAACGATTTTGAGGGCTAAATTAATTCCAGGCTAACATTTTTTATATTTATCCAAAAAATTGTACACTTTATTTTAGTATTACAAGTACTTTGTAATTTTATGTTGTTATTTTTTACTGATAATATACGAAAAAGTATTATTTTTGAGCAATATAAAGAAAACAAACTACTAGCTAGGGGCGTAGTCTTACTGCTTGATCTCATGCTTAATTGGTGTAGTTATTAAATGTGTCAACGCCTTAAGCGACGAATATTGCCCTAATTTATGCGTTCCAATTTAAAACGAAAACGGAATCTACGCGAAAATTAAATTTATCACACCTTTACGTTTACTCCCTACATTTCTAGATAACACTGATAAGATAAAATAAAATGGCTTGTGATAGAACTATATAATGTACTTTAAAGTAATTATTAATATTTTAATATTGTTGTAGGTAGAAGGGTCCATGATGACGGCCCAAGTACAAGCACTATATGACTTCACTGGTGAGCAGGGTACCACAGAAATGTCAATAACCTGTGGGGAAATATTAACATTAATAAGTACAGATATTGGTGAAGGATGGTGGGAAGGAAGGAATGCACAAGGCCAAACTGGACTATTCCCAGCAGCATATGTGAGAAAGTTAACACCTGAAGAATTAGCACCAACAAAAATGGCACCAGCTGCACCTAGATATGACCAAGCTGCTGATGACTGGGGTGAGCAACAATATAATGCAGGTGATAATAATATACAAAAATCTTCACATGACGATGGATGGGACGATGACTGGGAAGATGACACTTATTCAGAAATAGGCCCAGGAGCCCCCCAACAAAGACAAGCAATGAACCAACAACCATTAACTCCCTTGCCAGGAATGCCTATTGGTGATTTTAATCATCAAATGGATGACACTTCCTCAAATTTTGGTTCTTCAGTGGGTACAGTTAGAAAAAACAAATTTGCACCATCGTCTAAAGTTAGTGGTGAAAGTTACCTGTTGGCAACATTAAATGTTGAAGTCCCAGACGCTGACAAAGTGTATATAGTCCAAGAGGGAGACAGTTATATATGGGCACCAATTACCCAGCCGTATCATGTGACTGTAGCTTCACCTAAAAAAGAATCTAAATTTAAGGGTATTAAGAGCTTCATTGCATATCAGTTGACTCCCTCCTTTAATAATATACAAGTTTCTAGAAGATACAAACATTTTGATTGGTTACATGAGAGATTACAGGAAAAATTTACGCTAATTCCTATACCACCTCTACCTGATAAACAGATATCTGGCCGCTATGATGAACAGTTGATTGAACGTAGACGAGTACAGCTACAAGAGTTTGTAGACTGGATGTGCAAACATCCAGTACTATCAAAATGTGAAGTGTGGCAGCACTTCCTCACTTGTACTGATGAAAAACGATGGAAAGCTGGAAAAAGGCAGGCGGAGAAAGACAACCTACTAGGACTTAACTATTGTATATCATTAGTTGTACCTGAAAAAGCTTTATTGCAATCCCAAGTGGATCACGTAACTGAACAATGCCACACATTCATCAACAGCATGGACTCATCAGTAAAATCTGTTACAAACATGTGTTTAGCACAAACAAAAAGATTCCAGGGTCCTTACAAAATTGATTGCCAAAAAACTGGTGAAGCCATCTATAATTTAGGAAATGCGCTTAGTTTAGATGAGGGCACAATTATATCTACATCTAAGCTGACTTCTGCTATCAAATTAACTGGTGGTGCTTATATAGAAATTGGTAGAATGTATGAAGAACAGCCTAAGCATGACTGGGAGCCGCTCGGTGACAAATTTCACTTATACAAAGGAATCGTGGGCTCTTTCCCAGACGCTTTAGCTAATCATAAAGGAGCAGTCCAGAAAAAGCGAGAGTGTGAAAGGTTGACGGCTGAAAGCAAAATGGAAGTAGCACAGTTGAATGAAGTATTGAGGAGAACTGATGTTATATCATATGCACTTCTTGCCGAAATCAATCATTTCAAGGGCGAAAGAACAGAAGATTTGAAAGCAACTATGCAAAAATTTTTAAGGCAGCAAATTACTTTTTATAAGAAAATTGTGGACAAATTGGAGTCTACACTACAGCAGTATGATGAATAGTGATATGGACTATGTTTAGAATGCATTTTGAAAATGGACTATTGCCATTATTTACTATACTATTGTTTGGTATTGATGTTTACATAGATATATAATCCAAAGGATTAGATAAACTTTTATGGTAAATCAATGAATGTGATGAAAGTGACTGAATGTAAACTAACGCTAAATACACAAATTTGTTTAATTTTTATATGTCAACATGTTCTGTATATACTTTGCTATCTTACAATTTCCATGATAACATATTTTTTACCATTTATATACAAATATTATTTAAACTTTGTATTAATTATTTTTGAATTTTTGAGATGTGTATGATTTTAGTTAAGTGTTGTAAAATTCCATTTTTTTTAAGGTAAAATTGCTAATAAAGCTTAAATCGTTATTTCTGTCTTTCATTGTATTTTATTTACTTTGTGTTTGGAATTTACTGGTCTTGGATATGTAAGTATAAATCTTCTTTTTAAAAGCTTAAAATATGTATTTGAATAAATTAATATGAACAAAAAATGCAATTCTTTTTCAGATAATATTCACAACCAATGATGGCGACATAACTATTTATGCAGAGTCAAACAGCAGCAGAGGAAACCTCAAATATAACTGTGACCTATAATGGCAGAAGAGAAAAAGAAAGACTCTAGTGCACTCTTAGCAAAAAAGAAGAAAGTAAAACCTAGAAAATCAAGAGATGCCGATTGTTGTAGCGTGAACTTTTTAAAGTGTGTTCTACACATATTCAACGTCATATTTTTGGTGAGTAGCTACATTATTACTTATTTAGAAAACGTATAAAAATTTGAACGTAGCGAGACTCGAACCCGCGGCTCTTACCTAAGTGTGGAATAACACTTTAAAAATGTTAAAATAAGGTACATTATCTATATATATAAAAGGACTTGTGCTGACTGACTGAGGTAAGATGCACGCAGAGCCGTAACCGCTGATGGTAGATATGGAAAAATCTTTAAATTGCCACCGATTCTTATAAAAATTTAAATTCAGACTGTTAAAAATATTTTATTGAACACATGTTTCGTGGTTTTTTTAGTGAATTCTAAATAAGCGGGCGAAGCCGCGCGCGCCCTCTAGTTATTTATATAACTCTACCACATTATCGATATTAAGTTTCACCACGAAAATTAAATATACTACAGGTTTTATTTTAATGGACTATTATAGTTAATTAAGAAACTGAAACCGTAGAGTTGTGTCACTGAGTGCCGCCACTCGGCACGCAATGTTTCGATTTTAGGTAGAGAGCGGAAACTAAAATGTCTTGACACTATGTTCTCTCTACCTACCCTTTACAGAATATTATTATTTTAAATGTACTGTTCTTTATAAAAAAAATCTCTTAAAGTTTACATATATACGACATACAACAATTGTTATAGTAGTTATAAAGTATTGAATCGTTTCGGAATAAAAACATATTAAAATTCTGCAGAAGTACTGCTATGTTCACTTCATCTTTTAATATCATTTAAAAATAACTTGTTCTATATTGTTGTTGTATTAAAATAATATTATTGTTGTCATAAGTCACTAATCCCAAATATTATGTTATGTTGATATGTTTTGTTTGTTCTTTGATGTTTCTATGTTGTTAAGGCATTGCCTTTAGAAAATATCCAAGACATACATTCTCGATACTCCTCTTTTTTTAGCGTCTACACGCTGTATCCCGCACACAGCAGGGTAGGCAGACGGAACCTAGTGTTAAGACACTCCG
The DNA here is from genome assembly GCA_013403705.1 of Heliconius hermathena. Taxonomy (NCBI): domain Eukaryota; kingdom Metazoa; phylum Arthropoda; class Insecta; order Lepidoptera; family Nymphalidae; genus Heliconius; species Heliconius hermathena. Next base: position 938,271 of record JAAIXJ010000332.1, on the reverse strand, counting down.
TTCCCCACTTTCCGCCAAGTTCTTTAGGCATTGCGTGTTGAGTGGCGGAATTCAACGCCGCGCTTTGCCTAGATACCAGAGCGAAGAAATGAAAACATAAATGTAAATAAGAATTTCTTTTCCTCGAGTGGGCATCGAACCCGCAACCAGTCGATTTTACAGTCACACTTTGTGCCCCTGCGCCACGACTGGCCTCAAATTGGTTATAAGTTCACGAAATATAAATTTTGTTCATCTTATAATAATAATTTACAAAAATAAATTTGCTCTACATACTATATATGTAGAGTAAAATCTTTTTTATTTTAATGTTAACATTACTTTATATAATCATTAACAACCAGGTGTTTTTCTTTGCCAACCATAATAAGAGCACTCGAAGGCCTCTTTGATTAATTACCGCGTTTTTATGCATAAATATATTTATATTACAAAAATATTATTCGATATGCAATAAAATTTGGAATTACATGTATTTATTTATTTTAGCTACCACGCTATATCCCTTTCCTGCTGAAAGGGAACTTAGTATTAAAACACTCCCTTCTCCATTTGTCGTCGTATTCTAGTGGGAATCGAACCCTCAACCTGTCGCGTTTGTGCCACGACTGACCTTAGGATAGTTAAGCTTACTGAGGTACGATATAATAAAGTAAAACATATACAGATGCTGTCGTGGCGCAGGGGCACAAAGCTGTGACTGTAAAGCGACGGTTGTGGGTTCGATCCCCACTCGAAGAGATGAATTAATATTAATATTTTCATTTCTTCGTTCTCACAACAAGACAAAAGCCCAGCGTTGAGTTCCGCCACTCAACGCGCAATGCTTCGCAAAATTCGGCGAAAAGTGGGGAACGGAGTGTCGTAATACTATGTTGATTTTAAAACATATACAGCTGTATAGCGAAATAACTTTGATATTGTTCACCAGGTGCTATACAAGTCTAATTGTTTTACTTTATGAGTATAATCAACAAAATCAAGGTTACTTATTGTTAATATACTTCATTCAATAACAATGTCAAAAAAGTATTGTTTTTATCTTTACAGTGTAGCAATATTTTTTTAATTTTCATACTTGCATTTTTATTTAGTAAATCAAATATAAAAAATTTCGTAAATATAATAAAAGCGAGTTTAATGTCAATAAGGTGTGCGAAATATAGCGTGAAGGATTTTTTCAGCTTCACGCTGTATCCCGCGTGTAACAGGGTAGATAAAGGGAGCCTAGTGCTAAGACACTCCCCTCCGCCAAATTCTAGATGCATTGCGTGTCGGTGTCGAAACTCAACGAGCTCAGCTTAGAACTTATATAAAAAAAAAGAAAATATTTGGTATATATTCATTTTCCTCGAGTGAAAACCGAACCCACAACCTGTCGCATTCACAGTCACAACAGCGTGAAGCTAGTTAATGAAATTTTCCTTTCATTTTAACCAAACACATTTAAACACAATCTTCAGAAAAAAATATTATATATTAAAAACATTGGATTGTAAAGACGCGTAAAAGTATAAATTCGAACCGTATGACCATTATTGCACACAGTAGAGTAGGCACAGGGAACCTAGTGTCAATTAGTCCGTTCCCCACTTTCCGCCGAATTTTTTCAATGCATTGCTTGATGAGTGGCTGAAATCAACTCCACGAAAAAATTAAAATATTAAGAAATAATAATTCATTCCCTCGAGTGGGGATCGAATCCACAACGGTGGCGTTACAGTCACACCCTTCCGCCACGACGGCCTTTATAGGTTATTTACATGTTGCATTATTTACACGAAGCTACAAGAATACTCTAGAACACACGTGTCCACAGTAGCGTCCCTGCGTCATACACTTCAACACCCTCGCTCCAGGCCCCCATTACTGTAATTCGATCCACTTTTATTTTAACTTTAACAAATCGATTTGTAGCTTCCTGCGTTTCTGGGTTTAATTAAATTGTTAAAACTTCGTTCGTAAAATGTAAAATACGATTTATTTAACTTTTAAAAAAATATATTCACGCTTGTGTTTCTAATGGCTGTAACGAATTAGATTACTTAAATATTTTTGCAAAGTAAAAAGATCGAGGAAATGGTTATTATGTTTCCGAAATATGTTTTTTCTTGTGATATTTCAATATACGACTTCGAGCACAGTACGTAGTAGAATTCCTTAATAGGACACGCAGGTTAATTGAGGTTTTATTTTTTTATGACACATTATCAAACGTGGGTTCGATTTCAGCTCCGGAAAAAAATAATTTTAATTTTACTGTTATAATAAAAAATATATCGAATTCGGGCAGAAAGTAAGAGATGTTTTGGAACTTTTCACTCCGCCTATCCTGCTAGATGCGAAATACATAGTAAAACTAACAAAAACAAATAATGCAATCAGTTGTGAGAGTATGAACAAATGTGTACAAAATCATAATAGCATATCAGAAACACGTTCCCCCATAGAAATCTCTATGATCTAATAACAGTATATTACAGGATTACTGGAATAATAATAATAACTAAATGATTTTTAAATTAAATAAAGAAAATATGTATATTTTTTTAATTATCAAACATTCTTACCGAATTTTCAATCTAAACTACTAAAACACACAACTTCAAAATTAACATGATTATCTTATCAGCCGTTGTCCATCGCAATAGAGAACAGGCTGTAATTTCCTATTTTAACGTTTTACTATAATGTGAGACATGTGTAAAATAATATTAATTTAGAAATTTATATTTGTGCACCAAATTTTGTAAAAGTTTACTTCAATCGACATTCTACACACGCTTAAATAGCATATTCAAAAGGCCACAAATTCAAACATTCTTTATTTATTAATTTTTTCACTCTTTAATTTTTTATCCCAAAGATGTAAATAGCCCATATTTGTACACTATACTTAAAAATATTATCAAATAACCTTAAGCCCTAAACATATCGTGGGTTAAAAAAAATCATAAAAGAAACCAGTTTTAAGTAAATTTTGTAAAGCAATAAAAATCCATTGATAATGTAGACGAGTTCATCAACCGTTTCCTAAAAATTATGTAACATAACCTCATTAATTTTAGACTCGAAGCATGAAGAGGATAATAACTAATAAGTAGGTAATATTTTTTTTAGGTTTTAGCTGAATTTCATCTACGGTTTATTCTAGATGGATCTAGATTATATACTCGTATACTTAATAGTCAATATTGTTTTAACAAATATGGAAATTCGTATTGATTTATCAAGCTTAATATTTATTTAACTCGAGACCTGTCGTGGCGCAGTGGCACAAATACGCGACTGTTAATGCAACAGGCTGTAGGTTTGATGCCCACTCGAGAAACTGATATATTTATTATTTTCATCTGCTCATAATTTTCCATATTTGACATTCTTTTTTTTATATTTAATATATCCACACTGGTAACGAGGTTGGCCTGGCGGCATTCAATTCCACCACTAAACACACAATGCCTCCAGAATTCGGCGGAAAGCAGGAAACGGGAGTGTCTGTTTAAAGAGTATTTTTATTTTAATAGTGAAAAACATTATTGATATTATAATATAAGGTTAATATTACTCCATCCTAGTAACAAATAAATAAATATAAATGTAAATTTAGTTTGCAGGTGCCGGCGTGCTAATGGTGGGTGTATGGACTGTCGCAACGAGGCACAGATTTGTACCGTTGCTCCCGACGCCCACGTATCCGGCCATAGCGTATCTGCTTATCATAGCTGGGGCGCTGGGCGTGCCTCTCTGCGCCCTGGGATGCTGTGGACTTAAGACTGAAAATAGAACCAGTTTATTGTGTGTGAGTACTTTTGTATACTAAATCTAGCACGGCGTTGAATTCCGCGACTCAACACGCAATGTCTCGCAAAATTCGGCGAAGTTAACACGAAGTTCCCTCTGCCTATCTTGCTATAGACGCTGTTGGGATACAGCGTGAAGCTGATAAAAAACTCTAACAAAAGCTACTAGATGAATATCAAGATTAAATTATTTAATCTGACAATATTAGTTTTCTCATTACTCAAATGTATATTATTGCAAGTAACTTGATACTCAGACGTTATGCAATGGTACTATGTATCTTATCTCTTATAAATCCATTTTATTATGGTAATTCCCAAGTAGCATCAAAGTCATATCGACATACGAAATTCTATACAATATTTTTATTTTAGAACTACCGCTCGCGGCATCGTCCGCTTGGATTAATTTGAATTACTTTTCTTTTAAAAAATTAATACAATCAACTTCACGCTGCATCCCGCACACAGCAGGATGAGCAGAGGTTACCTAGTTTTTAAGACACTCCGTTCCCCACTTTCTGCCGAATTCTGGAGGCATTGCGTGTTGAGTGGCAGAATACAACGCCGCGCTTTGCCTCCACACCATAGCGGAGAAATGGAAATATAAATTTAAGTAAATATTTCATCTCTTCAAGTGGGGATCGAACCAACAACCAGTCGGTTTTACTGTCACACTTTGTGCCCTTGCGCCACGACTGGCCTAGTTTTCTTTTCTGTATTATTATAGCATTATCATTTTAAAGACAATATTTTTAAAAACTAAAATTTGAGTCAATTCGATAAATCAGCTGTTATTGTAAAGCAATTTAGTTAAGCTAAATATTTTATATTGATATAACATTTTTATTAAAACAAACACTAATTGTGAGTGAATGCTGCATTTAAATCGGCCGTTTCTGAGACAAACACACAAAAAAATTATAAAACTGTGTTTTGGCTTCTATTGTATTGTTACATCGATCAGTAATGATTTTATTATATCCAGGTATTACTCGACGAAGCAAGTTAAAAAATGTTAAATGTTAATCTTGCTTGGTAACAAATTTAAAATGTTATATTATTATTAAACTAGTTTTTCCCTATTAAATTCTTGTACACTTCTTTCAAGGCCATGATAACCGTTATATCATCTCGTCTCCTTACACGTTATATTTTTATGATATACCTAATAAAATGAAATGATTATCATTTCTGTGAATTAACTCTTTTCATATTAATGAATCATCTGGCGGGACAGATTGAGAAAATAGAGTCGCGTCACTTCACGAACATTACTAAAATGTATAGTTATCAAGTAGTTTTAAAATTTGTATATACCCGAAAAATAATGGTATATTATGTACATCTACGGAAAGTGCGGAACGGAGTATCTTAACACTAGGTTCCCTCTGCCTACCGTGCTGTGTGCGGGATACAGCGTGAAGCTGGTTTTTCATACATCATCAAACTCCACATCAGTAATAAGGAAGATAGAATAGGTTTTATCTACGTTATAAGTTTGACGTGAAGTATATGTATTTATATAATATTAATATGTAATTCAACACAATTATAGTAGCGCCGTAGGAAGATTCAGAGAAAAGTGAGTTTCACTTAAAATATACATTTTTCCTGTAGTTGTTTCCGTAATCTGGTTTAATAAAAAGCGGCTTAAAATTTGTCATATTCTTTAGAAACATATTTTTAACTATTTACTAAAACTAACTGAAATCAGTAATGGAGATAAGAAATCTTTTTTCAGTATACATACTTTCTTCTAATCACATTCATTCTGGAAGCCGGTGCGGGAGGGCTCGCGTACTACTACGAGGTGGCTGTGGAAGACGAGCTGAGGGCTGAGCTCAATACTACATTTATAGCGAACTACGCGTTAGACACGGTTATAACAAACGCCGTTGATACTATGCAAACTGAAGTAAGTTTGAAATAAAATTTTAATTAATTTTATCTAAATAACATTTCAAATTTTAACTTTTTTAATTTTGTTTATCATTCTACCATAGTATTATTCTGGTTTTCGATTTTATGTACTATGCTTTAGGTCAATATACATTTGACCTATAACTTTAATTTTTGTCACTAAATACAAATGTATACTACCTATATTAAAATAAATAAATGTTTACATTAATAAATAAGAGGAAATTATCAAAAATATTAATGTTTTTTTAAATTATTGTTTTAAAGCTTGAGCTTGGCGACGATGAGCAGTATGATTTTGCCGAAATTATTTTTCCTAATATTTTTTTTTTATTAAATTGTTTCAAAATATTTATACTATGCAATATCCTCCTTATTTAGATAACTATATAAACCATCATAAAAAATTTGGGTTACCAAATACACAAAAATGGCCAGTTTGATTCACCCACGTATAAAGTGGCTTAACATGTTGCAACAGTTCTTATTTTTCTTCACTGCGCTTCACGACAAAATCTTATGACAAGAATTTTAGGCAGGCCGTTGTGGCACAGCGCCATAGACAGCGTATGATTATAAACACGACAGTTGTGAGTTCAATCCCACCCGAGGAGACCCGAGGAAGTCAATTATTTTCATTTTCCACTTTGGCAGGCAAAGCTAATCAATCTCTCTAACTCAAATCCAATATAATGGATTCGTACAGGAATCATTGGACATCTCAGCACATGGAATTTTAGTGAGATATCCAAGGTTCAAATCGACACAGTCGACATTCAAGTGATTTTCTTGAAAAAAAAAAATGTTTATAGAAAATATTTTTATTCTCCTCTCTTTCAGTGTCTATAATGTGAGTTACATTGTTGCATTGTTAATAAAATAATAAATAAAATTTCCGTTACTTAACACGCAATGTATCAAAAACTTGGTGACGAAGTGTCTCGACTCTAAGTTCCATGCGTCTATCCAGCTATATGCAGATAAACGCGCGAAGCTGACTTGATGATTTTTTATGAACTGAAAGACTTAAAGTTAGCTAACTTATTTTTTAATTTTCCTTCTATAACAATAATATACTAGTTTACTTGCTAACTGCTAATATTAATTTCCAGTTTAAATGCTGTGGAGCATCTCGCTACAACGAGTGGCGCAAGAGCGCGTGGCACGAGCACGACCCGCGCCTGCTGGTGCCGGACTCGTGCTGCAAGACCGTGACGTCACGCTGCGGGGCGCGCGACCACCCCTCTAATATCTATTATCATGTAAGGTTTACTTTTACTTTACTATTTGAGATTTTTTTTTATCACAACTCGTCGACCGTACTGTAGTTTTAACTGTTTGTATGTAATTTAAGTGCTGAGCAAAAAAATCTGGGTGGTAATAAATATGATCGTTATTTCTAACATTCTTATTCTTTAAATTTAAAAATTATTCAGAACGACTATACTATCCAAATATATTTATTATATGTTAAGTTTGCTATTTTTCGTATTTATAATACCAAGTAAACTACAACTTATATTGTAATTGAACAATGGCTAAAAAATATGAAATAAATATTATTAAAATAAGAGACCGCTATACCGCAGCGGCATAATTTCTATTAACGTTATCATTGTGTGTTCGCTTCTCTCTCAGATGAATAATTTATTTTTATTTCCCTCATTTATAAGAAAGCGCGTCGTTGAGTTCCATCATTCAACACACTAAGTGTTGAAAATTTGCTGGAGCATGGGGAACGGAGTGTCTTAACACTAGGATTACTCTGCATGGATGTGCTATATACGGGATACAGCGCGAAGCTAAAAACATAAATATAAAAAAAAACACTTTAATATATTTTTTTAATTTTTTAAATTCTAATTATTTCTTTTTATAAATTTCAGGGCTGCATGCGCCAATTCACAAACCACATTCGAGACAACTTAATAATACTAGCCGCAGTCGGCGTCGGTATGTCTGTCATACCGATTTTCGGCTTTTTCTTCTCCTGTGTGCTATACGTGAAGATAAAACACGTGATTGACTGACCCCGGCCTAAACCTGCACCTCCCAATAAGTGCAAGGTTTTTGATAAATCAGCTTCAGCCGGTGATTTAACGAAAGTGGTTAATAGACATCCTCAAAGAACACCAAAGATCGCGAAAAGACATCATTCTAAGAGAAGTGTGAAACGACCCCCGTGTCCTTTACATTCTAATAGGGAAAAAGAAGAGAAACTACCTATATCCACAATCAGTGATAATGTCAGTATATAAATAGTAACAAATGTTAATTATTTTTGGTACCTAGTGATATAAAATTGCATTTAAAATTATATGGCTACATTTTTATTTGTTTATAAATTTTTTGAGACCTGTCGTGGCGCAAGGGGACAAAGTGTGACTGTAAAACCGGACGGTTGTAGGTTTGATCCCCACTCGAGGAGACGAAATATTTATTTAAATGTATACTTTCATTTTTTCGCTCTGATGTCGAGCAAGGCGCGGCGTTGAATTCTGCAACTCAACGCGCAATGCCTCCAGAACTCGGCAGAAAGTGGGGAACGGAGTGTCGTAACACTAGGTTCCCTCTGCCTACCCTGCTGTGTGCGGCATACAACGTGAAGCTGATTTTTTATTTTTTTTATTAATTTCACTTTATCTAAGTACACATAAAATATTGTTAAAAAAAAACTATTCTTCGATATCATAAAATTTTATATCATGACAATAGCTTACTTATAGAAATTACGCTAAAATTTTATTTATTTCTTAAACCCCGCTTTCCGCCACTTAAAATGCAATACACAATTTATTGAATGTTAAGTTGCAGAACTCAACGCCTCACTTGCTCTTCGCAGACGCAAGTAATGATAAAGATCTTTCTCCCTCAGTAACGATCGAATCAATCATCGTATTTATAATTTAATGCAGTAGCTTAAAATTTTTAATATATTTAATTATATCAATGGTGTTTTAAATATTAACTATAACCACAATATTTAACAAGATCGATACTTATTTTAATTTGAGCCTATTTTATTTTTAAATACAACTTTATATGCATTTAAATGATTTATTTCTATGTACATATTAATGTTATCGACATAAAATTAGATGCCCATTTTATCTTCATTTTTATTAATGTTTTATTGTGAAATATCATAACAATCTCAAACATTTTATATATTTATTCTTTTTGTTTATTTATTATTTATTGAATCAATTATTTAAACTTTAACAGTCCCAGTAGTACGTTTAAATTTATATAATGTTAAAAATAAACTGTTGTCGGTGTGTTCATCAGTGTTAAGCTGTTTTAGAATTTTAATATCTAGTGAGTAGTGTAGAATACAAGACCGAATTTATATTATAATGTCATAAGTGTGCAATGTTCTTAGATATTGTAATTTTAATATATATTACTTATATTCTGTACACGTGGTATAAATGAGAATTTCACAAAAACCAAAAATTTGACGAAATCGAAAATTTATTTATTAAAATATTGACATTTTTAAAACTCGATTTTTTTCTAATCTCACTTAATGTTATTATGCTTAATATCTGAAAATTCGTCTTTTTAAAGGTAATTATTAATATATAATAAATTTATTATCAGAAATTTTAAATGAATTTATTTCTAATATTTTTAAAAAATCTCATTTATAACATGTACATGGAGTAAGAATTAAGAAGGTGCTATATTTGTTATCAAAAAGTCATTGTTTATTTAACAAATAAGACAACTAACATCGAAATATTGTACATAAAAACAAAAATTTTATATTTAGCCAACATATTTAACCAAAAATGTATAAGAAAATTAAATTAAATAAATATTATTTTATTCAACTATAATAAATTATATACATTATATCTTAGAAACAGCAGTTATTTTAAAAAGCACAAGTTTTACAATTATTAATGTTACAATTTTGCAGATATATTATTATTTCAAATATTTGATTTTATTATGCGATTCATTCGCGCTTCGCTTGTTTTGTTTAGCGTCTGCTTGATACAAATTTCCTTTTTTTTGTACATAAAAATACTTTCTTTGAAAATATTATAAATTTTTCTATTGCAACACTTATTCATTTTGCAAAATATTCTTTCATAATCTCTTATCTTGTAATTGTTTTAATGATGCACCTATATGTATTTATGTAAAATATTTTAATATAACAATAAAATTCTTATATCAACTACTGTAACTGCCTACAAAATAATTTATTTTATAAAAAACAATATTATGTATTTACATGTATGTAGATATTATTGTAATAGGTAATATAAATTAGTATTACAAAAATCGTAACTTTAGAACGAAAGTGACATCTCAGTTTTACCAATTATTTTAGGATTATGGAGGACGTTGGGGCATCAGCGTCTGATTGAACGCTTTTTAAGAGGAGTCACTTTCATTGTGAAGATTCAAAAGATTTTATAGTGAAAATATACTTTGACGCGGCTTTTATTGTCATAGTAGCATATTTAATAATATTATAACAAAACCTTATCAAATATACCTGTCTATATAAATTATCAGTATAAAATACTTATAATATATTAAATAGTTATTTATTATAAAAATAATGTAGTTAACTACCTACTTTTAAATACAATTGAAATATAAATCACTAATATAAATATAATATTATTACCAAAGTTAATATGTGCCTTACTAATAATAAGAAAGTAAGTACTTATAGCAATTTATTTAATATTTTTTATTCAACTTGTATTATTGTATTGTGTATTATTATATTCATTCCAAATTAACTTTTCTTAATCATTATATCATTCACAAGATTACAAATAAGGGAAATAACGATGAATAGTTTAAAAAAAACACATACATGATTTTATTTAAAGAATAATTAAGTTTCCGTAATTGATTTTTAAATGTATTTTAAATGTGTACTCCATTTTAATGTCATTTAAAAAATCTGGGGAATTTTGCTTAAAATATTTTTATTAAAAGAAATATTTGTTATGTGTGTTATTTATGTTATAAACTTAAATCTCACTTTAATCTCACTCTCACAAGATTTTGTCAATTTGTTTAAAATTTCGATATGCCTATCAGTGTATTTGTCAGCTGGATAATTATTAAATCTGCAATTATTTTTAAATATAAAATTTATCAACTTTTTGTTCTTTGATTTCATCCCTTAATGTTATATATTTGTACTTTAGTTAGTAGTTGCGTAACTTAAAAAAATATTAAAACAATGATCACTACAAAGTTACTAAAGAAAAATCTTATTAAAAAAATCAGCTTCACGCTGTATCCCGCAGACAGCAGGGTAGGCAGAGGGAACCTAGTGTTGAGGCACTCCGTTCCCCACTTTCGGCCGAATTCTGGAAGCATTGCGTGTTGAGTGGCAGAACTCAACGCCGCGCTTAACCTCGACACCAGAGCGAAGAAATGGAAATATAAATTTAAGTAAATATTTCATCTCCTCGAGTGGGGATCGAACCCACAACCAGTCGGTTTTACAGTCACACTCTGTGCCGCTGCGCCACGACTGGCCTCAAAAAATCTTATTGCTAAAGATATATCTGAAGCATAGCTGAAATTATAGATTGAAGAGAATATTTAAATGAAAAATTTATTGAAAATGCATTGATATATTAAAAATATTTTAAACTGAAATTACTACATATTATTTTTATGCACTTTTTAAGAGTATATATAATAATGTTTAGTATACCATTCTGTAATGTTACATTGAACTTTGAATATTAAGCAACAAAAAAATAAAAGCAACGGAGTTTGCTCATAGGCCAAAATATTTTTAACTTTAAAATTTCCGCCCTTTTTTACACTTACAGATACATTAACATTTAGCATAATGCAATGAATGACATTGACAGAAGGCATTGGCCTCTAAATGGTTTTTCTTGCATAAACATTTTATAATAAGTAAATGAATTGTTTCAATTTAGACTGCTATAATATTTGCATCAAACTATGTACCTATATCTATATATATATATAAAAGGACTTGTGCTGACTGACTGAGGTAAGACGCACGCAGAGCCGTAACCGCTGACGGTAGAAACGTGTAAAAACGAAAAATTTGGGCAGATGTTTATTTTCATATTCTGGACATCCACTAAGAATGGAATTTGAAAAATTTTAACCCTAAAGGGACGAAATAGGAGTTGAAAGTTTGTATGGAAAAAAAATTTAATCTGCACCGAATTTTATAAAATTTGAAATTCAGACTCTTAAAAATATTTCATTGAACACGTGTTTCATGGTTTTTAAGAATTCACCCCCTAAGGGTTCAAATAAGGGGTTGAAAGTTTATATGGAAAAATATTTAAATTGGCATCGATTTTTATAAAAATTTAAATTCAGACTGTTAATAATATTTTATTGAACACGTGTCTCGTGGTTTTTTTTGGATTCCCTCCTAATAAGCGGGTGAAGCCGCGCGCGCCCTCTAGTTTTTTATAAAAGTTAAAGAATAAAATAGTACCCACAATGCAACGTCTTGATTTAATCTTAACAGATCTTAACTTAAGCCACAAATCAAATTAAAATACAAAATGTTATTTGTAATTTTTTTGAGAAAGATTAGAGACGAAAATAATGTCAACTAAATACGATACAAAACTATATACATTTAAAAGCCATAAAATAAGAAACAGAACAGAACTATATACATAGATCTTTTAAGAAGTTTTATCAGAAACATTTAATTAAAGACGCCTTTACTTAGAATTCAAGGGTAAGACGATTAAACCTAATAGTTAATAATAGTTAATTATAAACAACGATAGCCTTGGGTTTGTGTAGTAGGTACTTACCTATGTCGACGTGAACATGACGTCGAAATAATTGTTTACGTTAGGTGTTTGAAACTTTACTTATATAGGTAGATACTATATTAGTCATCATAATAATAAATACGATCAAAATACCCATATACCATTAAAAACCGGATGTTTATAATAACGTATGTATTAATATATGTCCGCTATAAATATTATTTTGAAGTTATTAAGGAAAACATTTACATGAATATGATTTGATCAAACGTTGGGAAATTTCATATCCAAGAAAAGTGAGACTTTTACATGATTAACATTTTTTTTAGTAATTTTATTAAGTTTTTATTTAGTAAAATTATCATTTAGTAATAACAGGCTTAGTAATTCGATATTGTAGTAAGGTAGGCTTTGACAAATCGTAGTAGTATGCGCGAGCGATCCTGCGGCGTCTCATTTTGGTGGAGAGGGTTCCCGCTGGGTTTTAGTGGCGATCCTACCCATTCCGGTGAGTCCCACAGTACCGCTCATCCGTGACTCTGGCCTTCCGTATGAGCGGTCTACTGCATTTCCCAGCGACAACAAAAAAGGCTAAGTTTAACACCACCACTTCAAAATTATAACATTTTATTTTAATTACTTTTGTTCAACAAAATCAAAGTAGGTTTTTTTTTACAAAGTAGGTTACTTTTTTTTATGGAAAATTATTTTTACTTTTTAGCGTTATTTGAAGCCGGTTTTTATTGTTAAAAATTAATTTATTTTTTTCGATTTTAAGTGATGGGTAGACCTTAAAAGAATGCTTCTCAAGTTAGTGGTTGTCCTATGTAAAACCTCACACTTCATTAGGTATTATTGTGTAAAAATTTAAATAATAATCAGAACCTAACCAAACTTTCACCAAATTATCCTTGTAATGTATGCTTTCAAATAAAAAAAAATCAAAGAATCATCGGAATCGGTTGGCGTGATAGAGTTATTCGTCCATTTATCGCGCACATAACTAATGGAAATTTTTACTTTTGTGATTTCCTCTTAGATAACATTGTCAGAAATAGTCCATAAAAATGGGACCTCACCAGAAGCACTAGCTTTCAAATAAGAAAAAATCAGCAAAATCGGTTCACCCAGTCAAAAGTCCTGAAGTAACAAACATTGAATATATACACTCGAATATACACTCGAATTCATAACCTTTTCTTACAGAAGTCGGTTAAAAAGGAATAATGTTTACAATGTTGATAAATAGCAATATAAATCGTATCTCAATTGAAAAATACCGATCGGACATATAACTTTAAAATTCAGGATGTTCCGCCAAAGCCATACCAAACCGCTTAAATATTTGTTTATATTTTTGAAGCTGGTATGATTATTTTATTTTTAAAATTTATGATAGTGTGGAGGAGCCTCGTCTGTAAACGATATGGTTGCGAATTCGATATTTTATACGCAGTATCTCAAATTCGAGAACATATATAAATTGTTTCTGCCTACTTGTTTTTTATTTAAGCTTTTACATTAAATAACAAACATTAACTAGGTAAGTATATTATTTACTCATTGATCAATAATTTTTCTAATTTTAGATAAAGAATTCCAGCTACATATTATTTTAAACCAGAGCTAAAAATCAATAATCAAGTCCACAAACATCTTTACACATGGTAGTGTCACATAATATGCTATATCGTGTGCACTTTTTTATGTAAGAAGATTAAACTGAAATCTTATACGCCATACATACATATATAAGAGTATATGTATTACTATAAATCCAATTTATTATTGTACACTACGGTGGTTGGGACTATGCATAACCAAGAAAATTCTTTTTTGGATACACATTAAACTTGTACAGGCCAGTCGTGGCGCAAGGGCACAAGCGTGTGACTGTAAACGTGACAGAAGTGGGTTCGATTTCTAATCAAGGAAATGAATTATTTAATATTTTTATTTTTCCGCTTTGGTGTCGACACAAAGCGCAGCAGTGAGTTCCGCCACTCAATTCGCAATACCCCCAGAATTCAGCGGAAAGTGTGGACCGGAGTGTCTTAACACTAAGCTCCCTCTGAAGCTGAGAAAGACCTTGAAAATATTTTCTGATTACAAGTACCTACATGGTACAACAAATATTTTATGAATATTAAAAACCTAAAATACACATTTTTTCTTCCCTATAGACTCAATTTTATCATACTTAATTAGCAAAAAATATGTCTTTTTACTGGAATAGATAATAAAAAAACATTTCTACCTGCTTAAAATAAAATAAGAATGAACGCACAGATTAACAAGCCTAATAAATATTTATGTATGCTCTAACTATTATTCTAAGAAATATTAAATTAAAATATGAATTACATAACTAATAATTATTGTATTAATACTACTTAATAGTGCCGTTCATCNAGTATTAATACTACTCAATAATGCCGTTCATCAAAAATATTACATTTTTGATTTATTAGTAGATTTGTTATCAACAATCGTCATCATAATGTTTTTTTTTACTTAGCAGACTGAATAAAATAGTATTGACAATAGGAATTAAACAATATACTATAGTAATAATACTGTTAAGTTACAAGAATATTATTTAATTCTTTAAAATTATAGCATTTTATCAGTAAATATACGATTTATTATGGTAACAATTAAGTACACTATGGACAACATTTATGTCGTTGGCCTTATTATGTCACGAATTTATAACTAAAATAAATATTATTTTGAATTATAATTACAGCTCTATCTTAACGAACTGATATTGTAAGTAATAAAATATAAGCTAATGTCCGCATTATTCAACTTTTGAATAGTGCTAACGAATTGGGAATCCTTGTGTGTAAAAAACCAACGCTAAGCTTTTAAATGTATATATTTTCCTTATAAAGATATTTTATCTACCTTTATGTTGTTCCCCTATTTCTTGTAACTGTGAATACAGAGAAAACGAAACTTAATACCTTATCGACCGTCATTAAATCAAATAATTAACTAATAAGTGATAATTAATTAGAAATATAATTTAAAATTTAGTATATGCTTAGTGATCTCCAAAAGAAGACTGTATTTTTAAAAATGAGCGTAAAATTATTTATTTCTATAATACTATTTACTTTATTAATTAAAACCGTTGTGTCAGAAGTAACTGCTGTTGCTTATGCTCATGCCAGTAGCCATCATGGTTCTTCTGGAACTAAACACGAAGAAAAGGGGAGATTAAATTTGACTGAACGAATGGAAGAACTAAAAGCTCATATCAAAGCCATGAAGGAGAAACATTTAAAACATCGTATGGAGATGTTAAATAAGCACAAGAATTGGGGCCAGCAACATAATAATGGAAAACATCACGAAACAAGTCCTCCACACAAGGAAGTAAGTGAATTGCAGGTCGCAGAACCAGTTACAACAGAAGCGATATCTACCTATCTCATTAATTCTACACAAACAAAGGAACCTGTGATAGAACAATTGATAAGTACAACTACAGAGCAAATATTTTATAGTCCAGAAGTAGAAAAATCTCATAATGTTGAAGATGAACCAAATTATATTTTAACGACGTCGACTCCAATGCCAACAGAAGAATCGACACTGGCGACCATTATGGAAACGGTAACAGAAAAGTCGACTTTCGCCATACCAGCCACAACGGTAACAAAAAAATGTACTCCAATGATAACGGTAACAGAAAAATCTACCTTGGTAACGACTGTGGGAACGATACCGACAGCGGGAAGTACGGTAGGTGAAATTAGTGTGGCGAGCACTACAACAGAAACATATTCCTTCATGAATCTAAACCATTCGGATCCTGAGGAGCAAACCGCAGCGCATGATTTCTCCAATTTGTCAGTGAGTCCTGCTAATAGCAAAGAAGACAGTTCGTATGACGACTTCGATATCGATATCCGTGACGGTGCTATAGGTGAATGAAAATGTACATAATAAATAGCAATGACATGACGAATAATAAAATATTGCTAAAATAAATAAAATATATAAACTTTATTACATAGTTTTGATTATTATTTTTTGTTTCTTAAAAACACGTTTAATTTATGGCTAAACCTGTTGTACCTAAACGTTTATATGAAAAATTATATACAGTGTATAAATAATATTTTGAATTAAAATTATTATTCAAAATCAAATGACTTTTAATAAATGACTTTGTGAGGATTTCTTTACAATATGTACATATTTAAAAAAAATCAGCTTCACGCTGTATCCCGCACACAGCAGGGTAGGCCTCTGCCTACCCTGCTGTGAACCTAGTGTTAAGACACTCCGTTCACCCACTTTCTGCCTAATTCTGGAGGCATTGCGTGGTGAGAGACAGAACTCAACGCCGCGCTTAGCCTCGACCCCAGAGCGAAGAAATGGAAATATAAATTTAAGTAAATATTTCATCTCCTTGAGTGCCGGTCGAACCCAGTACCAGTCGGACTTACACGTACGGTTAGTGCCGCTGCGCCACGACTGGCCTCAATATGTACATATTACTTAGTTTAATAAAACAAATGTTATATTTGGTGGGACCACAATCAATTTCAAAGTAAGAAATTGTAAGTTTATCGACCTAAGATGATAACGAGTTCTTTGTTCATATTTTATTTATATTTATTTTTTTAAATTTAAACGCTGCTTAGTAAGCTTTTTTGCAAAAGTCTGTAAAACGCGCAAAAAAGTTTATAAAACGTGTTAATCAAGTTTTCTGTTTAATATTTGCAGTTTATAGTCCTTTTAGTAATTCAATATAGTTCATTTTATTTTTCGTAGAAATAAACTTAGCCCTTTCATCTCGATCTCGTTTTAAGTGTTTCTAATTTTATTTTAATTAATCAATTAGAAAAAAATCATTAAATGGCCCACTTAGTTTATTTATTATTTCTGTTAAAGATATAAATGATTATGTATACATATATGATAAACGTCAGTAAAGTATGACCTACCCACGCAAATGATATATTTTTTATTAATTTCCTAGCACCTATTTTTTTCATTTACCTATTATAAAAACATATCACTATCAACTCAGATAAACTTTAAATAGATTTTTAATAGATATTTAAAGACATCATTAATAGAAACTGATTTAGTGTTTTCACAATTTTCAATACAGTGACACACGAAAAGTGTTGTATATGAGAATGTTACTCAATATTTTTTTTATACCGAGTCTCCTTTGTATTTTAGTGCAATGTGTTGTATCTCAAATGAACAGTCCATTGGTGCTTACAGAGACTGTCCCTGCATCTCCGAATGCAAAAAAGTTGATATTTTTAACTAGAAATGGTGTTATAGACTCGCCGAGCTTGGAACTAGAGAAGAATAGACTGAGTTCTGACGTTGTAACAAGATTCGGAAACAGATTACATCGTATAAGGATTTTAAACAATCAGCGCCCTAATTATCAAGTTCCTAGCAGAATACATATAACTTATCTCCGTCCTGTTCAAAGGTTCAAGCCGAGTGGGGCAGTGCCATTGTCCATTTTACCAACACATGCGGTTCACACGGAAAGGCCACCCTTGAGCATAAAGACGAGTGCACCCGCTCAAAAACCTTTTACTAATCCTGTAGGGGTGGATATTGAAGTCACAAGTGCACTTCCACATCTGCAAACTACAAATAAAACGGGAAACGATGACGACTACGACTACGATATTGACGTTCGAGAAGATCAATTCTAACGTTATTATTGTTTATATTTTTTATTACTTTGTTTAAAATAATCTTAATTGACATTTTGTATGTACCAACATACACATATATAACAATATATATATATAACTACTTTATATCGTTAATATTAAATGAAAAGAGAAATGTGGATTGATTATTATAAAATAGGTTAAAATAGTATAAATTTATCAAGCCTCGATTTTAGCCTCATTATAAGATACTGTTATGATTAATTGATGTTTAATGACATTTTCTATACCGAATATTTAGTATATAAGTAAAATACCAATAGTTCTTTCTAGCTCTTTCTAATGTACAACCATTAATATGAAAATTGTAGAAAATATGTAATATCTATCCATGCTCTTTTGTGTCTCCATGTAACCTATAGTACCGGAGTAAACTAAAATTACTGATTTACTGAACGTTTATCCAAAAATTCAAAGTTTTTGACAACCAAGAGGACTTGGACATATTTATCCTATATTCCATAATTGAAAAACGTATACAAAATAGTTTTGATCATATCTATTTTGTATACGAAGTATACTAGTATACGAAGTCGGTGACTCAAGATAGTCTACCGACTTCGTATACTTTAACGTTCGTTTTTTACTTTAACTTCGTTTACGTTAAAGCATACAAGATAGCAAAATCAATAATATTAATTTGTGGGCCGCCTGGCCGTTTAAAAATCAACTTTCGAAACCAGAAATAGCCTTGCCTTTATCTAGTTCTCAGAACGAACAGTATCTCAATGATTTATCAAAGTTACATACACAGAGTAGTTTCCTACATACATTTTAATGTCTGGATGACACTAACTCCTTTCGCCAACCCGCATATTCAACGAGATGAAACTTCGAGCTCCATATTGAAAATGACAAAGCAATCATATATTATTGTAAGAATTTGTATAAAAAATAGATAATTTCTTTCATTAATTGTTGTCTGTTTTTATTTATATTTATTTACATTACTTCATGGCCTCAGTCAATGATAGTGCAGTTGAGAAATGCCTATTTGTGGTAACAATGAGTTTAAGTTCAATTCTCACGTACAGCGGTATATTCAGATGATGATCTTTACAAAAATCGTTCTTTGAAAAATATTTGATAAAGCACATCTTTTAAATAAGCCGAAATTGTTGAATGGATTGTAATTATGTATTTATACCTACTTACGCTATATATAATAAAAAAAGGTAATCTTTAATTTAATAGTAAATATAATATATTCATCAGTAAATCATATTGTGCCTTTATTTATGTTTAAAAAATAATTGAATTTGAATTTTAAAATCCATAATTAGACATCCTCATCACTTATAGTAGCATGGACGTACAAATAGAGAGGATTAAGTGGTCCGTACTAATCCTAGAATAGTGCCCAGCTCAAAAGTTACAAAAAAAAGAAAATTTTACAAAAACAAACCTTTATCAAAAAGTTTTAATCCGGAACCCAAGACCCCCCATAAAAAATATCTCTAAATAGACCTATGTATATATGTATCTAAATAAAGTAGCAAGAATATAACAGGTTTTCAAATATATAAAACTATACTTCGTCAGAGACGAGTCGTGTTAGTTGACCGGATCGTCCTCCACGCCGCTGGCCGTCGCGATTTAATTTACGTCGCGTGTACAATGGAAACTAAATTACACTTATTAATTTTATTTCTTACTATATTAAAGTGCAACGGTCACGTGCCTATTCTAAGTGATATACTATCTGGCACACATTCCATAATTCATGGAGTTGCTGGTGGTGTTATAGATCACATCTCACAAGGATTTCATTTGAACGTAGATGGGAAATTTGATGTGAGTAAAAATGCAGACCAATCACCGCAGTACGCAAACCAACCACACATTGGACCTCAGGAGAAACCTGAACAAACTATAGTTGTAGTAGTGGAAAAGGAGCACAATCACCACCACCACCATCGGCCTCATGGCAATAACAATGGCCAATACGGACCTGGGTACAATGAATACAGACCTAATCAAAATGGACCAGGGAGACCTGGTCCTGGACCTGTAAATGGAAATTATGGTAACCAGGACTTTATTCGCCCCCGTCCTGATGCTTACGATAGGCCATTTGAAAACAATGGCAACTATAACGGTAATCAGGGTCAAAATCACTATCAAAACCAATTCAACAAACCAAACAGATATCCGCCAAATAATTATGGAAATCCTGGTTATGACAAACCTTATTACCCTCCACAACATAATAACGAACTAAATAATAATCGTGAAGACTTTAATAATTATGAACACAACTCTCGACCAAACTACGGGAACAACTTTGATAATGGACCACCTCGACCTCGACCTAACCAGTTCAATAATGATATACCTTATAGCAATCCAGGAAACCAGAATAATTATAATACAAATAATAATTTTAAGCCTTCTGGTTACGAAACAAGTACAGTTGAGTTTGTAAACCCTAATACCGGATTCTCGACTAGCAAGCCCAGCTCAACAAAGAAACCAGAGGACGATGTCCCTCTATTCATTCCCCTAAATCCCGAAGATAACGACGATACCACTAATTCTGCTCCAAAACGGGAAACCGATAAGAAACCTGTTGACCAGGACGAGGATTTTGACCTAGACATAAGAATCAAAAACTAGAATAATTAATATTATATATCAGTGAAAAAATATTTAATTTCAAAACCTGTTTAATATGATAAACATAATACTTATACAGTAACATGTGGAAAATACGCATTTTGTATGTTTTTTTATAATATATAGTTAGTGTGCCATGTTATTTTATTTTGTTATTTACATAAAATATTATATTAAATTGTTTCATATATTCCGTGAAAAATGTAATTTATTAATTTAACACAATATAGTATAATTTCTACTACTTAAATATTATCTAAAAAAAAACGAAGAACCTTGTATTTTTGAATAAATTTATAAAGGAAAAAGAAGAAGGTTGATTCGAAGCAACGCTTTAAAATTTAAATAAAGTATTAACTATATTCATTTAAGAATAATATTATTTTGTAATAATTTACTGTGTATATTAGGAAGCTATTTTTATTAGTCTAGTCGGTAGAAGTTAGATACATTCGTTTTCTCAAAAGCTATACAAATCTTATAGCCGTGATACTCAATACCTACTCAATATTATACTTACTTACTCATAATTATTATAATTAAATATATTACGTTATATTAAGTGTTCGTATGTACATACATTATTAATATTCCTATAACGTATGATATAATGTTTGCAGCAAACATAAGCAATAAATGTAAAGACCAAATGATCTATTTACAAGGTCAACTATATAAAATTCGGTTCGTCACCGTAGTGTTTCCCACTTTGTGATTCTCACGATGTCATTACAAATATACGACTAGCATCTTGGCCATAATTGTTAGTGCAAAAAAATATAGTTACGCGCGATAAATACATCTGCTCTTACGCGTCTACATTTTATTACAAGCACATTTGCAAAGCTTTCAATATATTGCAGGATTACATTGAATCAGTTTTGTTTAGATATTCAGTAAAACTAGAAGTAGAGTGTGCACCTAGATAAGAAATCATGGTGAGTCCACGGTGGATCTTGTTCCTTACTTTTTTTACATTCAGTGAAACTGTAGTGAGTTATAACATCTTTGTTTCGCAAGTGACAAGGACGGAAACTTTGGTTGTGTCATCTGAAAGTTTGGACGGAGAAAATATTAAGTTGTCAAGTTTGATAACGACCTTGCCAAATACGACGAAGTCTATTCTTAATGATGGTAAAATATCTTCGAATATTAAAGACGAAGGTGAAATCTCAAGTGCAGAAACTAACACTGAGGATAAGCTTATAGATTCCGCGTATAATGTGTCCAACATATTAAAAAATAAGAACGATCAATTAAACTCGAGCAAATCGCAAAATGGTAATAGTAATAGTACAATTCAGCCAGTTCAAGTTAAAAATATTGACATAATTCCTATAAAACTAAAAAATATCACACCACAATCTCCAAAGGAACCTCAACATACTGTATCTAATATATCTTCAACGCAGAAACCGGAAAGACCTGCTAAACCTGCGGGAGCAAGCTCAAGTAATCCTAACATGACATTAGTCGACAGATCAGCATTTGTAGGTGATCTTTGTGCAACGGGCTTCGTCAAGGTTAATGGCAAATGTGTGGAACAAATGTAATATATACATAATTAATCAATTTATCGATAATTATATAAGTATAATATACAAATATTGCTTAAGCATAATCGTCTATTGAAGTAGTTTCATATTATGCATACAAACTTTAGTATGTTACTATTAAATACATATTACTTATACTATAAAATCATGAACATTTATCTATAGAAATTAAAAGTGTAGTTTATTATAACTTAAAAGTTTATATTATACAAATAAATAATTCAATTGTTTGTTTATTTAAAAAATATTTTCACTTTATTTTCACTAATAAAATTATATATTTATACAGAAACAATAGATTAATTTATTAAATTTACATTAACGTGTCAAAGTTATGACCAGACATATTGAAAGGTTGTTTTTTTTAAATTGCTTAAGTAACTTTTCGTACAAATAATTCATTCAAAATAAATATTTGAAATGTAAACTTTTTTATCGCAGATTTAAAATGAGACAGTTTTTATTAAAAAAAAAAAGAAAGAAATAATGTTGTCACAAGAAAAAATACATTACAACGTTAGACAACAACAAGTACAATTTAATATGTTATGAATATATTATAAAATAAAAGGGAAAAAAGTATAAAAGCATATTTAAGTTTTCACATTTTAATTATTGAGCACCATTATAATAAAAAAATGGTAATATATTTAAATGATTTTATTTAATAGTAACACTGAACTTTAATGTCAATATAATTAAATTGTATTTTATTTTTTAATCTATGGCCACGGGAAAAAAATCACAACGAGCGCAAGCGCGACGAGGCTTGTGCTCGTCACTTTGACATTACATTGTTCGAGCAGCAAGTGCGAGACTTACGACGACTTTATTTTAAAGAAGCCGGCTAGGTCGAGTCCTCGCTACGTATCGTTAAAATTTATAAGTTAATATAATTATATTAAATTTATAAAAATCATTTAACAGTTTAGTACGTACTATTAAAGCGTAATTAATAATTATACAAAAAAAATCTATTATAATCTTTCCCAAATAATCCAACAAAAGTACTCGCACCACGTGTATTAAAAAGTATTAAAGTGAAATAAGTCCTCCAAGAAACTTTTTGACTAGATACTATTCAGAAAGCATTGTTCTAATCTGAACAAATCGAACACTGTAACAAACTTGTGCTTAACAAAATAATTTTTGCACGTGTTAGTTTTTACAACAATAATCATGTCAAACGCAGAAGGTGACTTACGGGATGGACTCTCGGCAAAAGAAATTTTTGCTAACAGTGAAGGACTAACTTACAATGATTTTCTTCTTCTTCCTGGATACATTGACTTTACCGCGGAGGAGGTTGACTTGACATCACCTCTCACCAAGAAAATCAACCTGAAAGCACCTTTAGTGTCTACACCTATGGATACTGTGACCGAAGCTGATATGGCTATCGCCATGGCTTTATGCGGAGGTATTGGCATTATACATCATAATTGCACTGCTGAATACCAAGCAAACGAAGTCCACAAGGTAAAAAAGTACAAACACGGTTTCATTCGTGATCCCGTTTGCATGGGTCCCAAAAATACTGTAGCAGATGTTATAGAAGCCAAAAAGAAAAATGGATTTACAGGTTATCCTATCACTGAGAATGGCAAACTTGGAGGACGGTTGATTGGTATTGTGACGTCTAGAGACATTGACTTTAGGGAAGGTGACCCACATCTCAGCTTAAAAGAAGTTATGACTCCTATTGACGAAATGATCACTGCACAGTCTGGTGTTACTTTACAAGATGCTAACTATATCCTTGAAAAGAGTAAGAAAGGAAAATTACCTATTGTAAATGGTGCAGGTGAGCTTGTGGCTTTAATTGCAAGAACAGATTTAAAGAAGGCTCGTAGTTATCCCAATGCCTCAAAAGATTCAAACAAACAGTTGCTGGTAGGTGCTGCTATTGGTACAAGAGACGCAGATAAAGAGCGTCTTAAGCTTCTGGTGAGCAATGGTGTGGATGTTATTGTTTTAGATTCCTCTCAGGGTAATTCAACTTATCAGATAGAAATGATAAAATATATTAAAAAGACTTATCCAGACATCCAAGTTATTGGTGGCAATGTTGTTACCAGAATGCAAGCCAAAAACCTGATTGAGGCTGGAGCTGATGCTTTGAGAGTAGGAATGGGTAGTGGTTCGATTTGTATAACTCAAGAGGTAATGGCTTGTGGATGCCCTCAGGCTACAGCTGTATACCAAGTTTCCTCATACGCCCGCCAGTTCAATGTACCTGTTATTGCTGATGGTGGGATCCAGTCAGTTGGTCATATTGTAAAATCCCTTGCTTTGGGGGCTTCGAGTGTCATGATGGGTTCACTTCTTGCTGGGACCTCAGAGGCACCTGGTGAGTACTTCTTCTCAGATGGAGTAAGGTTGAAAAAGTACAGAGGTATGGGCAGCTTGGAAGCAATGGAAAACAAGGATGGCAAAGGATCTGCAATGAGTAGATATTTCCATAAGGAAACTGATAAACATAGAGTGGCTCAGGGTGTGAGTGGAAGTATAGTGGACAAAGGTTCTGTTCTCAGATTCCTTCCCTATCTTCAGACAGGAACACAGCATAGTTGTCAAGATATTGGAGCTCGATCCGTAACAAAACTGCGTGAAATGAGCTACTCTGGGGAATTGAGATTCATGAAGAGAACTTATTCTGCACAACTCGAAGGAAATGTACATGGCTTATTTTCATATGAAAAACGATTGTTTTAAATCAACTATTATATTATATTTGCCTTAAGTGATATACAAATTAAGCATTTTTATAAATTTATGATGTTTAAAAAACATGCCATAAGCCAAAATAAGAATTATTTTGTGTACTTGTATATTTGTAAGATTGAATGGTACATGTGTTATGTAAACAACAAAGATATTCCATTTTATTACATTTTTATTCCTTGTGTTGATGTTTATAATAAAGGACCAGATGTGAAATATCTTTCATAAATAAAGTTTATTAACATTATTTTTTTGTTTATGTCTTTGTATAATCCCTTAATTAAGTATTAAATTTATTCATTTCGCTCTTACTATTCTGAATCACTAAACTTTTGCAGAAAAAAAACATTTACAAGAATAAAGATTGCCTTAAATAATTTGAACGACCATATTTTATCAGTAATAATAGAACTAAATATCGAACTTACACTTATCCGTATATAGTAACAAAATATGTATATATGTTTTTTTATATACGTTTACAACGTATTATAAGTAGTAGTTAATAAAAGTAGTCAAGTAACAAACAGATTTACCAACTAATCTTGTTACAAATCCTTAGAAGGCTTCATGAACGACTTACATAATGTGATTAGTTTTATAGTATTATTACAGTGTAAAGGAAGACAGGGTAATTCAATAAAAACGCAAAATAATTTCTAATAATCACAATTTAATGGAATTATAATATGCATATGCATTTTTTATGGATTACGTCGACAATAAATACGATTGAGAGTGCTAAATAACTTAATAAAAAATAATAATGTGCTACATCTATGCCTAGGACTGGTGCGTTTTACAATATGTTTATTCTATTTTAATCACAAGAAAATTGCACGTTTCGCTGCTCAGTCGTCAAATTTAAACTTAATAAATAATACTGAAACAAAAGAAACAAGTCATACCGCCATTACTCAAGTAGGCAATCCGTTATACATATAAAAATATTTCTTGACAGTCTCTCCTTTGAATAATGGACGCCTAACACTAATTTGAGGCTCAATGTTGATCTTAAACCTGTCAAGACAACCTAGCTAAGTTTTAATTTTGACCTAAAAAAATATAATTTTTTAATTTATTCACTAGACACGGACAATATTGTAATATAAAATTTTAAAAAATAAACAGAAAACAATATAATTTAAATTATTCATAATAAACAATTTCCTTCAGTTCACATTTATTAATTTCCAATTCGTAAAATTTGAAACGAGATCTATCAAAGATATGTCACTTCCCGCACCAGTCGGAATGCATTAAGTCAAGCAAAAAGCGTATAAATCTTACTGAGATTATATCTTAAATATAATAAACACGTTCTCGTGTGTACAGAACCTTTACTGCGACAGTCGTCAGTGAGAACTTTGCCTAAGCTACGCTAGCGATATTTCGATATTATGTGCTACATAATATATCCTGCAAATTACGGAAATTCAACTACTTTTAATTGTGTTTAGTATAAGTAATATGGAAGCTAAAAGTTTTAAAATGAAGTTAAATCCTTATACAAAATGTTATTACGTTCCATTGACGACATCGCAGTTGTCAAACAACAGCTGTCATGGGTTTTTCGAGAATTTGTTTCAATCTGAGTACTGTATCACACCAGAAAATGCTGTGAATTGATAAAAAGTTCTAAGGGTCGATCCACACTATAGCGCCGGTCACGATTCGTTCTCAATCAGATTTCAGTCTGTTAAAATATGCTCATACGAGAAATATTCTTATATTCGTGATTGGACCGAAACGATAGTACGATCTCATTGTTACTCATGACAGGCACTATAGTGTGGATTCAGCCTAAATCTATTTACTCCTTATCGCCGTCCGCGTCGTCGTCCTCGCGCTGGAACTCCGGGCCGTGGGTGACGTCGTCCTCGAACACGATCTCCTCGGGATCGGGGGCGCGGGGTAAGAATTCCTCGCCTGGGCAGATGTTTTTGAAGATTTCCTCCGCCTATAAGTTGTGAAAATTTAAAATATATTTGTAAAACATGCATAATATTTCAGCTACATAATATATTTATTAACCATTAAGTAACAACTGCCTTATACAAATTTTCCTACAGAGGTGCTAAAAACAAAAATTGTAAGAATAATTGTGACGTCAGAAGCATTCACAGTTTTAGTATCTATAGGATACGTGTTATTCTTTAGTTTATATGTACATATATAGAGCTATTCAGATATTCGCTTTTTGCGCCAATACAAATTTTGCTATATTAAAAATATTTTTTTATCAAGTTTATTATTTTTAAAATATAATAATATTATGATATCGAACACCAACTGTTATATATATTCGTAAATTCATTACAATAATATGTGACTTTTATAATAATCATTGCGTAACGAAACGTTCATGTATTTGAAGTGTGATTAGACAGATAAGGGTTTTTTTAATATACATTTTTACTTAATCAGCTATTATTATAGGTCAGAATAAATAAATATTTCAAAAGGTCAAAACAATACTTTTGAAAGTAGGTAAATATATCGTAAGTTACTTTACTACGGGAAAATATGGATGTGGTACAAAAAATGGAAGATTAAGTTCAATAAATGTTCACTTGCTTTGGAAAATAAGATTAGAAAAACTGCGAAGAAATGGACATGACTCTCTCCGAATGGACATTATAAAAATAAATTTTATTTCATCATGTCAAATATCCCCAAAAGCATCCAAGACATATCTATTATTAGCCACTTTAACTCAGATCACAAAATGGTTCGAGCTAAACTGTCCACCATAACTCTGTTAACTACATGTTCATCGACGAAAATTAAAAAAATATACAAACAACAAAATACAGCATTAATATGTACTGTTAATACTAGTGGACATATAAATAACTTAAGATAGTATAGGGAAGAGAAAACACAACTAGTATTGGGAAAAGAAAACACAATATCAATTTAGAAAAAAAAGGGAAACAAAGAAAATAAACGTATATGGAAAGAATACATTTTCGGATAAGACATCCCAACTATTTCAAGAAGTAACCATTGCACCAGAAAGGACCACAAAAATAACCATCTTAGAATATCTTAACTCAACAAGAAGATTAGTGAACATATTAGGAAATACAAGAACAAAACACATTAAAGAATAATACATATTTATAAGCAAAACCGATGGAATAAAAAAAGCTATTAGAGAATTGAATACAAAAGAAGATTGGATGATAAAAATAAGAAATAAAGATCAAATTACAAAAATAAAATAAAAATAAGTAGAAATATTAAGAAAAACTATAGAATATTTTCGTAATATCTACCAAAGCAAAAATCTTAAATCCACAGTAATAAATGTAATAGACTTAGAAATAATAATAAAGCTTCACGCTTTATCCCGCACACAGCAGGATAGGCAGAGGGAACCTAGTGTTAAGACTCTCCGTTCCCCACTTTCCGCCGAGTTCTGGAAGTATTGCGTGTTGAGTGGCGGAACTCAACGCCGCGCTTTGCCTCGACACCAGAGCGAAGAAATGTAAATAAATATTTCATTTCCTCGAGGCCCCACTCGATCGAACCTACAACCAGTCGATTTTATAGTCACATTTTGTGCCCCTGCGCCACGACTGACCTCTATATAACGTTGTAAATTTAGAAAAAACTATCAATTTCATAGGAGAATATATTTACCTAGGACAACTAATATCTCCTCTCCTCTCTAAAGATACCACGCATAAGGAAATTGATAGGAAAATAAGTAAACGCGGAAAAAACTTAGATCTCTCAAATGGAAATAATTAAATTTATGTATTTTAAATTTCCGGGGTAACGGACCGCAGATCTAGTTAGGTGAATAGAAACGATGAAACTGATGTAATATAGCCTACAACGTTGCCGACTGGACGATAGGAGATAGGAGATCAAACAAAAATATTAAATCATATCCAATAATAAAAAGCAAGGCATCTCTTAAGCTTTATAAGATTACTATAGATAGAGATGTTTCTAGCAATATATAATTCCTTGATTTGGTCTTTTTTACTTAGTTTCTAGTAGGTGCTAATGAAGTAACAGATATAAGATAAAGAATTTCAAATATAAACAAAACAAATATTATCATATCAGTCTAAAATTCAAATCATGTTTTTTTTACTACTGATAATTTTTTTTTAACAAAACATGTACCTATACGATATTATTATATTTAAACGCGAGGCAATGAAATATTTATTAAAATTTATATTACCATTTATTCGCTCTAGCGTCGAGGCAAAGCGCAGCGTTTAGTTCCGCCACTCAACACGCATTGAATCCAGAACTCGGCGGAAAGTGAGGAAGGGAGTGTCTTAACACTAGGCCCTCTAGGGTAGGCACCCTGCTGTGTGCGGAATGCAGCATGAAGCTGATTGATTATTTATTCCCATTTTGATTGAACAAATCATTTTAAAATTGTTTAATATATAAATCTTGCAAACGTTTTTTACCGACTTCTAAAAAGGGGGAGTTTAACTTGTATAAATGTAAAATTTTTGGAATTGAATAATAATTTGTACCATGATCTTGTCAAATATATGTTTGTCCTTAACAATCTCGAAAACTAAGAATCATATTAAGAGGATATTTTTTGGTTTAAATAAAGTTCAATACTCCAACTTAAGGAACACTGCAAGTTACATCAAATTCAAGTTGTAGAGATATATGTACTATATAATAGTATTAACGCATTTCTGAAGAATAGGACATATGTATAATATGGGCACTAGTTAAATAAATTGTGTAAAACGTTAGTAATTAAAGTTTATTTTAATATTAAACTAATAAGGAATAAACTAATAAGGAATAAAATACATAAAAAAGTAAGATGTAAAAGGAATCTTAAAAAATATAAAAATTTGAACGCAGCGAGATTTAAACTCGCATCTCTTAGAAAGTGCCGTCCAAGCGTTCTGATCAACTAAGCCATACCTTGTCATAGGACTACGTCGGAATTCTAATACGCTTGTTACAACCTATTTATGTTGTTAGCATCTCTGTAGGGAGATATTTACAAATTCTCGCTACCCAAAGATAATTGCTTAGATTTGTCATTCGGCGAGAGGGAATGCTATTTATTAAATATTTCATATTTAATTGATCTAAATTACCTATAGTTATATTTAATTGATCTAAATTACCTATATTGATTTTTTTAGACTAGACTATGTAATTTTCTAGTGACAACAGTGCAAGCCTAAAAAATCACCGCCCTCAAAAGTGTTGGCGTCTGTACCAAGTTCATAAAACCTAGCTCATGAATGGCCTAATTTGATTTAGCCTTCCCCCTCCCTTTACCTAATATGACGTCACATATGTTGCATTTTTACACCAAGAAATTAATAATTGTAAAAAAATTAATGCTGCTGTTGTACAGCTGTTCCGAAATTATGTGTTTATACTATATTTTGAATTGTGTTGACACGATATTAGGGATCCCTCTTTACCCCTTGTTGCACTAAGTCGATCTCTTTTGATTTTCGTTTTTTTTGTAGAAAAAATACATACGTACTTTAAAAATGTTATTATTTCATTTTCAGGTAACAGTTCTTTGGAATTTTTTAAAAATAACATATTTTTATTTAATGTAAAATATTCATCCAGACTATACATATGTAAAAATACATAAAGTTACTAAGAAAAATGCAATTTGAGGTTAAAATTTATTTTTACTTTGTATTGCAATCAAAATTAAAAACTTTTACAAGTAACACGCGCAATATAGTGATAGGTTTGATTTTCCATAGAATTTTAGTTAATAGTAAAATTGTTATAAAATAATTTTAATGTAAGATACAGAATTTTAAGTGTAAATTGAACTCTCAGAACTATAAATTGAAATTAACATTCGAAATATTTTGTGTCGTTGTTTTTAGATTA
This sequence comes from Heliconius hermathena, assembly GCA_013403705.1. NCBI lineage: Eukaryota > Metazoa > Arthropoda > Insecta > Lepidoptera > Nymphalidae > Heliconius > Heliconius hermathena. The sequence continues at coordinate 907,285 of JAAIXJ010000332.1, read as the reverse complement.
TTTTCTACCTAACTAAGAATCGGCAAAATAAATAAAATATATTGAATTATTTGGACATATTTTATTTTATGTTATTTAGACACTACAAAAAGAAAAATATTTAGAAACATATAGTTTTTTTAATGTAACGGGATTCAAACCTGCGTCTTCTGTAAACTGTTAAAACTGTCTAGCCAATTAACCATACTTTGTTTGCTTACCAATAAAGAATATCCATATTTCAGGGAATCTCCATAAACTGATGAGATGTGTGGGAACACAAAGGGTACACTCGCATACGCACCTGGTGCACGGCGCGGTCGAAGTCGAGGCCGGCGTCGGGCCCGCAGCACACGTGCACGGGCGCCGCGCCGCGCGCCGCCGCGCCCGCGTCGCGCACGTTGTAGAACAGCGACCACAGGCACTGCGCGCGCACATGCTTTATATTATTTACAAATTACATTTGTGACCACGCTATATCAGCGCCCTACATTTATTCGCTACAAATGCAACTGTGAATTTATTTTCCGCTATTGTTTTGTAGCGTGTAAATAACCAAATTAAATATATAATAAACGAGTTGAATATTAAGTCTCGTCTCAACACGTCACTCAACACCGTATCTCTAAATTGAACGGAACGTCTAATACAGAGTGTCCTAAGTGCTTTTTTCTGACACTGAGTTCTTTTTGAATAACGACTGCATACTTCAAATAAGAGAGTATGATATAGACCGTCTACTCAAAAACTGAAGTTACAAACACATACAAATAAGTGAAATTACAATACCACGCAGATTGTCTTTTGTCACTCAGTAACTATCACAGCAAAAAACCAATACCATCAAAAAAAATATAACAAATAATAAATAAAAATACAATTTAATTGGTTTTGCCTTCGAAAAGGAAACTAGTTTGGCTCAAATCGACTTTAAACGATTTTGATATGTCTGTTCTTAGAAGAACTGTTATGTCGTTTCATCCAAATGACACCAAGTTTAAAAAATATGCAAGTTTTGCCAAAACTTTTTTCTGACGACTATATAAAAACTTTCCAATAAATTTAATTGAATTTTTCCTCGACCTTAGGTTTATCCGATGTCTCAGTCTGGTCGCCGCCGGACATGTCAAATATCTTCTCGGCGTACGGCTTCAAGTCGCTCTCGGCGTCGTTCACCTTGTTAGTTATGAAGTACACCACAACTGGAAATAGAAATATATAAAGAATTAATATCTATGTAATCTATATGAAGCCAGTCGTGGCGCAGGGGCACTAGTGTGTGACTGTAAAAGCGACTGGTTGCTGATTCAAACCCCATTAGAAGTAATGAAATATTTATTTAAATTTACATTTTTATTTCTTCCCTCTGGTGTCGGAGGCAAAGCGCAGCGTTGAGTTCCGTCACTCAACACAATACCTTCAGAGTTCAGCGGAAAATGAGAAACAACTTAACTCATCATGATGAGAAACATCTTAACGCGATATACATCGTGAAGCTGATAAATAACTATATACCTGTAAAGATAAAATGCTGTATTTCGTGTTGAATGGCGGACCTCAACGCCGCGCTTTGCCTCGTTACCAAAGAGAGAACGAGAAAATATTAAATACCACTCCCCAGGGTGGCAATCGAGCTCATAACCATCGCGTTCACAATCGTACCCTATCCCTTGCCATGACGACCTCGAGTCGAATATATTTTTAATAGAATAAATACTTTACTAAATAAAAAATATTTCAACAACATAAGTAATGATTATATGAAAATGAATTAAATGGTGACTTTGAGCATCAAATGTAATAAAATGATTACGGGACACAGGCTGTTACACGCTTAAGAGTGAGGTCAAATCTTAAATTTCCTCAATTTGTCAGTCAGTGACTCAAAAGTCGTTTAAAAACTGTGTCTAAAAAAAAACAACAAACGACTATAGCAGTGAAGTAAAAAACATCTGGCTACAAAAAGGTACACTGTAGTCAGTAGATTGTGCGCATAATTAGTTAGATACTTAATATGTTATTTTATTACTATTATTACATTCGCACGTATCGACTTTTCTTATTAATTAAGCTAGAAAAAAATCGAGTGTCTTTTTTTAGTATATAATATTTTGTGATTATTTACAACTTCTACATGTAATATAGAGAACGAATATAAAATATTAAAAAAATCCTTTGACTTGACCGACATGTTAACTCCATTACCAGACAAAAACTGAACAGACAAATTCTTTATATAGCTTACAAAATCTCATAAATACAATAAAACATCTCCACTTAAATAACATAATATGTAAATAACAAAGTATAAGAAAAAATACTCACAAAGTCCTTTAGGACAGGATCCGGTAGCCGGACCTACTTCCAGCACCGTCACAGCTGAACCATCCTCTATCAACGGCGGGAACCGTAGCAAAGTGAGAGGCTCCTTCTCACTAGCCATTATAGTCGCATTAGTTATAAATACTGCTTTAGAAATATCAGTGCTTTCTCCACTTTCCGGTTGAAGCAGTTCCTTTGGGCATTCGTTAATGCCGATGACCAGGTGGTCGCATTTAAGCGTTTTAGATTTGCTGCCTATAACTACAATTTTCTTCCCGTCATCGTCAGTTTTGGTCTCCACAGAGTCCACCGGTCGGTTCAGGCAGTACACGCCGCCGAACACCGCGCATAATCTTTAAAGAGATATTATTGATTAAGTTATCAAATAAATATTTATTAATTAAAACACTAATAATTATAATCTATAGTATGTTACACAAAATAAACATTTGGGACGTGCCCGACTATTATTGCGGACTCGAATACCATATTCGACATATGTAATACATTTATTCCCGTTTCCGCGTTCTGTTTAGTTTAATTAACTCCACTATACTCGATTCATTATGGCAAGACAAAAAATGTAAACAAAAAAAATTCTGTTTCTCAAACTTTATTGCATTTTTTTATTCATATTTAATTTATTTAACGTGGAGTTTTCTATATATAGCATTATTGCTTGTTGTGCTTGAATGTTATATATAAAATATCTTTGTATAAAATAAGAATAGCAAAAAATAAAATGAAAATGTACAAGTTTTACTAAAAGTTACTTAACTATTAGGATAATAAATCTTAATATATCTATTATTCAATTATTTATCAGAATTCGGAGGATTCTGAGGAACTGTCACCAACATTAATGACGAAACGGTCAACCACATTATCTATTAAATTAATTTTATTTTTCATCTTTTGCTCTTCTTTTATCACATGGTGACTACAGCTTTACCAAGCTTCTACTGTTGTATTTTTTATTAGAACAATAATGTTCTAATATAAATATTAATTACGAGATATAATTTATTTTTATAGTACTAAAATGTGTCTGAAGTTTGAGAAGAAGTTGACTTTTAGGTGTTTTTACATGTACATGACATATTTAAAAAATATTATTGAAAATAAAAAAAACCGAGTGCATACCAACATTTTTAAATTTTAAGTTAAAATATTCTCGGCTTTAAATATGAAAACAATCTTTATTTTTATTATTGTTGTTTTACTTACTACTTTTCGTTTTCGTTTATTTTAACTTAACTTCTTTTTATTTACTATATATACAGAGTGCAATTTTATAAAATTTGAAAATATAAATATTTAAATTATATTTCGATAATAATAAGATATTTTAAAAAAAAATTTTTCGAAAATAATAAGAATTTTGTAAAAAAAATTCCCCCCGCTTTACTGGTATTCTATTTCAATTATAAGATAATATTATAATAAATTTTATGGCTATTTATAGTTATTAGCGAATTAATAATTAAAATATATATTTTTTAATTAATATAATAACTCCATCAAACCTGTAATGTAAAAGAACCTTTTTTTGACATGTTTACCTTTTATGTCATGCCTTCGTGAATCGAGTATAGAAGAAAATACGTGAAGACAAAGAAATACGCTTTTTTTTCAGCTTCACTCTGTATCTCGCATATAATAGGATAGGCAGAGGGAATCTAGTGTTAAGACACTCCATTCTCCACTCTCCGCTAAATTTTCGAGGCACGTGTTGAGTAACGGTGACCAACACCGCACTTGGCTTTGGTACCAGAGCGAAGAAATGTAAATAAATAAAAAAATATTTTCTCGATTGGGAATCGAATCCTCAACCTCCGCGTGTACAGTCACACGTCTGTGCTCCTGCGCCTGCGCCTGGCCTCAGAACACAATTGAAGAGCGAAAAACAGTATAAATCATATTTTTTTTTAATTTCTTCAAAAAATCTTATTTGTTTATTTCTTAAGAAAAATGTTTAAGATTTTCTGTATATTTTGATCCTTTGATTTAGTAACGGATATTAATACTATGAATATTATGAACACGAAAGTTTATCCCTCACGAAAAAATGAGTGGCCGAGCTTTATGTATATTTAGTATGGAGATAATTTATAATCAAAAAAATATCATGATTTTTTTTCATTTGAATAATTAATATAAACTTGTAAGGTCTACATCAAAGTCAAAGTGCCTACTGCCTATCACTACGTTAAGAAGACATCGTGTCTGTATAACCATGTCATACATGTACTATAATTAACAATTATGGCGCAGGAGCACAAAGTGTGACTGTAAAATCGGCTGGTTGTGGGTTCAACACCCACTCAAGGAAATGAAAAATTTATTTAAATTTATATTTTCATTTCTTCCCTCAGGTGTCGACGTTGCGTTGAGTTCCGCCACCTGACACGCAATGCCTCCAAAATTCGGCGGAAAGTGGGGAACAGAGTGTAACACTAAGTTCCCTCTGCGTATCCTGCTGCATGTGGGATACAGCGTGAAGCTGATCAATATCAGTGACGACACATGTTGTTACAAATAAAACTATTATCAAAACGTTAACGTCCTAACAAAGTGTCAGTCGTGCATCATGCAACGGTAGAAAGTCGCCTTATTTTCGAGTGCGCGAACGATGCACATCTGGGTCAATGTACTCGCCGCAACACTTTCATGGTTATTTTGCACTTCAAAATAATAAACGTTCAGAACAATGTTGGAGGAGATGAGATTTTCAATTTAATTTGATTTGAATTTGAATTAAGATTTAATTAGTGATTTAGCTGATGCTGTATATCGTATAGTGAGTGGTAGACGGACTAAAAAACCTAGTGTTAAGACGTTTCGAGCGGAATTAAACGTCGCGTTTTGTCATGTTGCCAGAGTGAGAAAATGAAAATAATTCATTCACTCAAGTGGAAATCGAACCCACAACACACAACACATGTTGTGTTTACAGTCAGAGGATGCGCCACTATGGCTTCCATTAAAAATATAATACGAAAATCTGTACTCCGTATCCATTACATTGTTAGATAGTGAAAAAAACATTGGCAATAAACATTTTAGAGGATATAGTTGAAAATAAAAAGAATGTGCCAAACAAAAACATATTCATACTCAGCACCTTGAATTTGAAACTGCCAAAATATACATTTCATCGAGTTTTATTCATCATTAAAATCGCGAAAAGAAAATTGTTTGCAAATATTTGAATAATTCAATACTCCTCTCGCGCCCGTCGCGCGTCTATATAAATAAACTTGGCCGTCCACGGTGAGTCAGTATCGTTACCGATTTTTTTTATGTAGAGAAAGAAACGTAATCATGTTTCTTTGTAAATTTTAAGTTTTTCTTTAAAGATTTCACTACAGATTGAAAAGTTGGAGGTAAAATGAAAGTCATTACTTTTTTTTGCAGTTTCACGCCTTTTATTGAATATAGCAGTATAGGCAAAGGGAACCTAATGTAAAGGCATTCCGTTCCCCAATATTTAAGACACGCAACCGCGAGATGAGTGGTGAAACTCAATTGTGCATATCCTTTATCAATTTAAATATAATAATTCGCTCGAGTGGGAATCGAAACCACAATCATTGCGTTTACAGCCACACATTGTCCCACTGCGCCACGTTAATAACAATTTAGTTTATTTAGTTTATTTTTATTATCATTTCGTATGCTGCATTATTCTATAACATTTTCTTATAATAAAATGTATAAATAAAATGTTAATCTTAATCTATTTCGCATACTAGCTATGTTTACTATAATAATTATCAACTAAGACCCACCGACAGAAACACTGAGGTAGCTCCCCGCCGCCATACATAGGCCACAGGAACGGCGTGTTGCCATAGCGACCGAGGCTCATCAGGAACTTCTTGCATTCCCTGACGCCCTCCAAGCACGGCATGTCATCAGTGCCGCCGGCGATCGCGAACAACACGTAATGTATCAAATTGGGTGTCAAGCCCTTGTGGGTTAAATACTCCTTGAATGTTTTGTCATCCCAGTCTAGGACAAAGAAATGATAGAAAGAAATGAAAGAGATATACACACATATGAATCACTTAAATAAAAAAAAATGAAATCTCTAAAAGCTCTAATTACGGATTGGAATCTTTTGAAATTGATGCTAGAATTTTAATTAGAAAATATTATTAACAAAAACTATTTTAAGAGGTTTAACAGACCAAAACTTTAGAAATTCCTACGGTAGGTGTATTCGGCTTTGCATAATAATAGAATTGTACCCAAAATAAACCAACCTTTAAATTCGTTGTTCATTTCTTCCTCACTATATCCAACGATGGAGGTGAGCATCTTCATGAGCATCCTCTTCTCGACGATGCTCACGGCCTCGGTGGCGAACACGTCGGCCCGAGAACACGGCACTGGCATTAGCTTGTCATTGAGCCAAGTCAGTACGCGGGTGACACAACGGAACTCCACGTAGCGAGCGATGTTCGAAGATATCAAGAGCTCTACCAAAGGTCCTCGTGAGAACAGCAACTACAGTATAGATAGTAAAAAAATTTAAAAATATTTTGAAGTTTTAAAAATACTTTTTTTTCAGGAGTATACCTTTTATGTAACAAATATTATAAGAAACACTGTTCTTTAATAGGCATGTAAAAATGTATAATATAATACAGTATCTTTATACTACGTAAAGCAAGAAGGCAAAATAAATTTTATAATAATAGCTAGAAAATTATATACAAATATATATTTATAAAAATATAATATCTGCATAGACTAATTTGGAGCTAGTTTCATTTTAACGCGTTACGAAATGTCGAGTTATAATTTTTTTTATTATAGTACATTTTTAATGAGACGCATTGCTTTCGTTTGTTGTTCAAAGTGTATGGTAACAGTGACGCACTCGAAAGATAGAAATTATTATGCGTTTTTTCATTGTGAGTTGAACTGACTTACGATATAAGAACGCATAGTTATTTCTATATATAGAAAATATATAGACACAAAACAAAATAAAAGACAAAAAAAATCATACGTTTTAATAAATTTTGCTTATGTATTAGGCATCGATTATAATATAAAAGGGTCACTGTACGTACTGTCTGCAAATCTTTCAAGACATTGGAAAGGAATAACAAACAATTTAAAAAAGTAATATATTTTTATTCATTATTCAAAATGTTTATGAATAATGAAATATTTGAACGAATTATATGAAACTATAAAAAAGTTTGTAATGGAAAGTTCTAAATGTGAATATTACCTTGAACATTCAAGTTTAGATATCTAATCGGTTCCATTGTTGAAGAGTGATGTAATTTCATATAAAAGAATTATAATAGAAATCATTACACCCAAAAAAAGTTATAAAAATACTCTTAAAGAAAAAACAAAATAAGCGTTTTACTCACCGTCTAATTTTAAATACGACATCGTTAAGCGTGCTCTACTCTACCATTGTTTACAAAACACTTGAGAGTCAGACGGTTAATTAGATTTTGTGAAGATATAATATAAGAAGAAGAGATATTAGTTGATAAATAATTGACTCTGTTATAAAGAAATGGAGGCAAATTAAAGTTTTGTTTTTCATCGGCATCCAGTACTTATAAACATTGTAAAATTATTAATAATGTAATAGTAGTGATGACGCTGGTGATACATTAAATAACGATGGAAACATAAAAAACTAATTCTCGAAACTCATAACGAAATCTCATATTAGTTAGTTTTAAAGAATACTTCAGTTCAATTTCAGGACATTTTTGTACCAGTCCATAGAAAAAAAGATTAAAAATAGTTTGTTTTTTTAGAAATTCTGAATTTTGTGTGAATATTTTTAACATTTTTAACATTTTTTTTCCACACTTAAGAAAGAAAAATTCTTATTTAGACGAAGGAAACGAATAAAAATTTGATCAGAGTAATTCGAAAATACGGAAGCAAAAAACATTTTTTTTTATCTTTAAAGTTATTTTCCGTATTTAAAGAGATGAACAAAGATAATCTAAGCAAATTAGGTGTTAGATGGCAGAATACAGTTGAATACACATCTGTCCCAATGTAGTTGAATACACAACTGTCAGCTGTATAGCGAAACGGCTTATTTGGCAATGGACAAAACTTAACTTTAGTTAAGAAATTAACTTGATATGTATTTAAAATATTAGGCTCGATAGTCTAGGTAAGTAAGAATTCGCCCTGTAACCGACGCGTAACTTCAAACACAAAACGCAACTTGGTATAAAGGAAAAAAATAATTTTGATAGGCGTCGGAAACGAGGAAATGGCGTCGATTTTGACTTGTTTTTTTTGTTAAAAATGTGACTTCATCGAGAGTGTATTTAAACACTATTTAAGAAAATATGTTCAGCTGTTTGAAAATGGTCATTCAACAATATTTGTAGGTGTAGATATATAATATAACTTACCTTAGGGGTCATGTCAATATAAAATTTTCTATATTCTGTTGCGAAGTCATTCTGGCACCAAATTTTTTTTACAGGATCAGACTTGCCTTCTTCAGTCTTAGTCTCTTCGCCTTCCGGCTTTTCTTCTTGCGGGGAATCCCTGTTGATTATAATTATGTTGAAAAACAATAATAAAAAAATTACTTATGCTCATAATTGAAGAATAATTTAAGCAAAAAGCGTGTACTGTATGTGACAAGCACACACGCAACAGTCTCCAGAATCTTTAATACTGGGTCCCTTCCTGGCACCCTTTGCCTACTCCGATGTGTGCGGGATAGGATAGGTGACGCTCATAAATCAAAAATTTAATTTTTGACAATTTTTCACTCCACAAATATTTTATTTGAAAAAAAAACGCGTTTATTAACAGAATTATTATTTTAATACGAAAATATTGCACCTATCGTGTAACTTTGCATCAATGGAGTTAAACGAAACGTCTTACTCCAGGGACTGATATAGCAAGGCACTTGCATCCGACATAGTTCTTAGGCCGGTGCGAACGGTGGCCAAACCCTCTTAGAGCTTATCCGCTACGTCACGGACTCCACGGATGAATGTGTCGCGTATGCGGTCAGACTGCGTTACGCCGCACATCCATCTTCATTTCCATGGCGTGAAGCTCCTGAGTGTGCCGAGATAGTACTGGCCTGCATTCGCTGCCGTATAAAAGAATCGGTCGGACGATGCTCTTGTATATCAGACCCTTGAGTTTGGTATCTTGCGATCGCCGACCGCACCAGTGACCTCTCGCCATTTGGCCCACGCAGCGCTTATTCGGCTATAGACATCTTAAATTTGAACTTTTCCAATTTAACGGCTAGTTCAAGACCTACATGGATCGTGCTCGAGTCCGGGCTCCCGCAGGCCACGTACTCGGTCTTCGATACATTTAGTTTAAGACCACCGTTCTCAAGCGTATCCTTCCAGAGGTTCGCTTTACGCTCCAACTTCAGTTGGTTCTCGTCAATGAGTGCTATGCCATCGACATACATCATCACTCATGGAGGTTGGTCTTGGATGTGAACCGAGACAGTATCGAGCACTACATTGAATAAGAACGAACTAAGAACCGAGGCCTGATAGACCACTACTGTAATCGAGAAGGGCTTAGTGTTACCAACTGCAGTCTTAATCGTGGAAGCAGAATCGTGGTACATGTCTCTGATAATCTCAATATAGACCTCAGGGAACCCTTTACATCGTAATGCTCACCAGATACAATGACAAGGCACACAGTCAAAGGCCTTCTGCATATCTGAAAAGGCCACATACAGAGCTCTTCTTTTTTCCCTGTATGCCTCCATCAAAGTTCTGAGAGGGGAATGATATAAAGGGATTGGTAAAGCTTATATAATAACTCAAGTATTAGACTTATTTCATTATGTTTGTTAAACATTATATTGAAAATGATGGTGATTATATTATATTATACTACGATTATGTATTAATATACCATAACAAAAATTGGTTGTACTTACTTATTAATATACCATTTCTCATTAAGATTGTAAACTTGTAGTTGTCTATTTGGATCAGAATTGACCTCTTTAATGAATTTTTGCAGGCCATCAAAATTGTAGGATGCCCACAACCCTCCATAGTGATCACTGAAGTCCAAGTGAAGGACATCTTTGCCTATTCGACTACATGCTGCAGCGACAATGGATTCCACCATTCCTACAAGGGTTTACAGCAATAAAATTATCACAACATTACTATTATATTAAATCTTACTGGAAATGGAACTTTTGTGATTTTCAATACAAACTTAGAGAAATAAATTATTTTCACTCCCTCACTCTGGTGGTGCATCGGGAATAATTGTTGCATTTATTGTCAGCTTCGTGCTGCATTCTGCATACAGTAGGGTAGGCACAGGTAACCTAGTGTTAAGACACTGTTCTCCATTTTCCATTGAAATTTTCGAGGCATTGCATGTTGAGTTGTGGAACTCAACACAGGGTACTTGCTTGGTGCTAATTATTGAGTCTCAGTGATTACAAATAAATTAGGTAATATTTATACTGTAATTATTAAGTGGATAAAAATATTAAGCTATACATCTAACCAAAACTTATAATTTTAAATATTTAATTAATACTTAAAAAAGACTACTGCAAAAATATCATAACATTTTACATAGTTTGATGCAAATTGCAAATCTATGCAAAATGCAAATATATTAAGATTTCATAGTGTAGTTTAGTGGGAAATAGGACTTTCTGAAGTAATAGAAACTCAGTCAAGTTAAACAATACTTTCAAGCTTAAGTATGCACTTAAGTAACATAATTGAAATTACAATCTCTTTGCCCAACAGACCACAAATAAATCAACACTCTAAATGAAATTGTAAATATGAATTATTAAAAAAATATTTTATAAGCTAATTAAATATGATTTATCAAAATCTATAAAAGTCTTGTATTACACAAAAAATGTAAATAATTTTGTTTTAGCTAATTATAAATTTTCAGTCTTACAAAATTCGAATTACTTTTTTTTAATTGGAAATTCTAAGAAATTTTAACAAAAAGAAATCCACATATTTCTTTTAATTCTTTTGAATCCAATAATAACAAATTAATAAATAATTATTAAAAGCTTACTGCAACATATGAATGAACAACGTATCTATATAGATATCATCGTAAAATAGTGAATACGTCATTTTAATTTTAGTTCAACGCCAAATATCTGATTCACTATAATTTGGAGCTGTAAAAAATTGTCGGATGTATAACTCGACCGAAGCGAATGAAAAAAGCTGAGATCGATACCTAAGTAGGCTACCTATCGCCATCACGCCCGGTCTCATTTATTGAATAATATATGACTTACCCGTCCCTACAACGATGACCTGGAAGTCAGTCGGTAAATCGTCATCCATTTTTCTTACTCAATAGGTCTGTCACAAATTAAATTTTTAATATCAAGATATTTAATGTAAAATGTGCTCGCACTGTACAAAGGATTTTTACTTTCTCTGACATTCGAATATGACAGTGACAACTAAGCAGAAAGAGAACGGATACTTGTAGCGTGATATAGTGATATTATTTTAATTGGTTCTAACTTCTTTCACAATAATTAATCGTTTCTATTATTTCATAATATAATTTAAATATTTTGTATAAAATAAGTTTTACTTTATACGATAAGAATAAATGATCACGACAATTGTGATATTCCCATCAATTTATGCTTAGACCAAAAAACTTGTGAAAATTACGGAACTGGTGAACTAATAACAAAATGTTCTCAACTAATAACTTCAAAAAAAAAGGAAAATAATAAAAAAATAAATAGCAAAACTTTCAGAGGTACTGTAAGTTATAACTGATAAAGTCAATAAATATGTGGTTCAAAGTTTTATTTATTTTCATAATTTCCATGAATAATGGAATACATTAGAATATTGGTTTAATCAAATTGAAACGCGAATTTAAAAACAAATGTTACTAAACATCCAGGTAAAGTAACCAAATAATTTGATAAGTTAGTAAATATGTTATAAACACTGTTTTAGCTATTAAAATGTATATGAATACACTAAAATTTCTTTTAAGTATATACGACACAATTTTGACGTGTTGGACATTGGATGTGGGTTGAAATTTTACGGGGGGAAATATTTCATAACACAGATGGGTGGTTCTTGATTTAGTTAGATAAATATACCATTTTTTAAGCAAATGTATAATTTTTCATGTTATAGAAAAAAAGATAAATTATTTATTATATCAATAGCTAGGTATTTGAACCTTACCCTTTAAAATTATTGACTTAATTTTAGAAAATCAATTTTACATGTGCTATTAATAAAGTACATGCCTACTTTTGCGTGCTTTTTTCAATGGTTACATTATCTTTGGCTTTTTGGTTTATTTACTATATTAGTTGAAAAGTATATTTTTCCCGTTTATTATAGATTTTTTTATTCCTCTTAATTTATATTAAGTGGCCTTGTATATTACATATACGCAATATAATGTCCATAAAATGCAGAAAACATTTACTAACAACTTATTTCTTTAGTAAAGCATTTAAAATTTTCAGCGTGTTTTTTTTTTCATTTAACTTCGCTCTGTATCCCTCATATAACAGTATAAGCAGAGGAAAACTTAAGACACTCCATTCTTCAATTTCGCTGATTTTGTGAAATTTTCCGGATTTAGTGGCAGTAATCAACGACACGCCTCTTTGCCTTTATTCATTAATTCATTCCCCCGAATGAAAATCGAACCCACAATCACATGCTTGTGTCACAGCACCACGATGGCTTCTGAGCTATTAAATAAATTTTAAAAAATCCAACATTTACATTTAGTTGTAGTTATAATAAATATTTACCTAGAGTATTTATTTAAGCTACACCCCTAACAAAATATCATAAAAAAGAGTAATTAACATAACATAGATGCGTCGTCAGTGCACGTCATTGCTGGATGCAATCCGCTTTGGCGTTTAGAGAAACCGACATTTATTGAGTCATATTTAACTTTATTGTAGTTTTATGTTCGTGGAAACTGGGCATTGCTTACACAGGAAACCAAAAATGTGATCGTCAAAAATGAAACGACAGTTGTGTTGTTTTATATTTACAATATTTTTACATACATTTCAACATTTTACAGACTACTGGAGCTCTTTTTTATTCGAGCAACGAACAGTTACATAAACTAACACGTAAATCTAATTCGTAATAAAAACGATCTGTGTTAGTTAATCTACTGGGCCCGCGGTACACGGGATCGGCACACTAGAATCAATAAAACCCTGGTGTGCGTACTACAGCGCGGTCAACGAGTCGTGGCCGCCCTGAAGTCAGCTGTAGGTGGTTGCGCAGATTTGTTTTAAGGATTTTTCTTACTTTTGATTATTTTCTTCCCGAAAGAACAATGCGCAAATATTCAGAAAACCTAACTTCAGGGCGGCCACGACTTGTTGACCGTACTATACATTGTTACTAAACGAGAACAGTGGCAGTATCCTTGACGAGTAATATTCGTAGGTAGGTTCAAGCAATATTTTATTAGGCCTCTCCCGTTTTCAGTTATTGTTCGAAGGACGTATTGGTCTTGTGTGCCCTTTTAGTGGGTGAGGGATAATTTAAAACACTATACAAATATACAATTTAAAATTGACTCGACGACTACCCTACCGAGTTCACACTAGCTACAGTTCAAAAACATGGTGGAAAGTCCGGGATTCGATATACACGATACGTCGAACCCATAAATAAGAGTTACCGTTATACATCACTCATATTTAAAAAAAAAAGCAACGTTAATAAATAATTCAGCAGTCCGAACAAACGTAGACCTACGTTGTATTGCCACGGCGAAGGATTACGAAGCTTAGAAAGTACTGGAGTGAGGCTTTGTGATAATTGTATAAATATGATCTTTCACCACATTCATATACAAAAGTATAATTTTGTATGTACAATGATAAAATTAGGTGAAATAAATTATTAAAGTGCCGATCCAGATTATAAATTTTAACGTATTGTAGTGAATACGAAATATAATTACTTAAGGCGATAAAAATAAATTTATAGCATAGAAGCGACCAGTCTCAGAGAGTCAAAAATTCTTCGAAAATTTTCAAATACGATCGTTATCACACTTGTATTATCTGGCTACATTAACCGTGAAGCCATATCTAATATTATAATTCTAGAGACTTGCAGTGCACAAGCCTCCTACTTAAACAAATCGATAATTTAAAACATTCATTTAACATCCGCTTATCAATTTTATAACAACCTATGTTGATAAAAAAAAATCTAAACGCTAGGACAGTGCATCAACAACAGCCTCGTACTATTTACAAACCCTAGTTTTGGACAATCTAAAGTAAAGTAAAATATATTGTGCGTAGCTTTCGTGTTCGTTTTTTAATTTTAAATTAAAAACCAAATCAATTATTTCTTTTCTACAATGGTTTACTTCATAGTTTTATAATGAAATAAAATATAATCAATGCACAAGCTTTCAAAAATCGTAGAAAATGTCTGATAAAATAAGGTGTTTTTTTTTTTTAATTTTAAATAAATCTGTACCTAGTTAATATGTATAAGTATATTATTGTGCCATTCAAACACTAATTCGGCAGATTATTTAACACCTAAGTTTTTAAAGAGAACACTAAGTGGTGACAATACCAGCGTAGCATATGAATTTACAAAACAATTTTTGCACTAATAAACATAATATTTAAAATTTGTTTTATTACAAAATTGTATAGCACTCTGCAACGATCATATTATTCAATTGTTATATAGTAAATATGTTTAAATACATAAACTTTACAGTATAAAAAAACTCAATTTGTTACTATTATATAATAGCTATGTGATTTTTCATTATTAACATAATAACTATATTTAAATAGATCCTGAGTCTGAAACTATAGTACTCTTAATATTATAGGCAACATATAAAGCGTTAGTTTGACTAGTAAGCTTTGGATTCGATAGTTCCACATCAGTTTGAGGCAATTCATAAAGTAAAGGCCGCGTTCACAATTCAAAATCCTATCACGAGAACATTAACATGGCGTTACACTTATTAACATAACAAATTATTTACATAATAATTATAACATCAAAATATCGACACTTTCGTATCGTACGTGTTACGAGTTACGACTGGCAAAAATACAAAGAAAAAAAAATACTAAAGCTTATAAAGGAAAATTATATTGAACCCATACCTATATTTCGTAAAAGTAGTTGCAGCTGTGCCTACATTTTTCATATATTCTAAATTTACTTCGGTCCTATATATGAAATAGCCAAAGTATTTATTATATTAAATTCAATTTAATGATATGTAAATCAAAAAACATTGATATGTTCCCATGTAAATAAAACTCAATATATTACGAAAAGGTCGATATTTTAACATAGTTTACAACATATAATGTCGGGCAAAAGCGCCGGCGACTAGAATAACGTCTCACGGGAGTGCTCGGCGCGCTCGAGGCGCACGGGCGGCGCGGGGCGCGCCGTGAGCTCCGTGCAGTCGGGCCCGCCGCTGTCCGTCGAGAACTGCTCCACCTCGTCGTCCGTGGAGTCCGCGTCGTCCTCCGCGAACACCGAGTCCGCGCCCACGGACGCCGCGTCGCACTCCACCGCGAAGGACGGGCCCACGCTGCCCACCGACGCCAGCGGCGCCAGGCGGCACGCCACGGACGAGCCGCGCCGCTCCAGGTACGAGCTGCCCGAGCTCGAGCACGTGGCTGAGCTGAGCCGCCGCCGCTCGCCCACGCGCAGCGCCGAGCCCTGCAGCGAGTCCCCGCGCAGCGCGGCCAGGCGGCGCGGCGGCGCCAGCAGGCTGCCGTAGCCGCCGTACGACGCGTGGCGCGTCGCCCGCGGCCACTGCGGGCCCTCGCCCAGCGAGGACCGCGCGCTGCGGGCGCGCTCCGACAGCGCCTCCTCTATGGCCGCGCTCAGCTGCCGCTCCTCCTCCTCTGCCTGCTCCTCCGCCACCACTGCCTCCGCCAGCTCCACTATCTTGGGGTCGTTCAGGGCTTTCACAGATTTACTCCGGCTCTTGTAGACAATTAGAAACACCATTAAAGCAAAGAAGCCGCCCAGGGTGGCGGCTATGCGCACGCCGGTCATGACGTCGTACGTGGCGTAGAATTCGATGCGCACGCGGTCACGGTCGGCCTGCGACCGCTCTGTGGTGTGGTTGACTGCATTTGTTTCTCCGTCGACCCATCCCTCCTGATGTTCCATGGCGCGGTCAAGTTTTCATTGCCTGCGGACATAACAACAGTTAGAGGACTGTTATCGCAGAACTCTGAATATTTGTGAAGAGCTTTTAGATAATATAAAGCCCGGTAAGATAATAACTGATATAGTGACTAGGGTAACGATATAACCAATGTCATTTCTGACTGCCTAAATTATTTCTGCAAAAATAGTATATATGTAATATAAAAAATAATTTTAATTAAATTTTTATAGTCTACGTTTATTTTCTAGAAATACAGCGTAACTGGAAGAGTGAACAACAATGTTGTCGCTAAGCGATTTCCGTTCGCCAGTTGCCGCCCAGCCCCGACCGACGTATCTGGGACACGGCATATCGCAAAATGTAGCTTTGCTTTTGCACCTCGATCCTTAGCTTTCGATTATATTCAATATATTTGAAATATTTTTTATAAACAAATGTACAAGTACATACATATTTTCTAAAATATTATATTATCCCAAATACTATTGAATACATTCACTAATATTATTAATATGCACTCTTTGTGAAATGGATAGTATAAAACCATTATTAGTGAAGTTACATAAAATATAAATAAATAGTTAATATACAAGAGATAGGAGAAGCTACAAAAAGATAATTTGATAATAAAAGAAAAAAACTAAAATTTTCATGACGAATCATTTGTTTTTTTACTAACGTGATGTAAATATTGCATTGTATTGGGGCCAGTTGTGGCGCAGGAGCACAAACGTGCAACAACTCGACTCGTTGTGGGTTCAAATCCCTCTCGAAGAAATGAAACAATTTAATATTTTAATTTCCTCGCTCTGATAACGAGACAAGGACCAGCGTAGGCGACTCAACACACAATGCCTCGTCGTAACACTAGGTTCCCAGGATCCCTCTGCCTGCTACGTGCGTGAAGCGTTTACAGCGTGAAGCTATTAAAATTATGTATATAACCAAAGTATAAGGTTAAATAAATGCCTCCAGAATTCGGGAGAAAGTGGGGAACGGAATGTCTTAACCCTTTCCTAACNAACGCTAGATTCCCTCTGCCTACCCTGCTGTGTGCGGGATACAGAGTGAACCTGATTTTATTTTTATAAGATTAAATACGATTTTATACTGTTTGAAGTTGAAGTTTGATGTCTATAATGTAACCCTTTAATGGCTTTGTAAATAAATTAATAAAAAAATAAATCTTGGCAGTTTTATTGCTTAAAACTTAACTTTAAATCTGATGTACAAGTTCGTACTTTTGGGGTATGAATATTTATCACTCCATTGAAATGATGAGCAAATTGGGATTAAATTTGTAACAAGAAGTAAAAATAGCCTCAGTAAAAAGTAGATATTGGCGCTTTCACGTCGTAGCAAGGAAATATTAAGCTCTACACTCGCCAAGTGCGGGTTCAATTCCAATCGCAGCGAGGAAAATGTCTAAGGGTATAAAATTTGTGGGGCTATCTAATTATATTATGAGATTTTTAAAATTAAAAATAAAAATTGACGGAGCTTACTATTTCAGATAATAATTGATTGTACAATTTTATCTATTATACATTTCTCTAATTAAACACTTTGATGATCCCTAGGGCCTAAGATCCCAGTGTGTGAATCTGCAGGTGTCAGTTTTTTTAATGAAATTTATTTTTAAGAATGTTACATGATAGTAGAATAGATTACAGCAGGGTTGCCTAGAAGAATCGTGCCGCAATCATTTTTAATTAAATTTATGGTAATTCATTTTTATTGAAAAATTGCACTCGTATATATTTTTAAG
Source organism: Heliconius hermathena (assembly GCA_013403705.1). Lineage (NCBI taxonomy): Eukaryota > Metazoa > Arthropoda > Insecta > Lepidoptera > Nymphalidae > Heliconius > Heliconius hermathena. The sequence continues at coordinate 889,005 of JAAIXJ010000332.1, read as the reverse complement.
TGAATCCAACAGCATTTGAAAGAAAATCGCATAAAGAATTGTAAAAAGAATGGTTGCCACCTCTCCGTCTGCAGCAACCCCAGGATTGCCTGGTCACATAATGTTGATAATTTACACTCATGTGTTTTTTTAAGTGAATTATATATCAAATTAAAGCTTCTAAATTCTGACTTGATTTTCTGATTCATGACTTCATTATTGAAATACAAGATGATTTTATCTTTACATAGTTTTCTGTATGTACGATTAAAATCATCATTTAACAGATGATCGGTTGGAATCAAAATTGACTTTAAGATTGATCTTCTATTACATGTTATTTTTCTATAAAACATAAGGCACATTTCATAATCTATTCTTATAGTAAACCGGAACCGGAAAAAAATATATCAAATGATGACAACCCTTACTTGTAGCAGTTATTTTACAGGCAACCATGTGTTGAGTAAAGAATAAACTTTAAATGTTGATATACACTTAAAACACACATGAGTGCAAATTATCAACATTAAGTGACCTGTTTAAACCAGGCAACTCTGGGGTTGCGGCAGACGTAGAGATGACAACCATTCTTTTTAAAATTCCCTATGCGATTTTCTTTCGAAAAATTGAATTTATATAAAAAATATGTGATTGCAATTTTTCAACAAAAACGAATTACCATAAATTTAACAAAGGGGATTGCGGCACGATTCTTCTAGGCAACCCTGGTATAATCTATTCTACTATCATGCATCATTCTTAAAAATAAGTTGATAATAAGATGTAATGGATCTTAGGCCAAAAAGTAGTTAGTAAAGTATCGAAAATGAGATATCGTAAATGTTTTTATTGCTCTCTTGAATTACTAAAAAGTGTAGTTTTAATTTTTTTTCATCATGTCAAAAAAGTTGTTACTTACGCGTATGTATCACAAATTACCCTTGTTAGTAGTTCAAAACAACAATAAAAGAAATTTGCAATTTTTTGCTTTCGACTAGTGGCCATCGATTTATTTAAATATGAAAAATTTTAATCTTCTCAAATACATTTATACATATATTATAGCATTTATTAACAAATCATTATTACCATTTAACATAATAATTATCATTTAACAATTAAAAGTAAATATAGTATAATAGAGTCCATAAGATAACAAACTTATAGAATCGTTACTATATTAACATAATTGCGCCCCTTTGTTCATTTATAAGTATTAAAACAATACGTCATCCCACAGGAACCATTTTATAGCGCTAAATAAAAGATGTCTTCGTGGATCGTGTGTAATAAATTTAACCACGATCGGTAGAGGCGTACAGACATCCAGAGATTATCAAACCTACTTCTTTATTTATAATGTTAGGACAGTGCCTTAATAAGCTAATGTGGTTTTAATATTTCAACAATGGAACTTTATATTGTTTTATTGAGATCGGATAGTGGAAATGTTTTGGCTCGGCTCATAGAATTATCAATTTTACTATTGCGATAATAATCGAGTATTAATGCAATATAGATACTATTTTCGGACATTGCTCCTTGAACACAAAATGTAATCAACTCATTCATCCCGAAAAACAAAACAATCTATTTTTGATCAAATAACTAAAACGTATTTTATGGCGTAGACCTAGACGAAATGCACAACAAGGCGATCGACTAAACTTCGAATTCTTCTCAAGTTTTATAAATGTACTGGCGTATATTGATACGTCAGCCGAACAATAAAACTGCAAGTCTTTGATAATGGCGAGCGAATTTAAAACAAAGAGTAAGAATGGTATTGTACAGATTTCAATGACGCTGATTCCGCGATGTATTCGGAGGTTGCCTTTTGTATTGTTTATTTCCTACAAATAAGTACAATGTCTTCGTTGATAATGGTTATAAATTCGTGATTTTTTTATGACTCTAACTAAATTATAATATTTTCGATAATTGTGTTTATTTTCTGTTAAATCATTATAGAAAAGACAAACTCACCTATGGGTCACTCTGTTCTCTACTTCTTGTATATATTAAAAATGTATAAAAAAATGTTTAAAAAATATTTAAAGAGAGTATTTTGGGTGTGAAATTTAGCATTGTTCTGTACCTAACTGTAGCAGATATTGTCGAGATATATAAAGGCCAAAAGATTTTTTTTTTAAATGGAAACCTTCATATGTTATATGAACACTGACAAAATAATTTTGCCAATAAATTTGCTCAATTCCAATTCCATAAATTTGCTCAAGACATATCCATTAGCAGGTGCTAGAATTGTTGTTTTCAATTTTCAAATTCCAGCTGCTCCATATATTGCACACACAATGAAACTAAATATAGAATACAGGTAAGTAATAAGCAGTGGAGTAAGAAACAACATTCGAAATTACAGCTTGCTCAGTTTTGAAAATGACATTAAAAACATACAAACACAACTTAATATTGAAAAACCAAAACTTGCATATTACCTATTGTAAAACTCAAAATAATTACAATAATTTCTTACTTTATTAATATTAACTTTTGATGATCACAGTACAACATCTGGCTATAAGCATAATGGTTTAATTTCTACTCAGGGAATTAATTAATTTCCTCAAACAATATAAATAAGAAACTGTTAAATTATTTTTAAGTGTCCTTACTATCTTGTAAAATCAAATTTACTAGTTAACTACAATATCCTAGTAAGATATCTCATTAAAAGTTATTAAGCTTTTATTTTATTATATTAAAATAATGCAAAAGATAAAGTTTGTTTTAAAATAAAGATATAGGTCAGTCTATACTTATAATAAATAGCTTGTATATCCCACATATTATATGAGGGTAGGCAGAGTAAACCTAGTGTTAAGATTTTTCCTCAAGCACTACTGAATTTTTGAGACAGAAAGTGTTGAGTAGTGGATTATTTCCCTGCGGTGGGAGATAATAATAATTACTACAATCTACTTATGCCATCTTAATGTAACATGACAACCTCTTTAAATTTAATATATAAAATTCTAGGGAAATAAATTATTTAAAATACATATACATTTATTATTTTTAAAGTTTTCTTTGCTTGGGTCTCTTATTTTGTAATATTTTTAAGATAGATATCCATTATAAGATCTAGTTACACTATTAACCTTATTTTTTATTCATATTTAAAAGCAAAGTTAAAATTTTTCCACATTGTAAGAATAGTGCTGAAATCAAAAATATATAAGCCTGATAGAAAAAGGTCAGAATTAATAAAAGATATATATATATTTATATTGTAACATTTGAACGTAACAATTTCATTATGTCATAAGTTAAAATAAGGAAAAAGAAATTAATAATTATATTTACCATTTATAGAGCATGATCCAAAGCCCGAACAAATTGTCAAATATCTTGGGTGACGAAGTCTTATTATGAACATGTCCTTGGTATGTTATTATAATATATACATCTATACATTGGAAATAATAATACACGTATGGTAAAAACAAAAGCAACAATTCAACGCGCGCCGATTATTTTATTGTAGATATTAATTCACATCAATAATTACGCTGGATTGTACATTACGAAATAAAATATTAATAGTTTATTTAAACTGAATATACAGTCACTAAGACAAATATATCATAAAAAACTACTGGGATATATTTTAAAAAATATCTTTCTTATTTATAAAAAGCACTTAAACATTTTTAGATTTCAAGAAGCACCACCTAGCCAATGACACTAATTCACCAATAATAAGCACTCTGTGCTCTCCAACTGACTACTCGTACTACAAAAATGTCAAATTCCTAACTTTTTAGTTTTTGGTCGCAACAGCCAGAGTATGTAAGTCTATATAAAAATATGACAGCTGCTATAGTTAAAACGTTTACCAAGATTGTGAATTTGGATTTAATTAAAATATTATTATTGTATATGTGGATATTTCAAATACATATATACATTGTAATTAAATATATTTTCCTTGAAACTATGCTGTCTATGAGTATGATCCATAAAATTCTTGTAAGTCTATTTATAAATTTACGTTAAGCTATTGTCTATGGTGTAATAGCATTGAATAAAATTGTAACAAGATTGACAAGTACTTTTTTAACCATTACATTTACAACTTGAATATTTCATTATTTTTTATTCTTTAATTTAATTTCTATTAAATGCTTTTATATATAAAATTATTTTAAAAGTTATGTGAATTTGCTTATAGAGGACAACATATTTTTTATTCGTATCGTTTTATTAGTCTTACTATGTCTGAAGAGTGGGATGCATATGTAAAAGATCCTCGAATTATTTGTAAATATGGCATTAAATGTTATCAAAAAAATCCAGAACATCATAAAAAATATAAGCATACACCTCAATTGAAAGCTAAAGCTGCAAAAATTCAAAAAAATAATCGTTTTCAACCATATAACAAGGCTAAACATGTTAATACACAACTAAAAGTTACAGGAAGTATTGAAGAAACAGCTGAGGAATTTAAAAAAATAAAAGATGATGTTAACAACCAACCATCAGGCTCAACAAACACAGATACCGAAGTCAAACAGGAAAAACTAAAAACTCCAGAAGCCATTGTAAAATCAGATAACATTTCTTTTTATGATAAAAATTCTGAACACAGTATCTTGAAAGATTGTTTTTTAGTTGAAATGCCAGAAGATTTTTATAAATTTTATGAGTGCCTTAGTGACGATTCGGAAGATGTAGAACAAATGTTATCCAGTGTTAACTTGCAACTTATTGGTCCTTTTGAGTTATTTTTGGGTAAATTACCTAAACTAGAGGACAAAAGTTTATATTTAATACATTGGAGGTTTTTCTACGATCCTCCAGAATTCCAGGTTCGTAGAAAGATATAAAGAATTACTTTTAAGTTATTCAATATATCTTTTTTGACTGATTAATTAAGCACTCTTACTGTTCATGTACATGTAGGTTAGTCGATGGGCCAGTGAGATGGTAGAGTTCAATTTGATTTGGGACCCACTGGATTCAAGATATTATATTTTCAAATATTTTTCTATCCTTAGTGATTAAACACAACTTAAAAAAGTTAAAAATAATTTCAGGCTGTTTTAAAAAAGAAAGGAAACAGTGAGCTTCATATTGGATATTATAGAGATGACCCAAATGAGAAGCCAGTGTTTTTAGCCAAAAATGATAGTAGTGCAGGTTATACATTAACACCAGTTTCAGAAAATATCTTTGGTGCAGTATAGTATGAGAAATTATTAAATTATTGTGAAGTTATAAATTGGATCATAATGAAGCAAATACAGCCACACAACTTTCTTTTAGTTTAGTTATGTTATTTTTAGATTCTTGCATAATTATATGTTTTTATTCTTAAATATTACATGTATTTGTAATATCTTAGGTATAACTATACCTTTTTAAACTTAAAAATATTGCTTAAAAGTTACAGAGGTTATTATGGTTTCCAAAATATTCCATTCCATGTTTTATTTAACTTTCTAAATATTGATCTGTATAGTGGCTTTATTTGCTAATCATATGATTTAAGTGAAGCAATTTAACTTCATTATTGTTTTTATTTTTTAGTCAGTTTTTACAGACAGAAAAGAAATCTTCACCTTTTACATCAATTGCTTGTCAAAAATTAATGGAAAAAATAAAGAAATGGGCCGATGAAAAAAATTATTCTATAGAAGAATTTAATTTCAAAAATAGAATTAAAAACATTGTATGTAAAACATTCCATGGTGCTGGCATTGTGGTTCCATATGACAAAAGAACTCAATTGGGTTATAGGAAGTTAACAGAAAGTGATGGTAAATGTAAAAATATATTTTTTAAGCTTCATACTGTATCCTGCATTTTCCAGGGCAGACATCGACAATTTAAACTTAATACACTTACACCATACTTCTAGCACACTCGGGTAGTTGCCAGATGCCCCAATTTTGGTGGGTCATGCCAATTTTTTGCACAAAATTTAAGTGTCTTGAATGGGCCAGACATGGTTCCACTTTCGTGAATTATTCCCAGCACTTAGATAATTCTTTTGTAATAACTTTTTTTTTCTAGAGATAAATGTCCCATTTTTCCTCTAGAAAAAAATTGTAACATGCTTAAGAGTGTAGAATTGTGGTAGGCAATCAAATGATTTTTCTGTGACATAATTTATGAATGTCACCCTATTGCTGTACACAAAAGTATAAAATAGAATGCTTAAAGTAAGGCACTTAAATATTGATCCAATATAATTTTAGTAAACTTGAAGAAAATGTTCAAGAAACTTCAAGCAGCAAGTTCTGAAGTGGAAAAAGACAAAATCCTTTCAGAGTTACAACCAGTGCTTACTTACGCAAGTATAGCAATGGATGAATGTGATTTTGGAACCGGCCTTGAAGCTGGCATTGCTTGTTTTTCTTCAGGACTGCGGGAACTGTACACAAGTGCCTTGACAAATTTCGAAGTTGCTTATTCATTGTTACAAAGAGATGTGTTTGCCAAAATTATAAAGGTAATTAATTATTATTTATTAAAAAATTATGACATGTCTGACTGTAAACACGATATGATGAATTTTCGTTTCCTTTCTTGGTAATAAAATAAAGCGCAGCGTTGTCCATTTTCTTCACTCTGGTGTCGAGGCAATCTTAACACTAGGTTCCCCTGCCTACCCTGTTATGTGATAGATACAGTGTGATGCTAAAAAAATGAATGAATGAATGAAAATGATGAATTAAAGTTTATTTTCTCGGCATCTATTAAAGATATCTTATTGAAATATAATACAAATCTATCATCGTAGTATACATATGTATATACCAGACGACGAAAGCCACGACCAGTTTTAAAACAGCTGTGTTCAATTTAAATTTCATTAAGATATTTTTAGGAATCAGAAGTTTTTAATATAAAATAGAGATAATTCAGGACGGATTATAAGCAGTTTAATTACAAAGTTGACTTATACAAACAACATTTGGATTTTGAGTAGATAAATCTGAATACAAATACAGAGGCCAATCATGGCGCAGGGGCACAAATTGTGGCTGTAAAACCGACTGGTTGTGGTTTCGAACCCCACTCGAGGAGATGAAATATTTACTTAAATTTATATTTCCATTTCTTGGCTCTGGTGTCGACGACAAGCGCGGCGTTGAGTTCTGCCACTCAACACGCAATGCCTCCAGAATTCGGCAGAAAGTTCCCTCTGCCTACCCTGCAGTGATACAGCATGCAGCAGCTGATAAAAAAAAATTATACAGAATCAAATATAATTAAACAATCATTACTTTCCATTACACAAAGTTAAACATTAACAAAATAATAACAATATGGAACGAACAACGCCAACCAACCCTTACGTACGGAAACCGACACGCCCAAAGGGGGCGAACCCGAATGCGCACTAGCTTTTATAAATATAAGTACGGTAGTGGTGAGTGTCGATACTCTTTTATCACAGGAAGGGTCCGCGCAGGACATTCCGTCGCACGTTGAATATTCAGCTCACAATATCTTTAATAGATACCGAGGAAATAAACTTTAACGTTAAGAATTGTTACTTGTTGTAATAAATCCCTCACTGTAAGGGTTAGGGACAAAAACCAATTAATTAGACGCCAGTGCAGCTTTCTCATGCTTATCGGGCTAGACTCTTTGGGCGGAAAGTTTATATACGTTACTGTAAGTTAGCTGTAGTTAGTAATTTATAAAAGAGAATATTTTTTGTAATAATTTATTCTAATTTTGTATAAATCCTTTTAAGTTTCAACATTAATTCTAATATTTTCAGATGCATATAAAGTATCGTCGTCGGGGTCCACATATGTCACTGTTAGGCAAATAACATATAAGATTTAAAAAAAAATTAAAGGTACTGTCAAACTCTAAGATTTGTATTTTGTATAATATATTAAAAAATAAATTGATTTGTTTTAAAATTGTTTTTATTTAAAGTAATTTTTACATCATATTTTTTATTTTCAATGATGATTATGATGAGAAAATAGATTGTTCGTTAAGAAACTAACTTCTTAAACATTAAATTTTATCATTTTTCTGAAGTCAATTCTAACAATAACAATAATAACGTTATCTCAATTTTTTTAAAATGTCACAACAATATTGTATAATACTTGATATGTAACTTTAATATTTTTACTTTTCTATTGAGATGCTTAATAGTGTTAACAAAAAAAGGACTCATGAATGTTGACTTTTTATTTTCTTAAAAAAAATATTGTTTACATCTCAATATTCAATCATAAGAATGTCAATCACAATCATAAATAGTTATTAAAAGACCTAGAATTAGGTGTAACAAACAAACTTGCCATATTTATATACATTTTTTGAACCTATGGGAGTGCCAATAAATCACTTAATTTTACAAATAATTCTATGTCTCATTAATAACTAACAAAGGGGCAAATTTATTTAAAAAAATCCATGCAATGGCATAACTTTTTGAAGTTGAAAATAACAAATAAATTATATAGAAGCAAATAAAGCAATCTCTGTTCAGATCAACATTGGAAAGTTAAACCAAATTTTCGTACTAACTTATTATACAATCTACATTTTTATTATATGTCCAGTATTAGAAAATAAAATTACGACTAAATCATGTAAACTCATAGAAAAAATGTGATATTGCTGCATTTGCTTTTATATGATTCAAATATAGAATGTGCATATTTATTCCTTAGGTTTGTCAGCAGTGGTCAGATGCAAGAACAACGATATAGGACAATGGTCGCTGCCGTACACTTTGTCTCTTATAACATTGTCGCATATCGCTGGCAACAATCTTTCTGACACTATGAAATAGTCCAAACGCCTGTAACAATAATAATTTACAAATAGTATTTAATGTAGTCTTGTTGATAAAAAAATCTTATAAAATGTTGTTTAATTTTAATTAAACATATGTAGGGGCCTGTTGCGGCGCAGATGCACCAACGTACGACGTTAAACGCGACAGGATGTGGGTTCGATTCCCACTCGAGGAAATAAAATATTTAAAAAAATATATATTTTAGCTTTGGTAATGTGGCAAGGCAAAGCACGACGTTGAGTTCTGTCAGTCAACACAATCCGCCGGAAAGTGGAAAACAGAAGTGATTTAATGGGAATGGAGTATCTTCATACGAGGTTCCCAGGTTCCTTCGGCCTACCCTGCTATGTAGATAGAGCGTGCAGTAGCAGTGCAACAAATTGAAAACCAAGACACTCACCATCCAATATTTTTCGGTCTACTGTTAGACATGTAGCTCCAAAATGTGTACGCACCAGTGTTGTCTGGATAGAAATGTCTATATGTATCTATGAAACCATCCCCCAGTAATTCAGTCATTCCTGCTCTCTCCTCTTCAGTGAAGCCCGCGTTTTTCTTATTAGTTTTCGGATTTGTGAGATCTACAAATATAGTAAATATTATTATTTATAGGCCAGTCGTGACGCAGGGGCCCAACAGTGGGACTGTAAACGTGACAGGTTATTGGTTCGATTCCCACTCGAGAAAATGAAATATTTAATATTTTAAATTCTCCGCTGTGGTATCAAGGCAAAGCGCGGCGTTGAGTTCCGAAACTCAACACGCTAAGTCTCCAGAATTCAGAGGAAAATGAAGAGTGGAGTGTCTTAACAGTAGTCTCCTTCTGCCTACCTTACTACATACGTAATACAAAGTGAAGCTGAAAAAAAAACTAAAAATAAATTGGAATAAAAAAATGTATGACTTAAACTTCTAATTTAACACTTACCTATTTCATTATGTGCAACGTTCATGTCACCACATATTATAACCGGCTTATTCTTATCTAATGATTTCACATGTTTTCGGAACTCTTCATTCCATTTCAGTCTTTTAGGTAGGGTGACTAGCTTGCGTCCAGCGTTCGGGACATAGGTGCAAATAAGATAAAAGTGTTCATATTCCGCCGTGATAATACGGCCGTCGCTGTCCAACTCTTCGTTTTGCAAGCCATATTGCACGTTCATCGCTAGTTTGGTCGTATATATGCCTACGCCAGCGTAGCCATCTTTATCGCTACACAACCAGTACGCGTGATATCCGGGGATATTTTTAATTTCTTCTGGTAACTTCTCTAGCGAACATTTAACTTCTTGCAAACATAATATATCAGGTTTTTCATATTTCAAATACTCCAAACCCTCTTTCCCCATCCACGCCCTAATACCGTCAACGTTCCAACTAGATATTTTGAAATTCCAATCTTTGTCTTGAGAATTTTTGGACAAGTTTGAAAAATCTATGGATTCATAGTCAGTAACGGATTTATTTGGTTTCTTTTTACTATCTTCAGATACTGAAAATAAGGGGACTGGTAAATTGTATTTCTCATTTATACATTGAGTTTCGTCATTTAAAATAGTAAAACTATTTTTTTTTTCATTTTGTTAATAATGTTATCCTCTTCACATTTTTGCTTCATGCGTAGCATATTTCTCTTAAGCCATTAATATAATTGTAAGCTATTTTTTAATAGAAAATACGTTGACAAGACATGAAAACAAAATTGCAATAAAATAATTTTATAACAATAAATTACTAACTCGCCAAACACTCTTATAAAATGTGTAACAAAATATTCATGCAAAAATTAGCTTTTGTTTTAATTTAAATTAGATTTGAATAAAATAAAGTTCCCAGCAACTATTTATTTTAATGTTCCTAATAGGTTTTCCATGATAGAATAAATTAGCATATAAGTCTAAAATTACACATATACTACATTCTTTAAGTTTTAAAATACAATGCATTTTAGTTAATAGTAATAAGCACTTAAGTAATTGTGTAAATTATAGAAAACGCATATTGTCCTTTATTTTATTTAGTCAACTAAAAGTTACTACAATCTTGTTATTACCTTTAACCATGTTAGTATGATATGCAGAATATATTAAAGAATTCTTTTTATTCAGTCCAATCCAATATTTCTTTTTATTCAGAGCATTTAAGGAAAAAAAATTGAAATAACTAAACATTATAATTTTAAATTTTTTTATTCAATAATAAAAAACACACTTAATCATGATAAGAAAACAATTGTCAATAAAAGTAACTGAATTTAAATAATAAATTAAGGAGTTAGTTACCCTTGTCATCGGCCTTGCGCCGACGTTTCGTCACAGGCTCACCAGTGTCTTGTACTTCCTCAGATTCCTCTTTTTCAACTTTCTTTTGCCCTCTCTTACCTTTTTGTTTAGTTTGAGGTTGTTCTGTAATCTCATCTTTTTCACCTTCGTTTTTAGCATCACCTATAATGTATAAATAGTTTTCATTTTTTCTTTCCTCTACATATTTAACATAAATTTCAATTTGCATTACTAAAATGACAAATAACCTAGAATATTAAAAAATGTGTGTTTAATAAAATGACTATGTTACTGTATTTGTAAAAATTTTGTTGCTTATGACTGGTGATGGATGATACATTAAAAAAAATACAGAAACATTTATGGAAACCTAAAGGGAGTATATGTAAATAAATAAATGTTAAGAAATGGAGACAACACATATATTGCACGTCTTCACTTTCAAGACCTGTTGTTTGGCAAGAGCAGTATGTTAGCATTATTATTAATTTATTAATAAAATAATTTTGCAGGCATGGCACAGTCAGATACTCTTCATATCTAACTATAAACACGATGACTATGGATTCAATCCATTCTTCTGCTCTGGTAAGGCAAAGTGTAGCGTTTAGGCCTACTATTACATAAGACAATGTCTCCAAATTGGGCAGGATAAGAACATAGTAACAGTAGGTTCTTACTGTCTACTTTGCTATCCCTCATATAGGAGGCTAAAGCTAAAAGAAGTAAGTTTCATGCATTTTAATCAAATATCCTATTCAGCTTTACCTTTTCAAACAAAACATAAAATATATTTTGGACTGTAAAGCAATTCCATAAATAGTTTTAAGAAACTTTTTTGAAAACTTTAGTGTTATCACATTTTTCCACTTTAAGGTTATTTTATTGATGATTATATATCAAGCACAGTATATTTAACCCTCAAAGGAGCCAAGCAATAAATCAATTTATTTTATGATTTATGTAAAATTCTAAATTTCTAATATCTTAGTAGATAACACTAATCTTTAAATTCACAATAATATATTTATAAATCTTTATTTCTCATATAAAAGAAAAATTGATCTCAGTACCAAATTCAGGGTTAAGCTAATAATTGAGCTCTATTACAATATAATTTGAGTTCTTACCTCTTCCTTTATCTTCTTTTTTAGTAACTTTTCGTTTTTTGCTGGTAGGAGCTTCTTCTAGAAAATCTTCATCATTTTCTTGTGGTTCCTCCTTAAGTGGAGCCTTCTTGACATTTTTCCGTCCTTTAGGTTCTTTCTTTTTCGGCTCTACCAACCTTTCTTCATTGTCAATGTTCTCCTGCACTTCCTTTTCATCTCCATTTTCAACTTCCATTTCTATGTCTTCCACTTTCTGATCGGTTGATTTTTCTTGACTCTTAGGTTGTGCTTTTTTCCTACCTTTTGCAACTGGCTTTTCTTCTTCTTCAGCAGCATTCTCATCATCTTCAGGTTCAGCTTTAGGTTGAGCCTTCCGACCTCTACCTCTGCCTTTGGGCTTTTCTTCATTAACATCTTTGTTATTTGTATCTATTTCTGCTTTTACATTTTTTTTACCTCTTGGTTTGCTTTCTTTTGGCTTTTCATCTTTTTTTGTAGCCTTTTTACCTTTTACTGGTATTTCAACATCATCTGAATTGCCATTTGGTGGAGATTCATCATCATTTTCATTGTCTAATGCAGATACTTCTTCTTCTGAAATACCATCACCATTTATATTATTTATAATAGCTTCAACATTCTTCTTTTTTCCTTTCTTTGCTGGAACTACCTCTTCCTTATCACTAGGAACAATCAGCTCTTCCTTATTATCATTAGCAACATTTTTGCCCCTTTTTGTTTTTTTCTCAATAACTGGAGCAATTTGCTCTTCAATATCTTCTACAATATCTTGATCTTTTTCAGAAATATTTTTTGCTTTTCCTCTTCCTTTTTTAGGTGCTTCACTGTCACCTGACTTAACATCAGCATTTTTCTGCAATTCAAAATTATTGCGAATTTTGGTAAGTTTCCAGCAACTTATAAAGATTTCATGAGAAGGAATTGCTTGTAGTACTTTCACTTGGATGAAATAATTATCTTCAAATTTATTTTTTATAGAATATGTTATCTATTTGAAGTGTCAGTAAGTATAATCAATTTTACTTTTAGTTCTGAATTACTAATTACATATTACAACAATGTTAATGTATGAAACAAAGAGATTGCTTTGAAATTTTAATAGTTTTATTAAAAAACTGTAATCATAAATGCATATTGAAAATATTGTCATAAAATATTACAAAGTTATGCTTTAAACAATATTATTTTGTATTTAACTAACAAGACATTATAGTGTAATTAACATTTTAAAGAAATGTGGTTTCAGTCATTTATAAAGGAAACCAGTTATAACATATATTGAGAGAAACATATTGTTACAGAAACTATTAATACCTTAGCTTTTGCAGTTCGTGGTGCCATTTCGACGTTATATACACAAAATAAAACTAAACTAACAATTTTTCATAAGCAAAATAACCGGCACTTCGCGACTTAGCGCGTCTCGAAAGGAAGGTTGCGAGCGAATTTCCGGTATTAAGCCAAGTTGACAATGACAGATTATGCTCTGGATGGCGCCAATTTTTGACACTTGAAAGTTGACTTTTTAAAGCTGGCTAGCTACTTTCTTATATTTTAGTCTATGATATCTATTCATAAGAAATAAATTACGATGCGATTACCCCAAAATAGTCTGGTAAAACTTTATACTAACATATCTGTTCATAGGTAAAGTTCAGCCCCCCAGTAATAAATCGTTTTTTATGGAAAAGGCAAGCAAGCGATGGTAAGTGATCACCGCCACATAGGACCCCGTGTTATCAGAGGAGCCACATGTGCTGCTTTAGGTTTGCTTAATTTTTATTAAACAAAAAAATACAAATAGATTTTTAATTAAAGTGTTAATTCAAACTTAATCGAAGTATTCGAAGAGGCTAATCAAAATAAAAAAGGAAACCATAAAGATAATAATAACTATATTTGTCCATATGATTATTATTTTGTGGATCCGATATTACTGATTCTTCATGGTAATCCTACAGAAAGTGTTAATTCTGATCCTGGGACCACTCCAATATAGTCACAAATATGTACGGGTTAAGCGATGATTATGTCGAAATCTTAATTTAATAAGTAATGATATTGATTTAATTAAATTTAAGGTCAAGCAAGAAATCCAAAGTAATATTATTTGAATCGAAAAATATGTTTACGAATTTTATTTGCAAATTGAGTAAAATAAAATAATTCTAATTATTTCATTCCATTACACATATTAAGCAATAATAATACGCAAAAATATTTGTCGATGATTATATTATATTTCGAAATAATCTCACGTTTTTGCAATGTCTCACACTTCAATTCTGCTGTGACAGATTTAAATTCAAAAAACTGAGTTAAACATAAGAATTTTTTGACAAAAATATATTTTCATGGAAACCATATACGTCCCTTCCTTGACGGATAATATTTCTTCCGATTTTCAACAAAAAAATGTACACAAAAAACTCTGTGTCTCAAAGTCAAACTTTTTATGAACGTGTAGTTTATACTCATACCTATATTATAAAGTCGAAAGTAACTCTGTCCGCAGATCCGATTGTGCTAAAATTTCATACAGAGATACTTGAGGGTCTTGGAATGGACATAGGTTACTTATTTTTTTTTATATTTGTAATATTATCGATATTTACTAATATATTAAAATACCTATTATATATATTCTGATTCCTCTAAAACATTTTTCGCTTGAACAAATATGAACTTGCATTCAAACAAATTAAACACAACAAATAAGAAAACTGAAAATTTACTTTCATTATTTATTCCTTTCGCTCTGAAGCTCTTCAGGAAGATAATCTATCTAATTTCTAGCGAATCGAAGATTTTTTTTTGGGGAAAATCTCACTAATTCCTTTCCTGGTGAGGACATACTAAATGATGACGCTGATTTAGATTCCTATAGCGATGTTTCCTCGAAAATTGTTCCAGTTTTTTTTTTTTAATTCTTATTTACACTACAGACTTATGGTCCGTCCCTTTTGTTATTATTAGTTAGCAGCCGTAACCGCTGTGCGTAGAAACGTGAAATTTGGCCAGATGTTTATTTTCATAATCTGGACATCCACTAAGAAGGGATTTTGAAAAATTTTAACCCTAAAGGGATGAAATAGGGGTTGAAAGTTTGTATGGTAAAAAATTAAATCGGCACTGATTATTATAAAATTTGAAATTCAGACTCTTAAAAATATTTTATTGAACACGTGTTTAATGGTTTTTTAGAATTCACCCCCTAAAGGTTCAAATAAGGGGTTGAAAGTTTATATGGAAAAATCTTTAAATCGCCACCGATTTTTATAAAAAAATAAATTCAGACTGTTAAAAATATTTTATTGAACACGTGATTCGTGATTTTTTCACCCCTAAGGGTGCAAACAAGCGGGCGAAGCTGCACGTGCCCACTAGTATGGAATAAAAACTTATAACAAATGCTCCAAGTGTAAAGTTCTTGTACGCCACAATAAAATAAGAAACTATTTGTTTCAACGTATAATATACAATTATTTTTTCGTATTATATTCCATAATTTTATTGATGATGATGATGATGTGTGTATATATGTATATCTGTAGTAATTATTGTATCAGTGCCTACGGACTCAAACATGGTTCCGTCAACAAAAAAAGAAAATGAACAACTTTTTCAATTTTTTCTTCTTATATGTTTCATCTTATTAATAAATAAATAAAGATATTTCCATCGTATAGCAATTTCTTTTTCAACGCTTTATTATTCATGCAGCAAAGAGTTAACGTAGTTTGAAATCTATGATTTGTCAAATGTCATTTGGCTTGTGTCATTGTCGTTTGCTGTCTATTGGAGTGTTGGCAAATCTGAATTAGTGAATGTGGCTTAAATTATGCGAATGTGAATTCGTTGGCGTTAAGTCAATGTCGCTATTTTAAACGTGTCTTAATGTCGCGAAGTAGAGAATATAATTTTAAAAGAGATTAGACAGAAAATATTTATAAAACCGATAAAATGGTAATATTGTTTATTAATATTTTTCTTTTTAGTTTATTGAATTCTTGGAAACATATGCTTAGGTTATATTAAAATTTCCGGCGTTGCGTTTGAATAATTTATGTATAATAATACCAATTATTTAAATATATTATTATATTTAAATAATTATTGTCAACTGTTCATCATAATTAATATCATATAACCAATGTATGATGCAATGATCTCATATTTCAGGCAAATCTTGATCGCAAAGGAACATTCAAAGTAGAATATTTACAAGAAATTGAGAAAAAAGTCCAAGAGCGATGGGATCAAGAAAAAATATTCGAAGTGGAAGCTCCAGACGATAATGGTCAACATGAAAAGTTTTTATGTACTTTTCCTTATCCTTATATGAATGGACGCCTACATCTTGGACACACGTTCTCACTCTCTAAATGCGAAGTATTTATATTTTTATTTAAATTATACTTTGTATTTCCTAATTACAACCAAAGCTGTAAACTCTCAATTAATATACAATTATCTTATATTCAAGTTTGCTGCAAGATACTACAGGCTTAAAGGAAGAAAAGTACTATTTCCATTTGGTTTTCATTGCACAGGAATGCCTATTAAAGCTTGTGCAGACAAGTTGAAACGTGAAATGGCTCTTTATGGCTGTCCACCACAATTCCCCGAAGAAAGTCTAGTAGAAGAAGAAGAAGTAGATAAAGTGCCTAAAGACAAAAGTAAGGGGAAGAAAAGTAAGGCTGTAGCTAAAACTGGAGCTTCTAAATATCAGTGGCAGATTATGAGGAGTATTGGAGTGCCTGATGAAGAAATAAAGGAGTTTGCAGATGAAATTTACTGGCTAGAGTACTTCCCCCCGAGGGCTGTTGTAGATTTAAAACGAATGGGTATTCATGTTAGTACAAATAGTTTTTCATTATATTATACTTTTATTATTATTATTTATTTAGCTTTTTACCTAATGATTGCTATAAAATATAAATCTCCTGACAAAATTGTTCAGGTTTAAATTCTGCTTTATTAATTTCTACCAGCAGGAATCCAAATCCTCAATTTCTCAATTTCTAACTAATGTTGTGCCAACATAGCCTCAACTTTTATTTTTGACATTATTAATGTGTTATTCCACGCTGAGGAAAGAAAAATTACTTGTTTAGAAAATGTATAAAAATGACCCTTCAGAGGTGCTAACAACATAAATAAATTGTATCAAGTATATAAGAATTTTAACATACCTTTATGAGAACATACGGCTCAGTGGTGATATTGTCCAAGAAGTGTGATTCCATCTCCTATTTCAAAAAAGTAGCCTCAATTGTGGTTTCAAATATCTATGTTTTTAATGTCGCATCTTATATTACACTTTTTATTAATGCTCCTGTCCTGTTTGTAGGTGGATTGGCGCAGAACATTTATAACAACTGATGCAAATCCATTTTATGATTCATTTATAAGATGGCAATTCCACCACTTAAAGGAGAGAAAAAAAATTATGTATGGTAAAAGATATACAATTTTTTCTCCTCTCGATAAGCAACCATGTATGGACCATGATAGAAGTACTGGTGAAGGGGCTGGTCCTCAGGAGTATACACTTATTAAAATGGAAGTTCAGCAGCCACTCCCCAATGTTTTAAAGTAAGCTCAATATTTGATATAATTATCTTTTATTCAATTAGCCATTCTGTCATCATGCATTCGGTCAACATGCGCAAACCAGTTGAGCACATTTTTCTTCATACTCACCATGACATCCTCACTAGTATCTGCCATTCTGTGTAACTGTTCATTGTGGATTTGATTCCACCATCCATAGCATCTATCTTTCTTTCATTCTTCTTCTGTAATACCCACATTTTGTTGCCATATAAAAGTGTCCATACCAACACTGTATTGTGTAAAGCAGTTGTGCTGACGTTTCGGCGTCATAAATTAAATTGTAGCTAAGACAGCTTTAACCCTGCTACTGGCAGCAATACGCCCACCTTTCTGGAACCATCTCTTGTTTTCTAAATCTACTGAACTACTACTTCCCAAATATACAACTTCATTGACTTAATTAATAATCTCATTACATAGATAAAAAGATTAACTAATCTAATAAACTCTTCGAGGCATTACAAGTAACAAAACTCAATGCTGAACTTTTGCCATGGTGCCAGAGCGAAAAATTAATAAATAATAATTCATTCCTTGAGTGATATATTAATAAATAATGATTCATTCCTTGAGTGAGTATCGAACTTACAACTCATATAGAAAGGTAGACAAGAAACTTAGTGGTGAGGCATCCATTTTCCGCCATATTTTCGTGTGTAAAATGGCAGAACTTAACACCAGTGTCAATTTCTTGCTTTGGTAACAAGAATAATCAGATTGTTGAGTTCTGCCACTCAACACGCAATGTCTCGAAAATTGGGTCAAATAGGGAAATGGAAAGTTTTAACTCTCGCTTTCTCTCTTTAGGGGGACCTATATGCGGGATACAGCATAATGATAAAAAAATATATTTTTTAGGTCATTTGAGGGTAAAGCAGTTAGTTTTGTAGCAGCAACATTAAGGCCTGAAACTATGTATGGTCAAACAAATTGTTGGGTGCACCCCGACATAAAGTACATTGCTTTTGAAACTATAGATGATGGTATTTTTGTTTGCACTAAACGAGCCGCAAGAAACATGAGCTATCAAGGTTTCACCGAAAAAGATGGAGAATTCAAGATTTTACTTGAAGTCACTGGTCAAGATCTCTTAGGTGTTGCACTTAAATCTCCCGCAACTTCATACAAAAAAATTTATGCTCTTCCAATGTTAACTATAAAAGAGGACAAAGGTACAGGCATTGTTACAAGTGTACCTTCCGATTCGCCTGATGATTATGCGGCACTTGTAGATCTACAGAAAAAACCAGCTTTCCGAGAAAAATATGGTATAACAGATGAAAAGGTTCTTCCATTTGTACCTGTACCTATACTGGAACTTCCTGAGTATGGCAATCTGTCTGCTGTACACTTATATGATGTTCTTAAAATTCAAAGTCAAAACGATAAAGATAAATTAGTTCAAGCAAAAGAAATGGTCTACCTTAAAGGATTTTATGATGGCATATTACTGGTTGGAAAATATAAAGGATCTAAAGTCCAAGATGTTAAGAAGAAGATCCAAATGGAATTGGTTGCAGATAAAACTGCAGCTATTTATTATGAACCAGAAAAAACAATAATGTCTAGGTCCGGCGACGAATGTGTAGTGGCACTTTGCAATCAATGGTACCTCGACTATGGCAATGAGGAATGGAAAGCTCAGGCCGAGAAATCCTTATCACTGATGAACACTTATCATGATGAAGTTAGAAAAAACTTCCAAGCCACTCTTAAATGGCTTCACGAATATGCTTGCTCTAGAACCTATGGACTAGGTAAGACAATAAACTTTTATATTAAAATAAATTATCTTTATAAATGTTGAGAAGCTACAATATTTTATTTATAAGTCATTTTTAAATTTATACCTCAGTTTGATAGAATATAAGGTACCAATAGTCAAACTGCATAATGAAAGATCACTTAATAAGTTAATATATCGCATTAAACGCAGTTTATTAATTAAATCTTTTCATTTCCAGGGACAAAGCTGCCATGGGATAAACAATGGGTGATAGAATCCCTGTCGGACTCTACTATTTACAACGCATATTACACAGTCGCACATTTCATCCAAGGCAACACGTTTAGAGGAACTAGTGATAATGCATTGAAAATTAAACCTGAAGACATGACTATAGATGTATGGGATTACATATTCTTCAAGGACGCCCCGCTGCCTAAGAGTAAAATATCGAAAAATTCTCTCGATCTCATGCGGAAGTCATTCCAATTTTGGTAATAAATTGCTTTTGGTTATTCATATTTTGAACTTGAATTGAAAAAGTGTGATTCTCATCGTTTCTCATCATTTAGAAAACGTATAAACAATTTGAACGTAGCGGGCCTCAAACCCGCACATCCTGGAAACCGACCAGGAGCTCTGACCACTAAGCCATACGTTCTCACCGTTTATCTCAATATTTTTAACATTCTAATGTGTTATCCCACACTTAGGAAAGAAAAATAAAAATTTTATACATTTTCTAATAAGTATCTTTCTTTCCTAAGTGTGGAATAACGCTTTAAAAATGTTTAAAAATTATTTGTAGCTAGAACTGGAAATTTTTATACGTTTTCTAAATAAGTATTTTTCTTTCCTAAGTGTGGAATAACACTTTAAAAATGTTTAAAAATTATTTGTAGCTAACGTGCTCAGCTGGTTTGGGCACGTCGAACGAATGAGTGATGAAAGAATGGCAAAAAAGATTTATGATGGAAAAGTGAGCGGTAAGAGAGGTAGGGGGAGACCTCGGTTGACCTTCGAAAACACAGTATCAAAGATACTGGAGGAAGGTCACGTAAAAAGCATGAGGACCCCCCGAAGGGCATGTATGAAGAGGTTGATGACAGTGGACGAGGCGAAAGAGGTATGCAGAGACCGTAGCGTTTGGCGCTCCGTTCTCTCTGACTACCCCGCAAGGGATAAAGCGTGAAGCTAAGTTAAGTTAAAATAAATTAAATCAGCTTCATGCTGTATCCCGCACTCAGGGTAGGCAGAGGGAACGTAGTGTTAAGACACTCCGTTCCCCACTTTCCGCTGAGTTCTGGAGGCATTGCGTGTTGAGTGGTGGAACTCAACGCTGCGCTTTGCCTCGACATCAGAGCGAAGAAATGAAAATATAAATGTAAATAAATATTTCATTTCCTGGAGGGGGGGTCGAACCCACAACCAGTCGATTTTACAGTCACACTTAGTGCCCCTGCGCTACGACTAGCGCTTATTAATATAACCGTATTAGTACTCAATACCATTACTTTTAAATTTATACAATAAATATAACCTGTTATTGCCATTGTGGCCCTGTCTGATTGTAAATGCAATGATTGTGGATTTGATTCTTATTTAGAATCGAATCCACAATCAAGAATGAAAATAAGTAATTTATTTAGGGGAATTACTTACTTTCATTTTCAAGTAACGCTGCTCCTCCCAAGCTCCACACTCGGCGAGCGTGTGTCGCGCCGTGTCCTCCCCGCAATGGACTGTGTATGCGTCACCCTAAACGACAGGGAGCCGTGCCTTCTCCCGAGCCAGTCCTCGAGCACTGGCCGGATCGCCTCGACGGTAGCGAGGCCGGCGGTAGGGCGCAGAAGCCTTTGCCGACCTCTCGGCGCAGCGCGATCTCCCGCTGCACCGGGCTCGAGCCCCGTGCCCGCTCTTCCTCGCGGCATCGATATAATGACGCGAGTACTTTCGCCTCTAGAGCATTTAGTTCCCTCACTTAACACACAATGTGGTCAAAATTGAAGTATAAAATGTAGGGGAATGGAGTGTCTTAACATTAAGTTCCCTCTGCCTACCCTGCTATAAAGGGAATATGAATATGAAAACAATATAGAATGTGAACAAATTTATAATTATTACAGGTACCCTGTCGACCTGAGAGCATCAGGCAAAGATCTGATTCAAAACCATCTAACATTCTTCATATACAACCACTGTGCTCTGTGGCAGAATGAAGAAGCCAAATGGCCCAAATCCATCCGAGCTAACGGCCATTTAATGTTGAATTCAGCTAAAATGTCCAAATCAGATGGAAATTTCTTGACTCTATCGGAAAGTATTGATAAGTTTAGTGCGGATGGCATGAGATTGACCTTAGCTGATGCAGGAGACTCGGTGGAAGATGCCAACTTTGTTGAAAGTACTGCAGACGCTGCTATACTAAGATTATATACTTTTATAGAATGGGTCAAAGAGGTCATGGTTAATACTGCCAATTTGAGAAGTGGTGAGCTTTTTATGTATATAATTTGAAAATGAAATTAAATAGGTCAAAGGAGTGGTATAATTGTTAATATTATTTTTTTTCTCATAAATTATTTGGAAATTGTATAAAAATCATTCGTAAATTGGACTTTTATAGAGGCCCACAAAATTTTTGCACATTCTTCTAAATACTTAGTTTCACGCTGTGACCCGGAAATAGCAGGGCAGGCAGAGGCAGCCTAGTGTTAAATACTCCGTTCCCCACATACCGCCGAATTTTCGAGGCCAATATTTTTCTAACCAAACGCATTTTTAATTCCAGGTGCTTATAATTTCCACGACAAAGTGTTCATAAGCGAAATGAATACTAAAATCAACCAAACAGACGACAACTACTGTAAATTGCTTTTCAAAGAGGCTTTAAAGTCTGGTTTCTTTGAACTCCAAGCCGCAAGAGATAAGTACAGGGAGTTATGTTCCTCGGAAGGCATGCATGAGGAGCTCGCCACCAGGTACATAGCGGTGCAGGCGAAGTTGATAGCGCCAATATGTCCGCATGTCGCCGAACATGTATGGGAGCTGTTGGGAAATGTTGGTTTTTTTTTAATATTTATTTTTTCTTTACTTTAAACGTTTAGCCTGTATAGAGGCTTAAGTAGGCGACTAGTATAGTAGGTAGATGATTTGGTTGCTGTGAATTGAAATCGAACTCACAACCATGGCATTTAGAGGCAGATGCTAATGACTCACTTTGTCTACAGGTATCGTTATAATGGTGTATTTTACTATATTTATTACTATATTTTACATAAATCAAACGTAACGTTAAATTTATAAATTAATTTAGCATGCATGTATGTATCTATTTTACACCAAGGTCTATTGTATATGTATGTCTGTTGTGAATGAATTATTTTCATTTCCTTGCTCTGGTAATAAGACAAACCTCGGTGTTAAATATCGTCTATGAGCACGTAATTTGTTTAAAGTTTTGTGGAAAGTGGTGAATGGAGTGCCTTAACACCTCTGTCTACTTTGTTATGCGAGAAACAATGTAATATCATATTAATGTTATATATTTCTTAATAATTTTATAATTACAGAAAGAAAGTATTCTCCATGAAAAATGGCCGGTGGCAGGCGACGTAGACGAAATTGCCGTCAAAGCTAGCAATTATTTAATGGAGGCTGCACACTCTTTCCGAATTTATTTGAAAAACCACTGCGCTGTTAAGAAACCGAAAAAAGGCGAAGCTGCGAAACAAGAACCTAAACCCAATAAAGCTGTCATTTGGGTCGCCAAGGAATATCCTAAATGGCAACATATTATATTGTGCACTTTGAAGGAGCTTAATGGTGTAAGTAACAAACTAAATATAACGTTGTAAACTAAATATAAGTTGAACGAATATGAGAACGGAAATGGAGAGCTTAACAGTAGATTCCCTCTGCCTATACTACTATATGTATGCGGAATACAACGAAACCAAAAAAGCAAAAACTTATTTAATTATATTGATTGATAAACTATTTTAAGTGGTACAAAGTCTTACAGTAAACACGATGATTGTGGGTTCGATCCCGATTTGGAGAGAGGATTATTTTCATTTCCCCACCTTGGTACAAAGAAGCGCGGCGTTGAGTTCCGCCACTCAAAGTGCGTCACAAATTGGGCGGTGTATAGAGAACTTGAGTGTCTTAAAACTTTGTTCTCTTGCCCTCACTGCTACAGATAAGTAGGATACAGAACAATACTAAAAAAATCACTCTAAATATATTTTTTTCTTCAGCCATCAGGCTTACCAGACAACAAAACAATATCAAGTAAACTATCAGAAAAACCAGAATTAAAGAAGTACATGAAACGTGTTATGCCATTTGTGCAAGCGACCAGAGACAACATGCAGCGTGTTGGTAGTGACGCATTGTCCGTGGGTATGGAGTTCGATGAAGCCGCCATATTGAAAGACAACTTGCAATATCTGCTTAGTACTTTAGATGTGAGTAAATTTTACTTTTGATATTTATTTATACTAGGGAACCAATTGACGCGCATAAATTGGAAATACTCGATGCCTTAGCACGCCCACATGTAAGTTACTTTATGCAAAAATATGTATTTTCAAATTATAGTAGTATGTGCCATGTTTATTAAATCAATTTAATATTTAATCTGTTTTTTACACATTCTTTTAAAACAATATTAGTATTACGCACTTTTTCTCGATATAAACTACAACTGTGCCAAATTTGATACTCTGCCCACACAATTTTCATAAAAATAAGTACAAACTGTTTGCTCTACATATCAATATTTAAATATCAATAATATTCTGAATTCTGTTTATATTTCTAGCGTCTTTATATGGTTATATACATAAATATTTTTTTTAATAATTCTTAAAAGTTTTGTAATATTATGCAAATAGTTTCCGATTTTACAATTTCTTTCACTCATTTCAGTTGGAATCCATAGAAGTGAAACACACGGACAGTGAAGAAGCACCAGGAAAAACACACGAAGACTGTGCTCCAGGACAGCCTCATGTCAGTTTCTTTGCTGAAGAGAGAGTGCCTCTAACTATATTGAACCCAATTCCTAGATCTGGACTGTTTACCGTATCTATGGGACTGGCTGACGGAGACAGTGTCAGTAAACTGAAGGCCAAGATAGCCAAGGATATTAAAGCTGTTAAGGGTAAGGTTTTTTCTGTGTCTAAATGCATGTATTTATAGCTATATTACTAGCTCTTGGGTAATGTCTGACTATATGCAATATTTTGGATGTAGTCATGTATAGTGGGCATATTTATGAGACCTGGTCTTTGGCAGGAGATCTAAATGATCTATTGTAAAATATTTGACTTTCATTGTCCAATAGTTCTTATATATAGTTCAAGTTATCACATTAAAAATGGCCAAATAATATTATACGTTAATCATTTAACGTTGACCTAAGAAATAATCATAAACTGACTAAAAAACCATTAAACGACAATTTTTTAATTATTTCAGATGTTAATTCTCTAAAGCTATGGCGATACAAGGACCCAATCATGGGGCCTCGTAAGATACCTGTAATCGGTGACTATGAAACTAAATGTGAAGTGTTGGAAAACACTGCAGTATTTAAAGTGGATTTGAAGTCTAACAAGGTGGAGGTCATCAACGGCGCCGGACTCGTCGACGTCGGTGCTCAACTGTTGTATACTTACGAGTAACTTAATAAATTATTTATTTATTACATTTCTTGTGTTTTATATTATTTTTGAATATCCTTTATTTTAATTACTTAGTGTTCGGAATTTTTTAATATTTTATTTTCATGAGTAATAAGGGTGTTTTTTTTTCAATTTTTATAAAAAAGTAATTATTATATTTCATAAATGATCTCTTTTTGAAATATCTAAGTAGCTATATAACCATGAAACTAAATACCAAAACAAAGACGCCTTATATGCCGGCTCTCTTATTAAGAAACTAAAGTTGTATTGATTTTCTTATGCCTCTTACTAAAAACAAATATGAGACAAATTTTATATTTTTTTGAAATAACCAACTGAAGCAGAATTAAAAAATTCTATACATTTCAACACATTTGTTTAATAAAAGATTTTAAAATAATAGTATTTGGTTCTGTTGCGTTATTAAATGCCAGCAACATTTATTTCTATATATCTTACATGTTCAGACACGAATCCCTTACAATTTTTTTATAAATATAGATAAATTTCCTTGGGCCGTAAAGTATAATAAATAATTTGAACTCACCATAATTTCACAATATAATTTATTAACATATAAACGGGTTATTATTATACACAAATGAATGTTTTACATTGCGAATAGGATATGGCTAGCGCATTGTCACTGCGAATACCACGCGACCGTAAAAGCCAGCGTTAGTAAAATTAAATACATAACGTTTAAAAACGAAATAAAAAGAAAATTAACGTAAATCATCCGTCAGTCAAGTACCACATAGTTATACACCAACTCACATACATAATATATTTGTGTATCTCAGAGATACTGAACTATAAAGACATAAAGTCAGTTTCACACATCCTATTATTTATTTTTTATTTTAGCTATATGCTGTATCCCGCATTTAGCAGTATATGCAGAGGGAACCTAGTGTTACAGCGTTTCCCACTTGATATCAAAACTTTCGCGACATTACGTGTTAAGCGGCGGAATTTAACGCTGCGCTTTGCTTTGTTACAAGAGCGAGGAAATGAAAATAGTTCACTCCGAGTGGGAATCGAACTTCAACCCTTACGTTTACAGTCAGACACTTTGCCGCTGCACCACGACGGGCTCCCCTTATTTATTTTAACTATAGTTACAGTATTTATAAATCTATTTATAAAGAGCTCTGTGTTCGCTAAGTTCCGTTGACATTGAATAAGTTTTCTAGTCCCGCTCCGTCAGTTGACTCGACAGCGCTTCGGGGTTTCTCTTTCGGTATGTGCATAGTCGGCAAGTCTAATATAAATACTTCTTTCTTAAATAGTTGCCCCACACTTCTGCCGATTAACTGTAACAAACACAAATATTACTGATAAAATTACAATGCTGCAGACGCTGTCAATACCCCATCAAATCACGGATTCCACACATACGACTATGAATTTTATGTGTTAACACATAAAATTCATAATATTGAATCATGGACTCAACACATGTGACCACAGATCCACGCATGTAATTTCGGTTCCACATACGTGATTACACATACACACAATGTAATCATATACAAATTCGAGAGATTGCGCGTCAAATGGTGAAACTCCGACGCCGTGCTTTGTCCAACCGAAACAGGGAAATAAACATAATTCATTATTCCAAGCGTGGATCGAACCGACAACCATTGCGTTTACACTCAGATGGTGTCTCACTGCGCTACATACAACTTTCTTATGAAATATTAAATTACAAAAATCTTTCTATTAAAAACTAACCCGCGAAGTAATCTTCTTGAACAAATCACGTTTGCTCTTATCAATTTTGGCCGGCTTAGCAGTATTGGCGGCTATTTTCTCGTCTAAGCGCTGTATGTCATGCGCGTCCACGTCGGGGATCGCGCGTAACACTGCGACTATGTTCGGGAAACGCGGTCTGAGGGCTTCGTATGTCTGGAATCAGAAAATATCGCAATTACGCAATTTTCGAGATATTGTGGCGGGTGACGAAATTTTATTCGAATTACTTTTAGTTTTCGAAGCTTCAGTACCATAACACAAGTTAAAGTTATATAAATCATCAAGGCGCCACTTCAAGGAATGGATTTATCTTAACAATAAGTTGTTTCTGCCTAGCGTGCCACATCTAGGATACAGCGTGCTAAAACAAAATAAAACATAGACCAACCTGCACAGCTAATGCTAGTAAAGCAGCTTGATTAGCATCGTGCTGTCCGTGCAGCCTTAACGCGTGGAGCACTGCGGCGAGTGCGCCGGACGCCTCGTTGGCGCCGAGCGTCGCGGTTTCGGCGTTGAGCGCCGCGCGTAACGAGGGGAACGCCAGCATGCAGGCGCGGAGGGAGGTCATCGAGTCGTTCCAGGTCAGGGCTCGGAGTATCTGTACATATAACATTTTAGTTAATGTTTGTGTGTAACAGTATAAAGATTACCAATACCAAGATACCAACCACTAACATTTTCTACTTGCTTATAATTAACCTTTTTCAATTATACTTTTTACAATATTTTTAGAATAAAATATCCAATCATTTAACACTTACAGTATGTAAAACGGCTGGTCCAGCAACAGGATCTGTTAATATAATGGCACCAAGTTCAGACACTTGTTCAGGCGCACGTCCAGGGTTCACTGGAGTTTCTTCCTCCATTTCTACTGACGTTTCCGTTGTCACTGCGCCTTCTACGAGGCATACCTGTAAATTGTAACAGGTTTTTTATTATTGTTATAGAAAATATGCATATGAGGACCATACAATCCATCATGTTGCAGTATCAAATTATCTGACTTAATGAACAGACTTCTCGTGACCACAGACTCCTGCAGTGTTCCAAACGTCGATGCCCAAAAAAGTTTAATGTTAAATAAACATGACTTTGAATCCCGCCGCTTAACAATCTTTTTGCGCCGTGTGATCCCGGCCTAGAATAGGATCATCCTGGTACTGGTGGTGTCGTAAGAGGCGACTAAAGTACGTGTGGTAGAGTCACGTCGCCAGCAATGGCAACACGCATGGGCAGACTCGACCGGATTATTACCACCCCCGGCATTTAAAACCGGCGTGAAGTAGTGGCTTTATGCCATTGCGTTTCGCATCAGGTAATGCCGGGCTCCGGAGCCCAAACCACCTTACAGGCAGGCAACGCACCTGCAGCTCCTCTGGTGTTGCACGGAGTCATGGGCGGCGGTGCTCACTTACCATCAGGTGACCCGAACGCTCGTTTGCCTTGTCTTTTCCATAAAAAAAAAAAAAATAACACGCTTAGTGTCCATTGCGTGAAGAACGTAGTGTTTAATGAGAAATTCAGTGTCAATCTAAAAAGTATACTTGTTTTAAATCTCTTTATTCACCTGAGTGAAAATCTAATATACAGATATTTTACCTTCAATAAATCAAGGTAGTCTCTACTAAGATGTCTAACAAGTATATCCTCGAGGACTTCTTGAGTTTCGCTGCCGCTTTCCTCTTCGAGCTTGCCCGATTCATACAGTGATGTGATGTACTCCCAACGTTGGTTTAAGTGGACAAGCACTGAAATTATTAAGTACATGTTCAGTTACAGTTATCATAGGTATATTTTGTGAGAAATAAGAGAGCAAATAGTTTGTAAAATAATATATTCTACATACAATATATGAAACTAATATTTTCACGTAATATAATGTTTGAAAATAGCTACCAAAAATATTGGAAACCGTCGTGGCACAGGGACACAACGTGTGACTGACGCGACGGGTGGACGTTGTGGGTTATGAAAGGCAATACGCAATGCTTCGAAATTCGGCAGTGTGTGAGGAGTGGAGTGTCTTAACACTAGGTTTCCCACGTCTACCTTGGTATATACAGGATACTAACTAAGCGGCGCCAGATCCTGCACGAGCGGCAGCGCCACGTCGCGGTAGTGCGCGGGCGGGCAGTGCAGCAGCACGGGGCGCAGCGCCGCGCGCAGCACGCGCCGCAGCCAGTGGTCGGGCAGGCGCTCCGCCAGCAGCGCCGCCGCNTGCTCTTCCGATCTTGGCGCAGCGCGGCGGCGGGCGGCGCGTGCAGCGCGTGCAGCGCGCGCGCCAGGGCCAGCGCGGCCGGCACCAGCGGCAGCACGTGCGGCGCGGCGGGGTTGCGCCACAGCGGGTGGCCGTGGGGCGTGAGGCCGGCGCCGAAGCCGCCGCGCGCCGCCTTGTCGGGGTCGGCGGGCACCTGCGTGCGCTTGACCACGCCCAGCGTGAGCGTGAGCGCGTGCAGCAGCGTGCGGCGCGCGGCGGCGCGCGCGGGGTCGTCGTCGGCGGGCGGCGCGTCGAGGCCGATGAGGCGCGTGAGGGCGGCGCCCGACTGCAGGTGCGGGCTGAGCGCCTCCCAACGTTCTCTGCAGTTACCCAGAACCTGAGAATCGGTGTTGTGTTTTAAAATTAATTTTAAATAATCATTATTTTTATAACAACAGTATTTTTTTTAATTCAAATACTCAATAACAATCTATTGTCACAAATTCTTACTTGGGCTACAAGAGCACTTTGTCGTTCATAGCAACAGAAATGATTAGAAACTAATAGCAGCGCTTCTTGTATGGTGACACTCTCCACGGCGCTGAGGTCAGGTCGAGCTAACGCATTTTGACACAATTCGTGCAAACGTCCAAACACGGGCAACAGGAGCAATGGATACTGGAAAATAAAACATAAATATCTTAGTTTAAATTTAATAATAGATTTATAGAAACATTCCCAAATTTACTTGTCATATTTTAATATAAACAAAAAAAAAACAAAATGTGTACTTTACAATATTCATATATCTTTATAGATTTTTATCATTAAATCGAAAAACATTATTTATTGATAGCCTCTCTAATTCTACACATTTTTATCAATTAAATATTTTTGGACAAAATAAAAAGTTTTAAATACAAGAGACAGAAAAACATAAAAGATATATATAAAATTAAATACACCTTAGATCCAAGTTTCACCAATAAGCCAGCAGCATGTCGTCTCACATTTTTTACATTGCGACAAGACCTATCTTCAGGAGGCGTTCCTTCGTAAACTAACGCCGCAAAGATTTTATCTAAAACACGCGGCAGTAACTCTGCCCCTGCTGAACCTATGCCTGGACCTGGGGAGATTTAGTCTCGTATAATTGTGTGTGTGAATTTTTAGCATAGTGATCAATATTAATATTAAAAATCAAGAATTGATATAAATTAAGTAATTATAATGAAAATTCTAAGCTAAAAATTGCATACATTTTTTTTTATTTTATTATAAAAAATAAGTGTTATATAACAACAATTGTTGTAGTTTTGAGTGTATCTACACTAGCTTTGCTCTATCTATAAAATATAGTCATAAAATATATTTAAAAAAAAGCTGAAGCACATAAAAAAACTTCAATTACCTGCTAGCTGACTATAAGCACAGCTCAAAAACACAAACAGTGCGGATATAAAAGACAGTAGCAACGATCGTATGAGGGACGATGGCGGTTCACACGCAACACAACGCTGCAGTAAGCGGAGACCGCCCGCTACGTTTGGACGAGGTTCTGCTAGGAGCAAGCGCGAGAGTACCACGTCTAGAGCCTGAAAAATAAATTAATAGGTAAGTCAAGTATTTGAAAAAAAGTGGACATAGATTAAAAAAAAACATATTTTAGCCGTCACTATATTTGTTATTTATCATAATTTTGTACTGTAAGTTGCATGATTTAATATATCATACATCATTTAATAAGCTATAAATATAAGCGAGCAAAAAAATTATTCAGTAACCAAATTTGTAATAAAATAATTAAAGTACCTGAGCCAAAGCCTCCCATTCAATATACAGCGGATGTGTTACATCAAGTTGTGGTGGACATGACTGTACTTTGTCTAAAGCTGTCTGTGTCCACTGCTCCATGTACGACCAAGTCACTATTGGCGCTGCGGTCATACAATATCTACAAAAAATATATATTTAACTACTAATCAAAAAAAATATGAAAAAAAAAATTGGTGAAGTGCAATTCATACTCGTCCACCACCAACTTTATAATGGTAGGTTAATGGGATGTACAACTTATAAGCACTTTATGTACAACTTATTAAGTTGATAAACTTGAATTTGCGCTCGTATGCAGTAACTGTCTATGAAATGAACTACATGGATTTCTTCTGTAATATACCTAATTACCAATTTTCGGATTTTTTTTTGTTGAAACAATGCATAAACGCTTGTATCTTTTGATTGCATTCATCAACTTCGAAGTTTGTTTTTTTTTGTGCTCTAAAGACTGTAGACGTGACAGACAATCAGACAGACAGACAGATAGATAGACGACTACTGTCTTTAGTTTTCACATCTTTCAAAATTGCCTATTAATGTTCTTCTTAAAATAAGCTCTCTCTTAATATATATTTTTTAGAAACTAAAAAAATTATCAAAAAGTTTTTAAATAAACACCTTACCTAAAAGTTTCTAATAATTCAGTTCGAAAACGTATAAAGAAACTAGTAAATTCTTGTTCACTGTCATAATCCATACAGGCGTATGCGACAGCATCCGTCGTCCCGCTCGTTCGCGACGTTGGGTATGTCACCTGCATCATAAATGTTAGGTAAGAGTTAAGAAGTAATTTTAATTATTTTGTTTCTGATGTTCATGCTTTCTCCCACGTATTAGGGTAGAGGAAACCTAGCGTTAAGAAAAGATTGTCTTACCAAAGTTTTCGAGACATTGCGTGACGAGTTACGGATCTCAACGTCGCACTTAGTCTTGTTACCAGAGCAAGGAAATGAAAATAATACCCTGAGTGGGAGTCGTATCTATAACAGGTCTTTTATTTTATTTTTTGTTTTCTTATCTTCATACTATAATCCCGCCTATAGGAGGGTGTTAAGAGAGAACCTAGTGTAGACACTGTTCTACATTTTAAATCCGACTTCAATACAGCATTTAGATCTCAAGTGTAAAAAAACTAACTCCCACAAGTCAACCGTTGATTCAGTCGTGGGAATTAACACAGGAAGCAGAAAAAAAATAGCAAAAGAAAAAATATATATGCACCTTTAACAACTTGGGTGCAGCGGCGTTCAACCACCTAGGCAACACAGCTTGCAGCTGCGGCAAACGGGCGACCTGCTCGTGCTTCAAGAACGCCAACCAGGCCGCGTTAGCCGCGTGCACCAGAGTGGGGGACGCGTGTGACGTCAGCAGCAGTGCACTTTCAAGCAACAGTGGCAGCCACGCGCTCACATTGGTGGTACAACTCCACATCGATGTCACTTGCAATGCTAACCCTGCTAGGACTTGAGCTAGTTTTTTTAGAAATAGGTAATGGGGCTCGTCTACGGCGTTGATGCTTTGTACGGCAGCGCGGTGTATGCAAGTTATGGCGTCCTCGCTGCATAGTATCATGAGTGGTTTACGTTCTTTTACCTGTGAATGCAGAAATATTAAACAATTTGTAATTCCTTTTTATTATAAAAATACATATTTTAATATGATAATATATTTTATTACTATGCATCCTCTGTAACGTAACATAAATGTAATAAAATGTTCAAGGTTCTATTATTATTAATGTGTACAACATTAAAAAAAACATTATTATGTTTTAAATTTTATTATTAATACTTTATTTGTACACGATAATAAATAAAAATAAAAACAGACAAATTAAAACAAAATACACAAAAGGCGGGCAAAATTTTATATCATTATTTTTTATTAATAAAATGCATCATTATAATTTTATTGTTTCTAGATATTCTTCTTAAAAAATTTACACGTACATATATATACTTACAGAACCTTTTCTATTAACTATTTGCAATAAGCATTCAGCTGCAGGTAATTGGAACACATCATCGCTTAGAAGAATGCAGAGAATTTGCAAGAGCCGACCATTGTTTGTCACTATATGATTTGTAGATACCCACTCTACAAACCCTGTCAAAGTTGACAAAACTACCTGGAAATAAGTTTTAAATTTGAAATTAATAATTAAGTGTAAAGTTAGAATTATATTTATGGTGATATTATAATAAAAAATACATGCAATTTGTCTTACTTAATGCTATATTGATATTCAAAAGATAGTCAAATAGTGAAGAATCATGCTCAACATCAAATAATAATTATAAAAATATTGATTCTTTGTTGAATTGAGTGGCAGAAGAAATGAAAATCGAGTGGGGATCAAACCCACTACCTTCGTGTTAGTCACACTCTTGTGCCATTTAATTACCTGAACAACTCGAACATTGCTAGCTGCTCCACCATAATCTCCTGCGGCGGTTTTCTCTCTAAATTCTTGCACATGCATTTCAATGAGACGCATGAAGAAAGCAAAGATCTCTGCCATATTACTTGTTAACGCTTGGTGTATGTCTTTACGACGTTGATGTTGTTCCAATGTCTATTAAAAAAATATAAGCTACTATTACTCCTGAATGATTTTCGGTCATGTCAAATATACATATTTCAGCAAAATTGTCTTTATTTTCTTTTATATAATTTGTTCACTCTCACTTCACCAAAAGCCATCAAATATACATATATATTTTACTAAATCATTTTTATTATAACAACTTTCATAAAATTTGTAGAATTTGTTATACAATTATTTTTACTATAAATCCTTGTATAATTTTTTTCGGAATTAAATAGTTTACAAAACTTAATTTAACTTATTGTATAATTATGGAAATTGAAAATAAAGTCCATTATTATGCTAATTATAATTAATTTATAGAAATGCATTTGTTATTAAGTGCAAAAATTTGAAATTTCAAATAATATGTTTCTCTAGTTTCACCATATAATACCAAATGTAGCATTCATTCCATCAAATATTCAAGCAATTCCTAGTTCATCTGTTTCCTCTTATTAATTATAAAGTATTAGTACAATATAGAAAGTAGATAATTTATAAAGTATATTTTTTTATCAAAACAATCGACTTCAACTGGATCCCATAATCAGAACATTTACTCTGGTGTACCTGGTATTGAATTATTTGTCCATTTGTTGTGCATATACATAACGCTAAATATTATGCTAAACTAAGTTTATCACTTATGTAATTTTGTCATAGATAACATTGTCAAAAATGGATCAACTTGAAATAGGACTACAAGGAAAGCACCAGCTTTCAAATAAAAAGAGAATCGTCAAAATCGGTTCACCCAGTCAATAATAGTGAGGTAAAAACATAAAAAAAATTAATAATCTCCTCATTCTACAGAAGTGGTTAATAAAACACAAGTGATGCCAATAAAATTTAAAGATTTCTTTTGATTTCCCTAAGAGGCCCTGATTTTGGTTTTTATTTAATGTTAGACCTACGAGTATATGGGTCCTCAACACAGTTGAACAATATTTTGATAGCATAGTGTTTAGTTTGGGAATTATGAGGGCTCAAAGTCATGACTGGTGGACATGTACTCTTTCATATCCAGTATTCATTAATCAATCAATCCAGTATTAATAAGTGACAAATAAATAAAGGAAGTATTGGAATAGATTCCTCATTAAATAAGTTTTTTTAATGGTATTATTTGCACACATCTGTGGGGCGAACTGGTTTGCCAGAAAAAATCTGCAAATCCAAATAATAACTGATCTTCATAGCAACCATAAATTTCACATTTTAGTAATATAAAGTAGTATTATTACCTGTAAAGTAGCAACATCTTCTACCAGCCTTAAAAACACATGTAACACAATTTGTGTATGTAAATGTCCTTGACTACAAGCATCACTAAGCTCCGCCAGCAATGTTGGCCATTGTTGAGGCCACTCCCTTTTAATCATCTCTACTATCACTCTGGCTAATGCATCGTTTAAATGTCCTGTCTCCCAACCACCCATAAAAAGAAGTTTCATGGCATTTTCCTGGAATCACATAATCAAAAAAACATTTCAAACTTTGATGTCTCTTCTTGCTGCATCCCTATATTAACACTGTACTTCAAATTTGGATTTATATTCTTAAAAAATCTATGATTCATAATAATATTTTTAAAAAATCTGATATTTTACAGTGATTAGCATTAATTACTATAAGTAGGAGCTAGAATTGATTGTCCTTGAAGCATGCACAATTGCATCATAATAAATAGTATGTCAATTTTAAAAACATAATAGTACAATTTTTTTTTTCTGCATATAAGTATGCAAATAGTTTTTATTTAATAAATTATCCAAAAATATTTATGATAGTGTGGTATAATTTTAAGTGAAAATCATAATTTACCTTTATGAATATTTTTTCAGGTTGAGTTATTTGAGTCCATCTATATTTTACTGTGTGTTCCATTAATTGTAGGCCAAAATGTTTGACAACAGGAGAGTATTGAGCCCCACTAGCCAAAAGTAGGCCAGCCTGAGCACACCATGGCGAATTTTCCTTAAAACTATAAGAGATATTTCAATTTACATATCACACTTTGTGAGACTTGTTTTAAGAGGCTTAATAAAATTAATAAAACTTTTATATACCTTTCACATGCTGTATAAGCTTGTTTTCTAGCATCATGTGCTACAGTAGGGTTAAGGGTAATTTCCACGGCTCGGCTTAACTCATCAGCAATTAGAGCAACCTCGTTATTACCAAATGCTTCAATATTCATTGTAGCCAGATTTTGCTTTAACATAAACAATAAAGAAATATGTTTTTATAACAATATATAATAAATAATCAATAATGATTTAAATAAGTAATTAGTTTTTCATTAAACGAGCGCAACTATGTAATGGAAATGTAAAAACTTGAATTAATATTTTTAAAAATTAAATATTTTGCCACAAAACAAAAGACACAGCTGTTCGTATTTACTTACCTACCAATACTTTGAAAGTTATCCCCATAGAACAGTATCTAATTCATATTAATCACAATAGGCTGCTGAAATAAATTGCAAAAAATTTCAAGGTTTTATATATTCATAAAAGTCAAAAGAACATTTTAATGGCATGCACCCGGTGTTAGTTGTGAACAACTTGCTCATAATTTTTTTCAATACAAATTAAGAAGCTCTAATGAGATTTCAATAATCATTCTTACACTTGCAATCAATAGTTTCATAAGTTGTATATAATTTTCAAAGGCATTTAACAAAACCAATTTCAAAACAAGAAATACCTCGTGTAGCACAAAGTGATTCGGAAAATCTTTCCATAGACAATTTTTTTCTTTATTATAATTTAGATCTAACACAGATGATAGATATAAGTTGTGACAATTATTTGTTTACTCTTTATTTATACAACGTTACATTTAAAAGTTGTAGGAAGTAATTTTTAGTAATGGCTGAAAATAAAAATAAAATCTGTTAAAGACAAATATATAGATATTAAAAAGTAAGTAATTTCTTTCCTTACTATATATCCAATACACAACGATATTTTTAAATAATTTTAACTGAAAGTTCTTTTTGTCTATACCTACATTTCTTGTTTGTTTTGATTTTTGAATTTTTGAAGGTTTAACTTGTGTTGAGTAAACTGTGAAATAATTTAAAGAAAAGTATAACGAGTACTTAAATAAGTATTATTGATATCATTATTATGTTGAATTGTGTATAAAATACAACATTAATTAAAAAATGGAAAATAATTATACAAATCTTGAACCGTCGTTGGACAAACATTTGAAAGGACATCGAAATAGTATTACAGCATTATTTTACAATCCTAATGAGCAGCAATTAGCTAGTAGCTCTTTGGATAATAGTGTTTTAGTAAGTTTCCTTAGATTTTATTTGTAGACTCCTAAGATTCTTTATATACTTTAAATTTTATTTTCACAATATA
The DNA here is from genome assembly GCA_013403705.1 of Heliconius hermathena. Lineage (NCBI taxonomy): Eukaryota > Metazoa > Arthropoda > Insecta > Lepidoptera > Nymphalidae > Heliconius > Heliconius hermathena. The sequence continues at coordinate 851,991 of JAAIXJ010000332.1, read as the reverse complement.
TTTGATAATTTTTCAAACAGTTATGGGATTTACGTGGTACCATGAGAAGTTATAGATTCCAAGGTCACGATGAGGCAGTTATGGACGTCACATTTTCGCCCTCTGGAAAGTATATGGCTTCTGCATCTCGTGATAAAACTGTTAGGATGTGGGTACCAACAGTTACTGGCAGCATTGGTATGTTTAAGGCACATTCCCAAACTGTGCGATCTGTTCAATTTAGTCATGATGGATCAAAGGTATATGAAATGACATATAATATTATTTATTTACGTCATGCTTTATAGAATGTGATAGGGAAGTTGGACAACCATTGACTGAAAACTATGGTTAAAGGTTCAACCCCCGCTGAAGGGAATATGTAATTATATTTAAATAATTTTCTTTGCTCTGCTCTATTAGGCAACACATTTTGAATTTTGATACTCCACACCCAATATCTCCAAATATGGATAAAAAAAAATTAAACTGACTTACTACATGCCAACTGTTAACACAAAGAAAATCATCTTTGCCCACTATGGGAAAAATCATAAAGCTGTGTTTTATTTACTTTTAAAATTTATTTCGTTAAAATATTATAAAATTTATACATGCCTTTTTTTAGTTAATAACAGCATCAGATGATAAAATAGTAAAAATTTGGTCAAGCGATAAGCATAAATTCCTGGCATCTTTTGTGGGACATACAAACTGGGTACGAAGGGCCTCTATGTCATATGATGGATCATTAGTAGCATCCTGTTCTGATGATAAAACTACCAAATTGTGGAATCCTGATAGTGGTAAATGCATACATACCTATAAGGATCAAAAAGGATATGGACTGAATCTGGCTTGGCATCCATCAAGTTGTTATATTGCCGTTGGCACTTCTCATGGAAATGTAAAGCTATATGATATAAGGACACACAATCTTGTACAATATTACAGGTACAATAATTATATTTTATTATATTAGTTATGATGCCATCAAGGTTTAGTGATCTAGTATATTTCTGTGATGTGGGTCAATCACCACTCAGCAAGACAAATGCACTGCTACAACTTAATTCAATGCTTCAGAGTTTGCACTCTTCTCCGTTTCCTGCAATTTGCAGGAGCAGGCAGAACAGAGTGTTGTGACATTAAGTTCTCTCTGCTCATCCTATATGCAGAATAAAGTGTGTTAATAATGATTTGCTTAAGTAAATAAACATAATTTTTTTTTAGCATACATAGTGATGCAGTAACTCAATTAGCATTCCATCCTAGTGGAAGCTATATATTAACCTCCAGTAAAGATGGTAAAATGAAGGTAATATTTTTTACTATTAATAAATTTAATAATTAATATAATAATGTGTAAGTAAACCCTAATATTTTTTAATTACTGTGGTATTTTTAGATTTTAGACTTACTGGAAGGACATCCCATATTTACATTGAGTGGTCACAGTGGGGCTGTAAATGCTGTTGCATTTTCTCCAAGTGGATTAGGTTTTGCTTCCGCAGGAGACGACAAATTGGTCAGTATAACATTATTTTAATGCTGTTATCATACTTTTTAAAATTTTTCTTCTTTATCAAGCTTTCTTTTTCATTGCATTTTTTTTTCTAAAGTAAATTTTATTTTTTAGGTACTTATATGGAGAACAAATTTCACTGAATTAGCTACTGATGCTAAAGAGAATATTGAACAAAACCAAATGTCTACACCAAGATCACAGACATCTAAAGTTAGTGTAACAAAAAAGAATCCAGTTATTAAAAAGAGATGGTTATAACATTTGTAGCAAGTAGATTATGTACATATAAGTAAATGTTAAATAGTTTACATTTTATAGATAGATACAACAATATTTGATGATTTATCTCATTCAGGGTGAATTAATAGGCAACATCCAATCAAAATATACTGTAGCTATTGAAAAACTTGAATTCAGAGAAAAATGTGTTCACACTAAAAGTATGTTGAACATATCTTAGATACTAAATAAATATTAACAAAATAAATCCACCAAATAGGGTGTCAAGATGTGGTATCAGTGCTACCATAGCACAAAGTATCCAGTTGTAACATTTGTGCACATTGATAACCCAGAAATGACTGAAGAATCTGTAAGGAATTCAACTATTCATGGTAACCCTAACGCAAATAGTACAATGATAGATTTTGCACAAAATCACAAAGATGGCTCAGTAAGATATACATCTGTTGATAACTCTCAACGGAGCCTTAATAATTCACTCGCCCCTACACCTCCTGTATGTCAATCAGTTGAATGTTCATCATATAATGTGGGACACTCGAGTCATATTCCTCGTATTCCACCTAGTCCAGCTACTTATACTATACCAACATATACAAATAATTCTATTCCTATACAAAAAGAAGATATTTTTGGCATGATTAAACTCAGAGATACTGATGTTTGCTACACAAGTGGCACTATAGAGTGGGTTGGTAGAAAAAGAAGTTTTCCTATCAATAGTGGTTTTAAAACCATAAGTGGGAATAAAGACATTCCTGAGCCTTATTCCAAAAAGGTAAAACTGAATAGGACTTTTACAAGTGAGGTTCATAAAATAAAGGAATGTGATTGTGCTGATGTGTTACCAACTGTCAATGCTATTGTTGATCATTTGAATGCTCTCCATGAAGCAGTTGATCTTGTGGACTTGAGGGTTAATACTTTAGAAGATGTTATAACAAAAAAGGATTAATTTAAATTTGTGATATTTTGTTGTAATTGAAAAAAAAATATGTATATTTTAAAAATAAATTATTTATTCACAAAAATACTGGCTCAAACATTATTATACATAGATGTTTATATATACAATTCATAACATGATTTGTGTAGCTCAGCTGCATCCAATATTTATATAATTAATAGAAAACTTAATGATTATTGAAAATTATAACAGTAAATACATCTTTTAAAATAATAACATCTAAGAACCATACAAATAAGAATTTGATTGTTGTAAATATTCTTATAAGTTCCAACATGCATTTTAGCACATAGTAAAAAGTGTATTGAATATTTTTAGAAAATTTATGAAAAAAATATATATATCTTCAAATATAATTCAAAGCCTGACTACATTCAAGTTTGAATATGGTTCAAGTCTTGCTAAGTATTTTTTTTGTTTTCTAAAAATATTATTAAATCCAGAGGATTTTAAAATAATCTTAAGAATCTTAAAAATAGTCTATTCAATACCAACATAGGAAGTTTTCTTTCCAGTCTTTTTTATCACTTCAAGTAAATGATCTGCACTGAGTGTAGATGTCACAGTCACCTTTTGGTCAGGCAGGGATATTACTATGTTTTCCACACCTTGACCCTTTAGTCTGTTAAGAACCCTCTCAACAGCTCCAGAGCATCCTTCACAAGTCATTTCTACGTTGAATATATGTGTCTAGAATGTGTTTAAGAACATTTAAATAATTATAAATTTTAAGGACCAAGCCTATTACAGCTACAGTATTAATCGATCATTTATAATGATAGTAAAGTATATTAACAAAGTGATATTACATCCACACAAGTGTCAACAATCATAAATAATATTATTCTTACCGAGGACATTGTATATATTAATAATTTGGTGATTTTTAAATAAAGTAACTTAAGAATATGAAATGCTGAATATTGATAATTTGAACTTATCGATATAGAGATAAAAAGATATAATAAAATGATATCAAAGGATAAAATTGTAAACGTATCCAATAGTTCATTGAACTCTGACAGTAACGACAGCTACAGATAACACAATTGACAATGATATTTGATAATAATTTGACCTCTACTAGCCTATGATACAAGTATATGTACGATATAACAATATTTTAAAATTTATTATTAAACTTAATAATATATATTGAAAAAAAAATTATGAAAAACATAGACTTTTAAATTTTACGTAATCTTATAATGTTTTTTTTTGTCTGCGTTGATATAAAATTAATATTCTGTAGTAAAAAAGTTTGACAAATGAGCAAATGGGATATGGTGTGTCTTTGCGGTTTTATTTATCAATTTCTTTAATTTTATAACATATTTTAAATACAAATGAAAACATGACACTAAGAGATAATCTCAAAGATTTGGGATGGTTAGTCATAAATATATTGTAAATTATAATTTTTATTATTTATTTCTATGAGTGTAATATTTCGTTAATTTTTTAGGCACTTGAGTCAAGATGGTATTGATATTATTAGCGAAAATGGTCAAATACAAGATGTAAATATTCTTAGCAGAAGGGCCTTGGATGTAAGTATTATAAACAATTGCTTACATTTCACAACTTCTTTTAAAGTAATTTTAAACATATTCTTAATGCATCACTGAATATTTTATTCCAGTTCGATTTAAGAGATATTGGAGAAGCCGCCTTTCCTGAAGATTTTACTAAGGACCCAAGTAAATTAGAAAAGCCAATAGTTGTGCAAATCCAAAAAATAAGAAATGTATCTGCACCTAAGGCTAATGAAGAATCTACATCTGCACCACGAATGTTAAAGTTAACTTTACATGATGGGAAGTCATCATGTACGGGTTTAGAAACAAGCCCTATTTCCAGTATTAGCATCAATACTGTACCAGGCACAAAATTGTTATTAAAAAATGAAGAACTTGAAGTATGCCATGGTGTTGTGTGGTTGACTCCTAGTGTTATTTCATTATTAGGAGGGAAAGTTTCTCATATGATTGAAAAATGGGAGCTTAATAGAAGCCTGGCAAAGCACACCAGGGGTATGTAAATATAGTTTACATGTTATAGTTTTTTTTAAGAACTCTGGATCTCACTATCCTTGGTTACGTCAGATTTCTGAGTTAATATAAGCATCAAAATGATGATGAGTGAAGGTGGAGGGATGAAATTAAGGGTTTAAGTTACTCTATGTATTTTTTTTTATATTGACACTAAACAATAATATATTTTATAAATAGCAATCTGTCTTGCTGAATGATCATTACTATTATTATTTTTTGAATTTTAAAACTTATTATTTACAGAGGGATCTAATCTTATATACAGAGGTGTTAAAATAAAATAAGGCAACATTTTTATGTTTCTACTAAATATTATGTTCCACCAAGAGTTATGAATAGTTTGCATGATACTATAATAGTGTTTTAGTTGAGTTGCAAGTAATTAAAATCCTTGTTAGTGCCCAAAAATTTCAGTACAAATACAGTTTTCAGCACAAATACCTCTTGTATTTTTGGTGCTGAAAACTTGTAATTTTATTTTTATGGAATATTACTAATTAAAGAAGCAAGAAGTAAAAGACTTTTTTATTATATTTTATTTAACAGTAAGTAGAAGTAGAAGTAAAAATTTTAAATTATTTGAAAAGAAAATTTAAAGTTCTATCTTCCCTGGAGTGAAATGACATATTTTCGGGAACTAATAGACTCAACTAATTCAACACCAGTGTAAACTTTTACCAAATTTATGTATATATTTTTTTACTATCGTTTTTTTCATACTTAAGCAGCCTTGATTGCTTTTACTACACTTTTACATTTTAGTATACTTATTGTATTTTCAGATATGGATTAACTATATAAATTGAGTCAAATTAATATATCCTAAATCTGTATAACTTTAATTTTGAATACTAGTGATACATTAGTACCACAGCAGTCAAGTTCATCTTCAAAATAAAACAATTATATGCATAATTTTAAAGAAATTTGATAATCCTACAAACACTAAAAAAGAATATCCTATGATATTGGAAAGTTGATAAAAAACCAAAACTAAAATGTAAAAGTACTTAAGAAAATATAACAACAGAATATTTCACTCTTAATAAATGTATAATTTTTATTAAGTACAATTTTAGTGAAAATGAAGTGATTTGAGTTAAGTTAACGCCACTGTGGCGCAGTGGCATAGCAGCTGGCTGTAAACTTGACAGTTGTAGAATCAATTCTTACTTAAGAGAATAAGTTATTTTCATTTCTCAATCTAGTAAAAGGACAAAGAGGAGTGCGTTGACAGCAGATTGTCTTAGCACTAAGTTTCCTCTGCTTACCTTGCTATATGCAGGTATGAAACTGAAGAAAAAATTAACAGTCATGAACTTCTTACCTTAGGTGGGATAGGAATTGATGGTGGTCCTCCACCATGGATTCCATTTGGCCAAAGGTTAGAAGCTCTGCCTGTCGATAAACAGTTCAAGAGTTTACAAGAGGCTGCCAAACAAGATAATGCAGAATTTGAAGCTCAAAGAAAGGGGGCCATCGCTGAGGCACAAAGGATGTCTGGTGTTAAAAAGGTAGAAAACTAGGCTTATACATAATGTAACTTTCATAATATATATTTTTTTCTGACCTAACCCTATAATAAGGAAAAAAGTACAGTTATTATGATGGAATGGATGATGTATGAACTTTGTTTAAAATAACAATACTATTATATATTACAGGTATTTGGAGGAGGAACTAAGCCCTTGTTAGATGCAAATGTACAGAAAATTGTGGATGCTGGTTTTTCCGAAGAGCAAGCTGAAAATACCTTGAAATATACTAAGAATAATGTGGACAGAGCTTTGAGAATATTGCAAAAGAGAGATAATTCTGAGGGGCGAAGTAAAGAAAAACAAAAAGAAACTGAACAACCAAAACGTAAAGGTCGCAACAAAGACAACAATGATGAAGATGGAATTCCAGTAAAACCTTCAGGGAAAGTGTCATTGTTTGACTTCTTGGAAGATAAACTGCCGAATGTACCAGATAAGGATAAAAACACTCGTCGAGATTTTAACACTCCATCAGAAGACAGAAGTGAAAGAAATTACGGCAGAGATAGAAATGGCGGCAGAAATTCACGCTCTCATGGTTCGAGATACGATGGCCCCAGACACAGATCAGACAGGGGCCACTACTCGAATGACAATTACCCACACAGGGATGACAGGAAATACCAAACTCAAAATGAAAAACCACCGAGGTTTCAACGGAAATTGGAAGAGAAAAATAAACAACATCAAGCAAATAATATCAATTTACACTACCACAACTCTTATCACAATCCTCCTCATAGCCAGTTCCCTGAAATGACCATGAGGAACGAGAATTTCAATGATAGTAATATGAATCAACCGCAAAATTACCGCGGCAATGTCAACATGGACAGCTTAGTTGATGCTACGGCGAATTTGAACTTACTATCCAACCAACCGAGGTCCAGTGAGGAGATGTCGCCCGGCAGAAATTATCAATATCCAGAACAGCCATACCCTAAACAGTTTGTGCCCAATCAGAATATAGATATACCACCTTTTAGGAGAAGTAATGATATTCAGAAGTTTCAAGAGCAATATCGGAGGCAGCCTAATGGGTATATGGAGCCTCAGAACCCTATGTATTCTAATATGAATTATATGCAGGGAGCTCAGGGGGGCTTCAATAGCCGTCAATATGGCTACGGAGCGAGACCTCAAGAGTATAGTACGTTGCGTACGGGAGGACCGTTCTTGCCTGGTTCGTTGCTCGGATTTCAAAATGCAGCAGTTAACGAACAAGCTCGAGCAATGCTGGGTGTTGCTGAAATAAATTGGAAAGTGGGTGACCGCTGCCTTGCTCTCTATTGGGAAGATAACAATGTTAGTACATATAGATTTTTTAAATATTAGACTAAAAATAATTAAAATAATTACTTATTATTTAAATAAAAATAATAAATAATTATTTTTATTTTGTCACTCTGGTAAGAAGACAAAGTGAGGTGTTGAGTTGCACTAATCAAAACCCAATGTCGCGAAAATCGGACGGATAGTAGGCAATAGAGGTTCCCTTTGCCTACTCTACTATTTATAAGATACAATGGGAAACTCAGAATAAAAATAATTTAATATATTTAGATTCACATATTTTTATTAAAGCTGAAACTTTTATTTATATGTTTATGATATATTAGAGCACTTTATATTTTCTATTAGTCCTTGAAATATCTTTTGTTTTTTCAGTTCTATGAAGCGGAGATTACTGGTACTTCGGAAAGTACAGTAGTAGTCAAATTTTGTGCATATGGTAATCATGAAGAGGTTCTCAAGTCTAACTGCTTGCCGTACCCTAATCAAGGTATTTTTTTTAATAATAGAATAGGACTTCGAATAAGTTCTCTTTTAAAATTCGTTCTCTAAATTAATTTAAAATATAATGCTTACAATGACATTACTCAAAGTATTGTCCATCATTAGAGACCACTTTCTCCCATCTCTCTGGTAGCAATTGAATCCCCTGTCGGAAAAACGACTCATCTTTCGAGGCAATCCAGGAATCAAGCCATTTTTCGGCTTCTTCAAAAGAATGGAAGCGCTGCTCGCTTAAACCGTGCGCCATCGACCGAAACAAGTGGTAATCGGAGGGGGCTATGTCCGGTGAATAC
>JAAIXJ010000332.1:644458-841995 GCA_013403705.1 Heliconius hermathena | reverse complement strand
AGCATGAGATTCTATAGGCTTAATATATATATATATATATATATATATATATATATATATATATATATATATATATATATATATATATATAAAATGATTTTTCCAGTTGCTTTGATTACAAAACATCACTATTATTTTTTTCACTATTTAGTTCATAATGTTTTTAAAGAATTTCTATTGTGAAATTTACGCAGCTGCCTTTTTGTAGTCAAAGCAGCAAAGAAAATCTAAAATTTGTTTCTGAATGTAACGTTTGACATCTCCACTCTTTTGTTTTTTTTTGAGTTATTTAAAAAAAATATTGGAATTTAGTATATATTTTTGGACATAATAGGATTGACGCAGGTGTAGTGCATTTTTTAATGGTCAATACCAATATTAATTATAAAAAAAAATATGGCGGAATATTTCACACAAGAAATTTGACCGATCATGCTATGTAAAATATAAAATATTATTTGTTCAAAGGTGGAGATGTTAAAGGAATAAAGTTTTGTAATTAAAATAATACATTTACTGTGCAGTCACAATAACTGACATTGGTTGTACAACCATTTTCTATATAATTATAATATAACATATAAATGTGAAATAAATATCATGTAATTGTTTGTAACTATTAGATATAGAACTTTGTCACATATATTAATCATATATGAAATAATTTAAAATGCTTCCTATTTTCAGAGTTTGATCTAAAATAACTACTAATAATCGGATCATTATGTCATTATATTATAATTTAAATTTTTAATATTAATAACGGGTTTTGTATATTGTTTTATACTCATAATCCAAACATGTTATATAGAAAACGCTCAAAAATATTTATATTTCTTGAAGCAAACATGATACTTTTTGAAAATAATGGCCTAAGCCCAAGTAAATTTAAGTTAAAAATATAATTTAATTATTCGTAAATTCTTACAGTCATGTTTCAGTTTTAGTATTTTTCTTATAGTATTTATTAGAAGTAACAGTTGAATAAGATTCAATGTTGTGTAACGATGTAAATCGATTTTTATTTTGAAATATGAGAATAGCTCAATTATATAAAATAGTAATAGGCTTAAGAACTAATTTGATGTTATTTAAAAATAAGAAAAGTACACTCTGCATGTTAAAATATTCTTGTAAATATATATGTATAATGTATATACAATATCTACTAAACTATCTTAGCTGTATTAGCATTCATTATAGACCAATTCAATTTTTATTTTGCGAATGGCATCCCCCTTTTGTCATTTAAATATAATATATTTTGCCATTTCAATTTTCTCTCGCTACAGAAGTGTATGCTAGTATTGTTTAATATTTTTTCTACTTTTTTTTGTCATATTATGTATTACAAATTGGGTAGCGTAACCTAACGCTGTCAATCAAGTGAGATTTAAATGATTGTAACGAAGATCTGGATTACAGATATATATCGTTTTAATATTCAAAGTTCGAACTCACTGCCGTATGTCGAATTAACCATCATATTTATGACCCCCTACCCTCATCGAGTAACTTCAAAATATGTATACAAGCGAGCAATATTTATTTGCCTTACCAATTTGTTAACAACAGCTTAAAAATAATTTATTGAATAGTTATTGGCGGCTGCGCAGTAAAATGTTCTATATAGAACAATGCAGTTGTCTAAATGTTATTAACTTAGGTGAAGCTGAACTTTTAAACGATATAATTTATTCTACTCATTAATTTATTGTCAGTCAGTCAGTGGTATGTAACCGAGCGTCGTAGTGTAGCTTAAATAAGTATAACTGTCGTATTTCTAGCGCAAAGTGTGTTAATATATTTATTATTCTTTTCATTCTTCAGATTATCCTAATATTGTTTGAAGACTTTTCTTTTAATTTATCTCTTTTAAAGATTATTATTATATAGCTTACGAGAAATCAGCTTGTATTTACTTTTTGTGGGTGAATATTGAAATTATGCATTTTTTTATTTACTGATTTGATGTACTATGTCAATGGATCAAGTTATTGTTTTGGCGACCACATTTAAACTTAAATATTTAGTGAGTGGGTTATGCCAAATGTTTTTCGGGAAAGTAAATATTTTTTTTTGTATAGTACCAAAGCTCAACTGTCGTGTTGGTCGCGATAATTCAGTTTGTTTAGACCATCACGTTTCGATACATTTGTACTAATTTTTCTGTTGGATTAACCGTTTATTAACTGAAAGCTAATAAAAGAAAATTTACTGATTTCATTGTTTTATTTCACTTTGTTTTATCTGAAAAAATTGCTACAGGAATCGGTATTTTGGGTAAATTGCTACACGATAGATAATAAAATACTTATTTTATTGTATACCTACTTGCTTTCTTATAAGAAATAGATTTCTACAAAATGTGACAGTACTTTATAATGTTAATGTTCTTATAAAATGGAAAATGCTTGAAAACATTAGCGGTGGCCCAGTGATGCCTTCGTTAATATATCTACATTTCTTGGTGGTTGTAAGTTTATTTCTATACCCTAAAAATTTTACATGATGTCGTTCTCCATTAATCAAAAAAAACTTGTGTCACAATATAGCTGTTTGTATATAAAATTACGTCAAATGATTAGTTTTAAAATAAGAAATGGCTTTAAAATCAACATAAAGTACAATGTTTTTTAAAGTTTAAGTAACAAAGCTATAAAACATCAAATCGTATTCGAAGGTTCCCAGAACGCTCGGCTTGGTGGGGCGTCGTCGCTCCAACTGGTAGCGTAAACCAGTTGTTTTCCTTCCATCGGACGCGCTTGACTTGAGCGCCGTGAAAGAAACGTGAGTGAATTTACGTAAACGTGATAGTACTGTGATAGTGATGGTTAAGTGAAACTGTTTACACTTTTGTATTTGGATAACGTTGACCTAAAACCACGAGAGGTAGAGAAGAAAGTTTCATCATTTATTGCTTAATGTAGCTGGTAGTTGATAATTTTTATTAGAATTGAAAATTGCAAACACAATTTTGTTTACAAATATAGCGTTTTTAATTTTACCGGTTTCGCTGCTACTCGTTTAAACATAAATTTCTATACTGTTTCTGTGTAATGTATAATTTATATAATTATTTAAATAAGAAAACATTTCAGAATTAAGCTGAAAGTAAGTTATCAAATGATATATACATTGACTTAAAATCAAATCTACATACTTTATTATTTAGTAAGTTATAAGTTGTTTTAACAACTATGCCAAATGTGATGCAACTTTCACTCGGTCATCAAGAGAACGGATTAGATGGGCCTTGCTATACAATATTACCTTGAGTTAAACGTACTAGTCCAGCGGCAATCGCAATCGTAGGAACTTGTACTCATAACATGACGCCTTCGTACGCTGTACGCGTGACATACATACGAGCCACAAAGAGGTTACTATTATAGAATATCACTTTGTGTGTAGGTCGTTTGAAGTCACCTTTGATCACTCATAAATATTTTATAAATATAGATTCTTTAATTTGTATTTATATAGATAGATACGATAAGAAAAACAAAAAAGAAACTATTTTTAATTTATAACAGAAAACAGAGTGTGAAGTAAACATATAGGTTTTTTTGTTATCTTCACGCTGTATCTCGCATACAGCAGGGTAGGCAAATATAACCTAGTGTTAAGACACTTCGTTCTCCATATTCAGCCTAATTGTGACGGTGTTGCGCTTTGAGTGGCGGAACTCAACGCCGCGCTTTACCCCTTAGTATTGTATTAAGTATAATAAAATAAAATCCGATCATAATTAGAATGCTTATGTAATACAATAAGTCAGTAAGAATATATTAAGCTGGAAAATAAGCGCAGGTGGTGCTTATCGCTTAGGCAGTAATAACTAACTAACGACTAACTTGCGAGTATATCCGATAGTTAAAGTAATATACTATGTAGCGAAAAGTATGAGTTTCAATATCGGCGGCTTTAGTGAAAATGTTTGCTTGAAATGTCCAAATATCTAGTGGTGGAATGGTAAATTGGCTTGTAAGCACGCTGGGACACAGTTCACATACATTTTAAAACAGGTACTGCCTACTATAAAAAAATCTTTAATTTCTAAAATTTCAATACATTTTCTAATTATTTTTTCACTGATGCCGGCAATATGTCATTAGTTTTTTCAGCTTGGAACGGAGTGCTGCATGAAGCATGAAGCTGATTTTTATTTTTTAAAGTTGATTACTTCCAAACTTGATTTCATTCAATTGCTTTTAATAAGTTATAATATTAAGCTTAATATATTTTAATAACCGCTTTATTATCTTACTATAAAAAGCGCAATTATAAAAGTAAGGTAGATTTAAAATGATTGTGAATTGACATTGATAGAAAATAGAAAGAAGTATTTGTGTTCTTTATATTGCCAATATTTAATACAACTATGGTTTTTATGTGTTCTTGTAATATTTAAACATAAAATTATGAATGAAATATTAAATATGAGGACTAAGGCACGCCCTAACACGACTAAAACAAAAAATATACACAATGAAGTTCACTGGAGGTAAGAATATTATAACTAAGTATGTCGTGGTACACGAGATTTCTATTTAAATATTTCATTAATTTAAAACATTAATTAAAATGTCATTTTTTACAAACAATAAGCCAAATTTTACATGAAAGTAGACGACGAAAATAAATAGGTACGTTAAAATAAATAATTTTGTTCAGAAATTGGAATGTGCTTATTACTTTATCCTGGAACGGCTGTTTTTCTAAGGTTTTTTTTACATTCCATAAAAAATAATACATTAAGCATCTACATATTTAATTAATAATCACATTATTATGTGTGTATAAGAATATATTTAAAATTCCTATGTTGAAGTTATTTAAGATAGATATCTATAACAAATCATGATTATAGCCTTAGGTAGCTGTGATAATAAGAATTTGAGAGTAGAAAAATTATACTATATTAATTACTTGTTAAATAAATTAAGCTTCACGCTGTATCTCGCTCACAGCAGGGTAGGCTCACGACTTCTTTACTATTTAACAAAAAAACAATATATTTTAGCGAATCCATAGAATAAAAAATATAATATGCTATGATACGTTGCAGAGTGGCGATGGCCATGGGCGGCGCTATGGACGCTTGCGGGCGGTGCATGAAAGTGTCTTTGGTCGTTGTAAATATTTTGACTTTTGTAAGTATTGGAGGTTTATAATATGTTATGAATATTATTTCAATCTCTTGAGTGTGAGATGGATCAAATGCCCTAGTTCCTTATTTGGTAACTGAAATAATATATAAATTAATGATTTTTAAATTAAGTATGTATTGCAATTCTTTAAAATGTAAATAAAGACACAATATTTTATTAATATTTAATTCCAAAAAGATTTTTTCCCGATATGAGGTACTACTCATAATAACTTTAATTACCTAATAAATAATTGATTAATTATTAAAAAAAACGTAATTATTTATTTTCTAGCTCGGCGGTGTGCTAGCACTAGCGATCGGAGCATGGATCTGGACGTCCCGCGCGTTCCCGAGCACGTTGATGAGCAACAACATGTTCATAGCGTCGTTGGCGGTGGTGGCGGTGATGGGCGCCGCCATGATGCTCCTCTCGGTACTGGGCTGCTGTGGCGCGGCCAAGGAGGTCAAATGCATGCTGCTGACGGTATGCATATGGTAGCTTTTATTATGTTGTACTTAATTCGACACTTTTTTTTATCAGCTTCACGCTGTATCCAGCACGCAGCAGGGTATTCAGAGGGAACCTAGTGTTAAGACATTCCGTTCCGCATTTTCCGCCGAGTTCTGGAGGCAATGCGTGTTGATTGGCAGAACTCAACGCCGCGTTTTGCCTCGACACCAGACCAAAGAAATGAAAATATAAATGTAAATAAATATTTTATTTCCTCGAGTGGGGATAGAACCCAAAACCAGTCGTTTTACAGTCACACTTTGTGCCTCTGCGCCAAGACTGACTTTACTTATTCTTGTTATATGAATAATAAAAAGTACACTTTAAGTTAGCGATAATTAATTTTTCATTTGCAGTATTACATTCTAGTATTCATTATTTTTGTGGTGATGCTTGTCGGAGGGATCCTTCTCTTTGTATTTAGAGAAAAAGTGCTTACGACTCTGGAGCGCGAGATGCACGCCTCCATACCCAACTACGGAGTGAGGCACGAGTACACGAGGGCGTGGGACGAAACACAAACAAATTTGCAATGTTGTGGAGTTAAAAGTTACAAGGACTGGAATGATAATGTCCCTGAGAGCTGTTGCCAGGAAATTTATCCGGGAAAGGTGATGTATATATAGATTATTAACTTAATATCTACCTGCAAGGGTAATGAAGTTTTATATTACTGATACTAAAAAAATATAAAGTTTAAAAAAAAATTATATTATAATATAATATTTTTTGGTAACCAGAAAACCAGATATTTCCAAATTGCTTTAAATTTGAAAATATAAAAAACTAGGGGCCCATTCGCGGCTTCGCCCGCATGCCACTTATAATTCTTTTATTATGCTGCCAATGCCGCTCTTTGCTTCCTTACTAGAGCGAAGAAATGAAGATATTAATTATCTCATTTCCTAAAAAAATAGATCAGGAAGTTTATATACATTTAGTTTGGTGTTCACATATTTATATCGTTTTATTTTACCATATGTACGTAAATATTTACAATGAAATTTACATATTTTTTAATGCTTATATATAAAATATGATATTCTTTCAGCGGCGAGATTGTAAATACTCCCAGAATCCAACAACTATGTACATGGACGGCTGTTACAGCAAGACTATTGACTTATTGCGTGAAGATGCCGTTTATGTTGGCGCTGTCGCCATCATTGTAGCGTTGATTATGGTATGACACTCTTTCTCTCTTTTAATCATTTTGACTATTTAATAACCTTTCTACTTCTCTGATGTATTTAAAATAGAGGCTTCGAAGCGTAGTGTTTGTAATACGCTGAGACTGAACTAGAGTGGAACGCTCTGTGTACATAATTAACTATTAGTAGTAGCTAGCCTCACTAAATGGAATACAGTTTAGGCAGCACATACTAGGGTAGGCATAGGGTACCTAGGAACCTAGACACTTCCGTTCTCCAATTTCCGTCGAATTCTCAATTCGTGTTGAGTGACAAAACTCAGGTGTTGCCAGAGCAAGGATTTGAAAGTGAAAGTATTACGAATTAAAAATTTCATACTCTCAAGTGGGAATAGAACACCGACATCGGATAAATTTATATATTTTATATTATAATATCTTCAAAGGCAAAGGTCTTCATTATATTGAAAATGAAAACAAAAGTGTTAGGTTAGTCGTGCGCCACGACTAACCTAACACTTTTGTTCGTGTCGCAGTCGTGGCGCAGAGGCACAAAGTGTGACTGTAAAACCGACTGGTTGTGAGTTCGATCCCCACTCGAGGAGATGAAATATTTACTTAAATTTATATTTCCATTTCTTCGCTCTGGTGTCGAGGCAAAACGAGGCGTTGAGTTCTGCCACTCAACACGCAATGCCTCCAGAATTCGGCAGAAAGTGGGGAACGGAGTGTCTTAACACTAGGTTCCCTCTGCCTTCCCTGCTGTACGGGATACAGCGTGAAGCTGATTTTATTTAATTTTATTTAAGTGTTAGGTAAAATAAATTTTGAGATGTATACCAAATTTTAATTTTCCAGGTGCTGGCGCTAATTTTTTCATGTGGATTATTCGTGAAAATAGAGTGACAAAACAGTGAACGAAATAAAAGTGACTGAAACTTGTTGATGGACTGTCAAATATTTATAATATGTTGAGCGACCGCTCTATTGGTACTGGGCCGTGGGTCGTATCGTGCATTACATTTACTAATTTGTATTCTAAATGTAGGTGCATAATATGTGTAATAAAAAAAATTATATTGATTTTCAAAATATAGTTTATTTATTAAAACCAAATAGATTATATATATTTTTTAAATAAATTATCCAAGCAACTATAATATATGTATATAGTTTCTTCAATAATATATGTATACACAATAATTTTCAAACATCTTCACGTTGGTATACGTTAAAATGAATGAACCTATAGGAATTGGTGAATTTAAACAGATCCTCATTAACTCTTTATTTTTCTTAATTCTTAATCTTTCTACGAGGAGGGAATTTAATAGTGTTAGGATTTCCTTCACGATACTGTCCAGAGCGAGTGAACCAGCCACAGTAACGAATTATAATGTCAGATGTAGTGGTGCCCAGGGGCAGTCCTAATGCACTTATTCTTTCCAAAGCTTGAGTAGGTCCAGCAATTATCTATAATTATTAAGAATTTTCAACGATTCTAACTAAATATTACATTCTTATTTTCAGCTTCACGCTGTATCTGTAGTGTTAAGACACTTCGCTCCCTACTTTCTGCTGAATTCTGAAGACATTGCGTGTTGAGCGGTGGAACTTAACGCCATGCTTTGCCTGGATACCAGAGCGAAGATATTGAATATATAATGAAAATATTAAATATATAATTTGATTAATAAGTGGGAATCGAACCCACAACTTTTCGCGTTTAAAGAAACACGCATGTGCCCCCGCACCACGACTGGTCTCCATAATAATAGACTTTTTTTTTAAATCTGCATAACACACATACTTACTCTACCAAATACAACATGCTTGCCGTCGAATTGTGACAGCGGCTTAAATATTATATTAAATTGTCCATAAACCTCATTGTCCGACGTTACGACCATGGACATTACACCTGAAAGTCGTCAAAATATTTGATTTTTATTTTTTATTCTGCATATGTGTCAGCACAGAGAACGTGGTGCTAAGACACTTCGATTTACACTTTCTACCCGAATTGGAACGTCCATTGTCCCATGTTTGTCTCAGCTTCTTTATATATAACATTTTTTAAACTACACAAGTAAATATATAATAAAACTAAATATAATGTACCGGGAACAGAGTGCTTTAATTTAAAATTTTCCGGTTCACATGGATCTGCAACTCCTTCCGGTAAATAAGAGCCAAAGCCATTGTCTTTTGCGACATCTCCTCCACGGCAATACAAGTTAGGCACAACTCTTAAAAACGAAAAACAAAATCACCTAATCGTCAATATGATAAAGGGGGAGGTCAAATGCCGCACTTCTTCTTGTTACCAGTGAAAGAAAATAAAAATATATTATCATATCTCTGAGTGGGAATCGAACCCGAAAACCCATCGTGTTTATATTTAGACACTGAGGCAATGCGCTGCTGCTATGATGGCCTGAATATACTTTATGATTTAACATTAATATTTACGAGGCTAGTCGTGGCCCAGGAGCACAAAGTGTGACTGTAAAATCGACTGGCTGTGGGTTCGATCCCCACTCGAGGATATGAAATATTTATTTACATTCATATTTTCATTTCTTCGCTCTGGTGTCGAGGCAAAGCAAAGCGTTGAATTCCACCATTTAACACGCAATGCCTCATGAACTTAGCGGAAAGTGGAGAACGCAGTGTCTTAACACTAGGTTTCCTCTGCCTACTCTGCTGTGTGCGGGATACAGCGTGAAGCTAAGTTTTTTTTATTATTATTTACGAAATATTATCTATTTTGTTACATAGTGATTTTTGTGGTTAATAAATATAAACACACTTAACATTGTCCTCGTCTGGTAAAATAAAAAGATTTATCTTTTAATATAACTAAATGGAAATATTTTACCTAAATAACCTAGTTCCCATATACGCATGGCCCCTAGCATCTCCTTTGATTAGATTAAGAAACAAATGGCATGTTTTTGGTACAATGTCGTTAAAAAGTTCGGCAGTTACTCGTCCTATTTTAGAGCCACCGACTACCCATATTTCCATCGATACTCTAAAGTAAATAAGAAAAACATCAATATAATTTTAAATTAAAAGATATTTACATTTAAAATGGAATAAAATAAATGACAAAGATATTATTAAAGTTACGTAGGTACTTTGTTCTTTGAATATTAGAATGTTTGTCAAATGCGGGGTCTCTAATGTCGCGGTCAATCTTTTCAGTCTTGAAAAGAATGAAAGGCAATCTGAAATATAAATATGAAAAAAATTATACTAATTTTGATTAATAATATATTCTTATAACAGTTATATTTACATAAATAATTTAATGTAAACTTGAATATAACTTACGAAGCTCCCAGTATTAATTTATGCTTAGTATCTTTCCATAGTTCATCAAGTTCTTTCGTAAGTGGTTGCTCTGATCTCTATTAAATTAATATCCCATTTTATGTTAAACTTCAAAGTTTATCCTAATAAGAATTACCAGTCCACTTAATGTGAAACTTTTTACTCCACCATAGCATTCCAGAATATAACTATCGATTTAATAGTCAGCTTCACGAGGAAACCTAATGTTAAGCCACTCCGTTCCCCACTTTCTGCCGAATTCTGGAGGCATTGCGTGTTATGTGGCAGAACTCAACGCCGCGCTTTGCCTCGACACCAGAGCGAAGAAATGGAAATATAAAATTAAATAAATATTTCATCTCCTCGAGTGGGGATCGAACCCACAACCAGTCGGTTTTACAGTCACACTTTGTGCCACTCCGCCACGACTTGCCTTAACTCAATTGGTACCTAGTTCAAAATAACTAATCAAGTTAGCCAAAATATTTTCTTCCATAATTTCCGCCTTATTGATTTTTGACCGCTTGTTCACAAGTCGGTACCTATATGATAAGGGATTTTTAATTTCTTTTATCTAATTTAAATTACATCCATGAACTTACAGCTATGAGTAGTCTCGAATATAGATAATAATTTTGCCTTCTAATTTCATCAAGAACTCTTTGTCTTTGCTTACACAATAATTTATTGTAAGTATCAGTTGGTTCGGGATACATCCAGCAATCCACGAAACCCTGTAAAATATTATAAAATTATATTATTATTAAAACCCAGTGTTAAGACACTTCGTTTTCCACTTTCCGCCAAATTCTAAAGGCATTGGGTGTTGAGTGGCGGAACTCAAAGCTGCGCTTTGCCTCGACACCAGAGCGAAGAAATGAAAGTATAAATGTAAATAAATATTTAATTTCCTCGAGTGGGGATCGAACCCACAACCAGTCGATTTTACTGTCATTTAGGCACCTGCACCACGACGTATTATATTGTTGTACTAATTATATTTTTTAATTCAAAATTCAACTGTCAAACATCTATTGGCTGAAAAATATTCTACTTACGCCTGTTCTTTGTATTAAGTTGATCCGTTTTAACAGCTCCTTATTGACATTCATATTTTCCTCAAGTTGACGAGCGTAGTAGTCGAGGCGACGCGGTTTTAAATACAACTCAGGAAATAGTTCTGGTGGATGATCATCCACTTTGTGTTTAGACATTTGCAACTAATAAATAACAGAAGTAGAAAAAACAACACTATTAATATTTTACTATATGTATAATATATAATATAATATATAAAAATAATCTACCTCTTTCTGATGGTTACACCAAGCCGCATAAAAGTCCTTCGAAAGTAAAGGAAACCTAGGGGGCTATAATGAAAATATCAAATTCAGTTTCAAAGAAAGATATAACAAAACATATATCACTGTAATATACTAACGAGTTTGAACTCTCTTGGCTTGCGAATACGTGGAGGTCGAGGTCGCTCTGGCTCTGGCGGCGGTGTACGCAGCAATGGATGTTCCAATAACTTGTCACAGGCGCGTTCTCGTAATGGATGCATATTGTAATTTTCGCAGTCAAATAGAATTTTTTGTTCTAATTTATTTAATTTATAATAACCGAATTTGGTAATTGTAAAATGAATATGACGATAATTGAAAAATATCAATGACAAATCTGCTTTATAAAACTCTTAATGTATGAAGAGCTTATTATATTTTTCACTTTATATATGCACACATAACAGTATATATAAATTTATATAATACATACAATAAAATTTTATCAGTATTTATTAAAAATCTGCATTATCTAAGAAGTATATACATTAAATAATCTAAATTATATATAAGAAAAAATGACATTCAAGTTATATTTCTATCAGTTATTTCATTTTTCTATGAAACCTCTTTACTTTGCTGAAAATATGAAACCAATATCCATATCTTTATCTTCAAATTTCTCCCGTTGTTTTGCATATAAAAGCGAAAATCTGGTGCAAGTTATCTTTGTCTCATCAAAGATTTAACAATGTAGACTTTATTTATATATATTATACCTATATACCAAAGTTACAGAGTACGTTTTACAACAAATAAGCATGTTTTAATTATTTCGATACCTTTGTTTATTTTTAAATATGACGTGTTCATATAAATACATTCCCAATAAGTTATCAGAGTCAATTCAGTGTTACTTAAATTGTTATAATTACATTTTATATTTAATTTCGAATAGGAAATAGCATAATTAATTTAAATGGCTAGTAGGGTCTGAACATTATTGGTCTTTCCGAATATCGCGTTTGTGCATCACAATAATCATCATATGGTACAGCTTTGGCTATGACTAAATATGATGATCTGCTGTACTGGAAGGTCTGGAACTTTATGATGACGGAAGACAAACTATCGTCAAATATCACTTTGGGCTTCGAGATGAAATCGTCGACTTCAACACGTACATAAGTCAATCTGGAGCATATTGGCACCTTGAAGTTTTTAAGAAATTAAAATAAAAAAATAAATTTCATCTATTGATCGTCCAGAACGATAAACGGGTAATAGTAAATTTCATATATTATAATTAGGTGTTGTTTACAACATCTAATTATATAATATGAAATTTAGCTATAAGTTTATCAAGAATACGAAGAACATATTATTTTATCCGTAACTAGTGGGCGCGTGCAGCTTTGCCCGCTTATTTACACCCTTAGGGGTGAATTCTAAAAAAAACTACGCAACACGTGTATTTTTAAGAGTCTGAATTTCAAATTTTATAAAAATCGGTATCGATTTAAAAAAAAATCCATACAAACTTTCAACCTCTATTTCATCCCTTTAGGTTTAAAAATTTCCAAAATCCCTTTTTAGTGGATGTCCAGATTATGAAAATAAACATCTGTCCACATTTCACGTTTCTACGCACAGCGGTTACAGCAGCGGTACGGCTGTGCGTGCGTCTTACCTCAGTCAGTCAGGTACATGTCCTTTTATATATTATATATAGATAACGGGTGGATTTTTCGATATTTCAACATTTTGCCCGTATAGCAGGATAAATTAAAATTTAAAATATTTTTCATTTAGATAAATTTTTGTAAACACCCTTCAGATCATTCCGCCTGGATTTGAGACATTATTTCTTTGAGTAGCAAAATTCTACACAGCACACGAATCCGAATATTCAATCGCGCTTACAGTCAGAGTTCGGATGCTTTTCAACATGTAACTATAGATTTTAAGGATTTTTACATATTACAATATAGTGTCATAATATGAAAATAAAAAAAATATATATTATTTGAAAGATAAAGACATACCACTACAGGTATTGTTACAGTCTTCTCAAAAAAACCAATTTTTCCAGATTGAGCAAAGGCTACAGTACCCGTGTCGAAACCTAAAATATATTTCATGCTTATAAAGAAAAGAATAATATTTCATTTCCTCACTTCAGGTTACATGCACACGGTTGTGTCTGTGCACCACGAATGGCCGAAAATTAGCTTTATAATTTCAATTAATAAATTACTTACCAAATTCATAGATATATTTAGTTCTCAGCGTTTTTGCTGATAGGGATATAACGCAAATAAATAATGTAAATAGACTTAAAATTCTCATTGTAAGATATGAAACGATACTAGTAAAGGAAAGAAACTTATTAATTCGATTTTATAGAAGGTGCCAACCAGCAGGTGCATTGTATGATGTGTACCAACATAATTTTTAATTAAATTTTACATGAAAATATAATAACCTAACAAATTCGATAAGTTGCACGCTGGATAATGTTAAATTAATTAATATACGAAGAAATACAACTATTTAAAAGTATTTGTAAAGAACAGTATTTCTAGCTACCGCAGGGTAGGCAGAGGGATCCTAATGTAAGAACATTTTGTTCCTATTACAACATTTCTGCCGTATTTTCGGGGCATTGCGTGTTACCAGAGCGAGGAAATGAAAATATTTAATATATCATTTTCTCTAGTGGGAATCGAATCCTCAACCTGTCGCGTATATAGTCACATTCAAGCCACCTACTTTCTCTCCCATATCACTTTGTTTCACTACTTGAAGACAGCCATCCAAATACATATTAAAAAACAAAGCTGACATGGCGCAACCTTGTTTAAAATACAATTGGATGTCGTACCAAGGCGACATGCTAGCTCCTACTCGCACGCAGGCTGAGTGATCTCTATAAAGAGATTTTACAGCCTGCAGCAAAGGTCAACTTACATTGTACCGGGGTAGTATCTCCTATAATTTCTCTCTTACTACTTTGTCAAACGCGTTTTCCAAGTCCATATAAACTTAAAAAACTTTTTGGTTAACGGCCAAAAATTTTTCTGTGATCATGCTTAGGGAAAAGATCTGATCTATTATACACCTTTTTCCAGGTTTAAAGCCACCTTGGGCCTTCCATAACAGCTTGTTATCTCGCTGCATTCTTCGCTCTAATATTTTGACATAAATTTTGCTACCCAAGCTAATCAAACCGATAGCCCTATGGCTTGCGCAGTTTATCTGTGAACATTTGCCTTTATACAAAGAAACGATCGCCAATCATCTGATTTCCAGCATAAATTGCACAAAAATCAGAACGAGTCCAAGATTCGTGGGCCACATATTTGATCGTCTCTGCAGTAACTCCATCTGCTCTCGCCTTTCCACATTTTAGACTTCGTATTGCACTCTCAACTCATTTCAATCATTTTTTATACTGATTTCGACATCAGCTACATCAAAACTCTGCGTTTCGCTGTTACTTGAGACTGAGGTGAGTTACTTCATACATATCCTTGTAAAATTCCGCCCATCTTTCATAAAAAAGAAAGAAATCATCTATAATTTCTTTCTTTTTTATCTCTTTCTCATACTTTTATCTGACCTGAGGATTTATAATCCTGCCATGCTTTCTTGTTTCTCTCTACACCATTTTGCACTCCATCATCCCACTACTCGTCGCGCTTTTTGCTAAAGTCCCTTTTCCCTTTACCACATACACCTGTCGCTGCTTCCTTCATACAATCCCTAAGGTTTTGCCAGCATACTTCAATATTTTCATTTCCAGATTCACTGATGTCTAATTTCTTGGAAACTCTTGATATTCCTCTCTAATAGGTGGATCTTGTAGCTTCCAGCTTCTTATGCGATTAATTCGACTCCAAATTTTGACACCTCGTGTAGCTGTGCTAACCTGCGAATGCGAATAAGGGGTCTGCCCTTATTTTAGCAACAACTAGATAGAAGTCTGTTCCCAGCTCAAAACCTCTAAACACCCCCGTGTCCATAACTTGGCTTCGAATACGCTGATCCACTAGGAATAAATCAATCATACGCTTCCCTTCCGCTCGCTCCCATATACGAGTATACATGTGAATTTGTTTGTGGTCATACATAGTGTTTGCCACAAACAAATTCCTTTCCTTGCAAATTTCCAATATAAGCTTTGCAGCCTTATTTATTCTTGTCACCATACTGACCTAACACTCCCTCGTAACACCTTAGCGCAGTTCTGATCCATGCGTTCAAATCACCACATATTATTAATTTTTCATTCTCTCTAACGTTCGCCTAATAGAACTAAGGATACTGGCGCATAGCCGCTAACGAGAATACTCTTATTATCCCCAGCTTGAATCCAAAGCAGTCTCGGGTTGATCGCCTTGTGTTCAACCGTTGCACTAACCAATCGTGAGGACAATAACTCACCTACACCTTGACAGCCCTGCTCGCTCTCTGGTACGCCGGCACAGAAAGCGACCCGACTGCTCGGTAAATCGGTCGTGTCATTGTCCTTTCGCTTGGTCTCAGTCACACAAACGACATCCAAATCTCTATCATCCATAAATCATTCATCTTTTCTTCCATCCGTCATCTTATATTCCACGTAGCTTTTATATTTGTTTAAAAAGATGTTTAAATAAAAGTGTTGTAAAATAAATAATTTAAATAAAAACTAAACGCAACGCAAAAATTCAGCGTTGAGTTTTACTACTCAACACGCGATGCCTCGAAGAATTTAGTGGAAAGTGGGGAACGGAGTGTTTTAAGACTATGTTGCCTCTGCCTAACCTGATATATGCAGGATACGTGAAATTGATAAAAATGTTACAGACTAGTTGCCGCTGGAAACTTCGTTTGCGTTAATGATCTCCTTAAACCACATCATTTATCCATAGTTCGGAAGAAAACAATTATGTTAATGAAGTAGTATAATTGTAATAATTTATTTTATTATTTTTAATAATGTAACGTAAACACGGCTATTTTTTAAAAGCGATATTTATATCTTTTGTAGGATGGATATTGTCGAGGACTAAGCTTTGTACCAAAAAAAGTTACATACCAGAGACAGACAGACACAGGCAAAAATTGTAAAAATCCTAAAAATAATGTTTTTATTATTAGCTATACACAATAAGTTATTATTATTAGCAGCATATAAAATAAAATAAACAAAAAAATATTCTGTCATTAGACGTCAAAAATAAATAATTAAAAAATTCTTGGATTTTAAAAGTTACACGTACACAGATTGTATATATAAGTAACAAAAATTTTCATTTAAATAAAATTTATTTTATTTGCTAAAATGAGAAACAGTGGTTTAGTTTTGTTTTCATGTGCTGGGCTGTTGCTTGTATGTGTTTTGTTTTTTACGTAGATGATGCTTTTAGAAAAGCGAATTTATAAAAACGTCACGTCATGCATAATTATCAACTTTATTTTATTTACTTTATTTATCTACACTATGATTTTATGATAGACAGTTAAATGCATCAAGCACACTCTCCTTATAAATTAAATTTCATAGATAATTCTTACAAAATCAACATCAGCTTCACGCTGTATTCCGCTCACAGCAGGGTAGGCAGAGGGAACAAACTGTTAAGGAACTCCGTTCCCCACTTTCTGCCGAATCTGGAGGCATTGCGTGTTGAGTGGCAGAACTCAACGCCGCGCTTTGCCTCGACACCAGAGCGAAGAAATAGAAATATAAATGTAAGTAAATATTTCATCTCCTCGAGTTGGGATCGAATCCACAACCAGTCGGTTTTACAGTCACACTCTGTACCCCTGCGCCACGACTGGCCTCTTTTTTTAATTAACATGTATTTTACATATCTATCATAAAAGTAAAGTAAAAGCTATCCTATTCTTACTAACATAAGGAAGTTTTGTTGTTTAACGATCATTCATGCATTAGACTTATATGTTTATTGTAACTGTTTTCATCATAAAACAATATCTTAGTCAGAAAAAGGTAGATTTTCTGTATTTAACAGGAAAAGTCTTATCATAAATAAATAACGGCGTTAATTCATTAGTATCTTTATTTACATAATACAATTTTTATTCAGCTTAGCGCTGTATTCCTCACACAGCAGGGTAGGCAGAGGGAACCTAGCGTTAAGACACTCCGGTCCCCACTTTCTGCCGAAATCTGGAGGCATTGCATGTTGAGTAGCGGTACTCAATGCTGCGTCTTGCCTCGACAACAGAGCGAAGAAATGAAAATCCATATCGAACCCACAAGCGGTCGCATTTACAGGCCCACTTTGGCCCAATTTCACGATTAGACTCAACAAAAAAAGATATTATACAAAATTCAACTAAACTTAATACTAAATTGTGGGAAACGGACACTCCGTTTCCCACAATTTTATTTAATTTAATACAAGGTTCCCGTTGCCTACCCTGCTGTGTGCAGGATACGATGTGAAGTTGATTTAGTACAAAATTAAATACTTAGAATTTTTGATAGTGTTTCTGTATTTCTTGTCTAATATAACAGATTTTGTTTGATAGAGCGGAGGAGCCATACTAGGATGCTCAACAGCCTGGAGCCTCTTACGTATGTCCTACTACTTCTGGACATCAGACCTAGGTGTGGATCTCGGTGTCAGCATGCTATTTATAGCGGGTGCACTGCTCTGCCTGCCCGCCTGCTGGTTGGCCTCCATGGTTCCTTATCATCCAAGATCAGTCACGCTTGCGACTACTGTACGTTTTTTTACGTAATTGATTGGATATGCTACTATATGTGAAATTTACCTATTGTATACATATTAAATAAGAGTATTTTGATGTAGTGACGCAATTTCATTAATATTTTTTACTCATTCTATTAATATTTTTTTTAGTTAATGTTGTTAGTGATGTCGGGCATGATGCTACTCTCCACTGGCATATCGTCCTTGACGGGACTGTCGCGGGCGGTGCGCGACACCACTTCTCTGAACTCGAGCATGTTGCGTGCGATGTCGTATGAACAATTTTATCCGACGGTCAGGGATGCATTTGCTTCTATGCAGCTAGAGGTAGGGCAATTATTAAATTTTTATTTTAGCTTCATGCTGTATCCCGTACATAGAAGAGTATATAGAGGGAACCTGGGAACCAAGAGTTAAGGCACACCGTTTCCCTTAAGACTTTGCTTTTTGCAATTTGTCGCGCGCTTGTGCCCCTGCACCACGACTGACTTCAAATTATATTATAATTTATTGTAATTTTTTTCTTATCACTAAATAATAATTACAATTTTAGTTGAAATGTTGTGGAGCCCAGTCTTATACAGATTGGTACCAACACCGCCTCAATTTACCACCTTCCTGCTGTGGCCGTGTTGTACATGGAAAGGTAAGTTGACAAAGAGTTAAATAACAAGTAGATAAACATTTTATATTTTTTATTTGCATATGAGGCCAGTCGTGGGGCTGGGGCACGAAGTGTAACTGTAAATCGACTGGTTGTGGGTTCGATCCCTACTCGAGGAGATAAAATATTTACTTAAATTTATATTTCCATTTCTTCGCTCTGGTGTCGAGGCAAAGCGCGGTGTTGAGTTCTGCCACACAGCACGCAATGCCTCCAGAATTCGGCAGAAAGTGGGGAACGAAGTGTCTCAACACTAGGTTCCCTCTGCCAACCCTGCCGTGTGCGGGATACAGCGTGAAGCTGATTTATTTATTTATTTGCATATACTATGTTAAATACCTTCGTACGCTTCAAGAAAGAGGAGAATTGTAACACACCACTCTACCGTACGGGGTGCGCGCGACTGGCGCGTATGGAGCTTCACATGTTTTCCAATTCTTTAGCTGTGCTGGGTTGCGTTATTATTATTGTAAAGGTAAATTGAATTTAAAGGTATTTATTTAGATAGAAAATAGTGTACTCATGTCAGTTTTTATATAACTAAGGTTTACACATTAAACAGTCCGTCTTAATACTTAATGTCTTAAATTATATTATTTGTTTGTTTCAATTGTAGCAATCAATGCTGTATGCATATATACAATATTTATTGTATACTTTTATCACCTATTCTTGAGGGTGTGAATAGAAGCATCTTTTGTCTTATTAACCAAATACAATTGAAAGACTTGAAATAAAAAAAAGTAATAAAAACATCATGTTATATATGAAAACTTAATAGCATTGTCTACTAGTAAATTAAGCATTAACGATTTTATAATATGTAGACAGTGACGCTGTTCACGACGGCCTACATGCTGGTGACGAGCTCGTTGGAGCGCAACGCGGCCGTGCTCAAGCCGGCCCTGCCGCTGCGCGTGGCGTGCGTCGCGACGCCTCACGCGCCCCCTGCCCCAGTGTAAATGCAATATTTACATGAAATTCATACTTGAACATCAAAACTTTTTTTTCTAAATTATTTTATTTTTAATATATTTTGAACTTAATGTTTTATGGGAAATTTATTGTTGATGGATATAATATGTGAAGTGTTGGAAAATAAATAGGTGTTTTATTGTCATACATTTTATTTTATTGACCAGATAATTGATATCGTAACAATTTTCACTAACTTAACTTACAGGGTGGGTACAATTATTAAAACGAAATAATAAGGATATCTTTTTTTTTAATTATAATTTTTTGAACACAATACAACATGCAAGCATTAAAATGCTTTATGAAATTAGGAAACAATCATATCTTTCTATATTTGGTACCTAATTTGGTTATTTTCAAAATATTCATGAAAACGATTTCTATATAAAGACAAACAAAAAACTATAATATATTATGAAAAAAATCTTACAACAGGGGCGCGAGCGCGCGGGCCGCGGCGGTCTCACCCTTAGAAACTTAGTATCTACAGGACTATCGAATTGCGAGAGGCGAGACCTCGGAGCGCCCGCGGCCCGCGCGCCGGCCCGCCGGCCGCGTGGACTCAACAATGGCTACATGGTACAAGTCTAAGATAATGGTTATAAGCGATCGTACTCGATAGTTGAGAGCTCCGAGCCCCGAGACCCGCTCGGGCCGGCGCGCGCTCAGTTAAGGCCGGGAGCGGCGCCCGCAATTGGTTAACATTAGGTCTATCTAGAATAAATAAGGAGTGCGCGCGCGCTCAGGGCGGCTCTAGCGCCGCGCGCCGCGGTGTTTGCGGTGCGGGCGCGGCGCGCGGCCCCACCACAGCGCCGCCAGCGCCAGCGCCGCCGCCACGTCGCGCCGCGCTCTGCGCAACAACACATCACTCGCACCACCACCGCGCCACCACCACGCCACTCGTATTACGAGACCCATATCAGGATACGACACACGCTATTCTATTCATGAGGCTATAGTACTACCTACTAATCTACTAGTATAATAACGAACAATACTCAACATCATTATTTTAGGCTAGTTTTGGAATGAATGTAAAAAAGGATAAAGAGAAATCTGTTACCAATGCATTATTATTTATAAAATGTGATCGTTATCAAGATATTTTGGTTCTCGACAATATCAGTGGCGTTATTCGTAATTACTAACAACATCAATGGGAACACTACTATTCTGACAAAATTATAAATTCTACATATAATACCATCTTCTTGAATGAACATATTACAAAGGTACACATAATTAGAAGATAACTACTATTACCTAATAGGAACTACGTGATGCTATAAAAATATTTATAACTAGGATATCGGTGCTAATAATTTTAGGAACTTTTTCTGATACAGATTGTAATGCGTTAACCAAGAAGAAAAGTATAAATGAAGAAAATATACCTATGTATATAATATAAAAAATATTACATAAATTAATGACTTAGATAAGTAAATATACTTTAACGAAAAATAACATAAAATTAATTATTTCCAGCAGCGTCTTGTTTGAAATAACCACGTCACAGTTCAAAAATAGTTTAAAATGGCCCTTTGGTGATTAAAAAAGCTGCTTTATTCAAATATAATTTAAAGAAATAATAAAATAAGGTTTCTAAATATTCACCATGCCAATTTGTAATGTACAAATGACATTACAACAAATACTTTAAACAAAACCACCATGCGAATTCAGGGGAGGATTCGATAATAAGGACATGCAACGTTATATGAAACCTGAAATGATGTGCCTTCTATTTAGCAAATATAAAGAAAATTTTATGAGTTATTAACTTTTATAATCAATATTTCAATAATATGTAACCTATAATTTTTTTTTTTAATTTTTACCTTAAGTAAAATGTATATTTTTATATTTTTAAATGAAACAGATACTAAATGGAAGGCATAAGCACAAATAAATTTTGTTAATAGCAATATAATGAATGAGTAAGAAGAGTGGGGATGGTTACCGATGCACACAACACGCGATATTGCTCACCAAAGTAGCACACTGCCCGCCCTGCAACAAGCGGAAACCGTGTACACTCGACGGCCGGAATGGCCGAAGCTTGGTTAGTTATAGCACCGGCTTTTGCGATATACCCACTAATTTGCTAATTTTTTTTTATATTGTAAAGAAAAAATATTTAATGATCTAATAATATTTAATTTAGGTAATCAGTATAAAGTAATATTGTTTAGAAACACATGTTAAGAAAATTTCGGTTTAATATTTTTTGGTAACATACCTTTTTTAATATATTTTTTTGTAAATAATGATGAATTATAAGTTGAAAATTTATTGTAATTATGAATTATATTTTTTTAAATCTTTTATGAATAGCTTGTTAATTTTAATTTACTTTTTTACTGATTTTGGTTGTTTTTTTTTTAAATAAAGCCGGCACTGAACACAATTGTTAACATCACAGTAACAAGCAAATAGAATCAGCAAGCGGTCGAACAATTTCACACGATACCTGATGGAATGCCTCACAAAGCCTTACTTACCTGTTTTCACGGATAGAATTTAGTAATATTTAATGAATGAAGCTAAATTTAATATTAATTTTATTAATTTTAAAGCATTGGGATGATTTTAAGTAAATAATTGTTAGACATGTGATAACAATGATTAATATTATTTTATGTATGTAAGAGTATAATGTGATGTAACTCGGGCTCTTTCAGCTTTGGTGCATATTACAAAATAATTTGATATCCGCAATTGTATTACAAAATTGCATTTCTCTATGCAATTAAAATTGAAAATTCTTTAAAATCCGGTAGTTTAAATTCGTTTAAATGAGCCTTTACATTTTTAAAACAGCCCTGGTCCTGAAGCAATATTAGCTATGAATATATTGGAATGTTGAGTTACATAATCGTTAAGAAATAATATTTGCATCGACACTATTATAATTAGGTATATTTTTCGTTAAACTCGTTCGTTGCTTAGTATCTCAAAACATAAGCAATCAGTCATCTATCAATACGTACCTGGCACGTGGGGCAGTGCGGCGGCGCGCAGCCCGCCAGCTCGAGCCGGTGCGGCGCGCGCCACTCGCCCCCCTCCCCGCCGCTCCCCCCCGGCGCCCCCGCGCTCCCCCCCGCACTCCCCACCGCCCCCGCCTCTACGCAGCACTCCGCGCCTTCTTCACACTCCGGCTCCCAACAATCGACCTCACCCAGCTGGAAATTAGTAAAATCAGATAAATTCATCATATTGTGGTTATATACTCAACTTAGCTTCACGCTGTGTCTCTAACGGGGGAGTCTCTAACAGAGAGGATGGAGCGTCAAACGCTACGGCCTCTACATACCTCTTTCGCCTCGTCCACTGTCATCAACCTCTTCATACATGCCCTCCGAGGAGTACTCATGCTTTTCACGTGACCTTCCTCCAGTATTTTTGATACTGTGTTTTTACAGGTCATCCTAGGTCTCCCCCTAGCTGTCTTACCGTTAGTTGTTATATTGTTTTAGTAATTATATCTATATGTTGGTTATTTGGTAGGTTTAATATGTTATTCTTCTAGTGCCCCTACATGTAGTCGAAGGTGGACAGTTAAGTCTGCATTTTTAATGTTTCCCCTAGCTATATGACATATCACACATCTACGGTACTTTGATTAATGATTTCCGTTAATTTATTGATATTCCTCAGACATGACCTTCATCTACTGCCGGTTTTTCTTTTTCCTTTTTCTTTTAAAACTGGTTTCATGGGATTTAAGATTGTATTGTATTATCAAACCAAATATTATTTATAATTTGAAGTAGACGGTTTTGTTGTAAATGAGATACTGCCACAACAATGTAAATATTTTTGTTAGGTTGATTTTTATTATGCACTATTAATTTTGCTTAAATTTAATGGCATATAATTAAAATCAATGTAAAACACAATCAAAGAGTCGGTACCATACCAATGTGACAAGTTATATGTAATACGTACAAGACACTCGCAGATCTGGCACTGGTAGAGCCAGCGCTCGCCGCTGCGGAAGGTGACGTGGTGCATCTCCTGGTGGCGGCAGTGGAAGCGCGCGTCGCAGTGCGGGCAGCACGCCGCCGGCGCCGGCGGGAGCGGCGACAGCGGGGACAGAGTGCTTGGAATCTGGAGATTGTTTTAGAAATTTAGGAGATTTTATTTATTTTTAAGTATCTTTCGGAAAAGAAAAAGTTATAATAAGACACAATGACATGACGACAAAATTTTTTAATTTGCTTGTAAGTGACAGAATCCAACGATGAAATTTTGTTTTACATCAAGGAAATAAAGATAATTTAAATGGAAATATAGTGTAACATGTACAGCCAATTATTTCGGAACTGTGCTACAGTGCATAAAAGTTTAAAATATAAATATATATTTATTATAAATTAATTTGTAGATTGAAGTAAGTAAAAAACACTAATTTAGTCTTAGAGTATTTATTTAGAATAAATACGATTTTTTTATACAGAATTATAATGTAATTGCAGCGCTTTTGATTCGAAGCCAGAGCGAAGAAATAAAAATATCAAATATTTTATTTCCTCGAGTGGGAATCGGACTCACACTGGCCACGACTGGCTTTAGTGATATATGGTAAGATTTTTTTAAACAAAAATTATTACAGAGAAAAAAGTTAGAGACAAATTGAAATGATAGTACATACAGTAAGTGAGGTATTGTCGCGGTCGCGGTCGCAGGCGCAGGGCGCGCGCGCGCACGCCGCCACGCCGCCGCGGCACGCGCACGCGCGGCACCCGCCGCCCTCCGCCCAGCGCGCGCCGTCCGCCACCACCTGCCCCTGCCACGAACAGCCTGGGGCGTGCGACTACGTGTTAGATACTGTATCCCGCATATAGCAAAGGGAAAATATACTTAGGGTTAAGATACTCTCTTCTCTTTCAAATGTTATTGTTATTACGAGAATTGACTACATTTAAATCGATTTTTTTACATATTTATAGGATAGGTACTGAGGTCCACTACCCATAGACAACTGTTGATTCGTCGATCGCGTTACATCCTGTATATATAAATTATAAATACATTATTTGCGGTCTGGAAAAATAAGACTACACTACAACTAGGTAAAATTAATCTGTTTAATAATAGTATTGTGTACATGTTCAATATTTTGTTATACTTTTATCTGTTATTCGCTATATTTTGCAACATCTTAAGAACATTGGTTATTTCCATATAAAGATTATTTTATTATTTTAAAACTTACTAAGTTCACACTCGTGTGTGTCACATTCACATCGGAAGCCTCCGTCAGTGTTGACGCACCGCGCGCTCGGGTGGCACGTGTGGAAGCCCTCGGCACATTCATCTACATCTGGAATTACATCATTTTAATTTTTAAATGGACAAGATCTCTACTTTTCTACTACTAAAAGCATTTAAATAAATGATGACTCAAAAATCTTTTTTGTTATAATACGAACAGCAAAAAAAAGGGAATAGTAAAGATACTATTATGGTTTTTTTTGTCAAAAAACCTATTTCACCAGTATTTAGTATGCAAACAACTTATCTCACCTTCACAATGATCCTGATACGGATCCCGTCTATACCCGTCCCGGCACACGCAGTAATACGAGCCAGGTGTGTTGACGCACAATGCGCGAGGCACGCAGGCGGCGCGCGCGGTCGAATGAGCCTCGCACTCGTCCACGTCGCGCTCGCATCGCGTGCCTGTAAAGCCTCGTGCGCACGCGCAGTGTTCCGGAGCCGCACACTCTCCTCCGTTTAAGCAGCCCCCTGTACATATTGCTGTGGGTATACGATATTGATTATTAATTTTGTTGGGTATGGTTTATAAATGACTTTACAAGTAATGGATTTATCATAAGAAAATTTATTTATGTGGGAACAGTTCTAGTTAATTAATTGTAGTACTCAGTAATAACATAAAAGGGAGACGACCATTGTAATTTAGTGACACAATGTCCGACTCATAAAGAATTGAATTGAACTGAATTCGATTACCGATCTGGGGAATGATGATAATGTATTTTTTGTGGAGAACGTATCTTAGCACTTAGTTCTCTGTAATCTAATCTGTGGTTTATGAATTAAACAACAAAAAAAATAGGAAATATCAGCGTCTATTGTAACTCACGCTGGCAGGTGTACCCGTCGCCGGAGTAGCCCTCCTGGCAGCGGCAGGAGTAGGAGCCGGGCGTGTTGCGGCACTCGGCGTGCGCGTGGCAGCCGTGCGTCTCGCTCGCGCACTCGTCCACCTGGACGCGGACGTGGTTTTTTAGTAAATCTATTATCATTTAATTGGTTGCAATATTGAAACGTATATATTTCAACGCAGTGAGGCTCGTACCCGCGCAATATGTTTTTTAATTCTGAGTATTTTAAAATAATACTGTAAAATGTTAACATACAATATTTTTGTCTTATTGTATAAGTATAACTGAAAATTTAGAACAATAATTGGCTTAAGATATAAGATATATTTACATTAAAAATGTACTACGATATAAAAGATCGAAAGCTATAAGTATCTTATTCGGTTACATAAAAAATATACTGCGCTATAAAAAGATCCAAACCTTGAAAATGTCTGACGTATTGATATTTACTGTTTTATTAGTTTCTTATATTAAATGATTACATACATATATGTATATATGTGTATATGTAATCTGAAAAACATGATATACATTACATTTTAATATTAGTATACCTCAGCACAGTTAAATTTATCCCGGCGCGTGTACCCTGGGAGGCACTGACAGACGTATCCTCCGACCACGTTGACACAGCTGGTGTTGGAGTGGCAATGGTGGCCCTCCCGTCCGCCTGCTCGCTGACATTCATCCACATCTGTAGTTGAAAAATATTGTTTATAATATTAATTTTGTTAACAACCTTTTTCACGCCATATATTATATATCGCAGGGTAGACAGAGGGAACAGGGTTAAGTCACTCCGTACTCCTCATTTTCCGCCCAATTTAGTAGATTTTGCGTTTTGAGTTGCAAAACTCAAATCGGTATGAAAAAATATTGAATAATAATTTACGTTTCTTTTGATTAGGCTGGAACGGACTAAATTGAAGTAACTAGGTCTTATAACAAGAGATAAATTGATAAGGGGGTATAAGATATACAATAAAAAGACAACATATACAAATATTACAGTTTATATAAAATGATATATTTTTTAAAGTTTGAACTGTTTACCTTCACAAGTGATTCCATCTCCCTGAAACCCCTGGTTACATTTACAAGTGTACTTTGTATTGAGATTCATACACATCGCATTGTCGTCACACGAATGACCCATACTGCAATAATCCACTCCTGAAATTATAAAAAATAAAATATATAATTTATTTTTAAACATATCTTCTAAAATCAAATTTACATTTTTGAAAACAGATATATTTTCAAACATGTTTCATTTAGATATTACCTTACACTTTAAACTTACTAAGTAACACTTAGACATAGCCGACGATACAGTTCCAAATTGTTTACTTGGGTACAACAATTTATGGTCCTTATCTTCTCATTTGTTGAAGTATAATTTTATGACCAAACCATATCAACCAGTTCAATCACTTTACTATGACAACACTGACAATACTTGCAACATTCATCAGACCCAGGGGACTTAATTTAGAGAAATATGTTCAAAATCAGTAGAATCAAATTAATTTTGAATGAGAGTTGAATCGAATTGAAGTCGATCTGAGTGATGTAAAAATTAATTTGTTGAAGTTTTACATACAATCTTGTGTAAATTTTTAATATCAAATGAAATCAACTAAAGTGTTATAATGTAGACCTGGACAAAACTTGCAGCACTCCCCGGGCACGGTGAACTGGTCGGGCGCGTCGCACGGCAGCGGCGGGCACGCGGTCTCGGGGTCCACGCGCGTGCACTGCATGTTGCCGTCGTGGCACACGCACTCCGCGCACTCCTTGGGCGCGAACCGCTCCCCGTGCTCGTACAGTGTCCCCTTTAGTAAGCATTGTCCTGGAAGTATTGTGAAAACAAACTGATTTAACACATGTATCAAATTTACATGAAAATAATAAAGAATGTGAATTATAGAAGACATTGTTGCGCAGTGACACAGGGGCTGAATATAAACGCAACGGTCGTGTATTCAAATTCCATTTCTCACTCTGGTAAAAAGATAGAGTGCGTCTCTCAGTTCGGCTAGTCATATCGACTGCAATATCTCGATAAAGTGAAGAATGAAGTGTTTAAGCACTATTAGTAGGTTATATCTGTCTACTCTACTATATGAGGGATCATCGTGAAATTACAAATATATCTGCATTATACTATGATAAATGAATATGCATATTATATCTTAACTACTATGTAAATATTTTAATAAAACATATTTTCATACAACAAAAATGAAGTAAATATATAACATTTAGCAGTCTATTATGAAATCCAAAAATAAACAGACTTACTAAGGCAAGTAGGACAACATTCTCCTGGATGAAGTACTGGATTTTTACATTCAGCTCTGTCGCACTCTACTGGCCTGCACGTAATTTCGCCATGCTGTAAAACATAATACTTTTTTCAATTTATATGTATTAATAATATAGTTGTTTTTAGTACTCATTTGAAAGTTATTTTATAATAACTATTGGAACAAATAAAATATGTGTCTTACCACGCAGGAGCATCGATTGCAGTCTTTTTGCCAGGTAGCGCCGTCCGCGTGCACTGTGCCGTTAGAGTAACACGACTTCTGACAGTCGCACTGCTCTAGCCGCGCCAGCCGCGCCTCGGTACCCACCAACTAGAAAGACCATTGTATTTAAATAAAAAATTAGCTTCATGCTGTATCCCGCACAAAGCAGGGTAGGCAGAGGGAACCTAGTGTTAAGACACTCCATTCCCCACTTTATGCCGATTTCTGGAGGCTTTGCGTGTTGAGTGGCAGAACTCAACGCCGCGCTTAGCCTCGAGACTAGAGCGAAGAAATGGGAATATAAATTTAAGTAAATATTTCATCTCCTCGAGTGGGGATCGAACCCACAACCAGTCAGTTTTACAGTCACACTTCGTGCCGCTGCGCCACGACTGGCCTCATCATTGAATTTAATAGTGCTTAATTTTTTTACTAGGTTGTGTAGA
This sequence comes from Heliconius hermathena, assembly GCA_013403705.1. Lineage (NCBI taxonomy): Eukaryota > Metazoa > Arthropoda > Insecta > Lepidoptera > Nymphalidae > Heliconius > Heliconius hermathena. The sequence continues at coordinate 813,067 of JAAIXJ010000332.1, read as the reverse complement.
TTTTTTTTTCAGATAAAAAATGGCTGAAAAAAAATTGAGTGATACTAAAGACCCTTTTTTAGCCTTATTACATAATTTGAGTCTGCTAAGGTATAAAATTTAACATGATAAACGTAAAGATAGAAAGAAAATTAACCTTGAGTGATAAGTCATGGATATGCGAAGTTAGTTCCTGTACTGTTGCTTGAAGTAGTGCAAACTGCCCGCAGGTGGGGCACTCAGAGTCCAGCCCCGGGCACTGCACCAAATAGCCATGAGGTCCACTTACTAATCTTACATCTTGTATAGTTCCCTGGAAATATTAAAAAAAATCGTTACTTAACATATTTTTGTATTTTCATAATTTAGGATTTTTTTTAAGATCCAGAAAAATCTTTAATTCAAAATTTCATTTAATTTTTTTATGTGGCTTTCGATAACTTAGATTTCCAAAAGTTAGGAATCGGGTCATGAGGACCCTTCACCACAACATTATATGTATATTTTAAGCAATTGCTATTCTTAATTAAGTATATATATATTTTTCTTTTCTCACCTTAAATAAAGAATGTTTACTGTTTCTCTGTCCAACCCATAACGATAGTTGCGGTTGAGTAAAGTTGCGATCTGGTGGTGGTATCAGGCGACGGTAGAGCGGGTGGCAGTCAACAAGCAGCGTGGCCTGCGCGCCCGACACGGCCAGCGCCACGCGGTGCCACGCGCCGTCCGCGAGGCGAAACGGGAACGTCTCCACCCGAGCTGTGGCGCTCCCCGCCGCCACGTAGTGTAACCGCACCTCATCCCGGCGACCACTGGACTGCAGCTCCAAGTACCTGTGCAGCACATGGGCACATAGCTACCGAGTTCCGTAACCCGTCGCCGCGCTCTCGGAACCTCCCTCCGAGCGAACTGTTCCGAGGTACACGAACACAACCACAGATACTCGGACGGCAGACGGGGCGGGAGGGCAGACCGACTGCGAGCGGGCCTCGGCTCGCTCTACATCTCAATATCGCTCGCTCGGGAAGGGGACCATGTACCTCGGAACGAATCGCGTTCGGTGTCAATAGAGCTACTTGGTGTCTGATGGAAAGCCAGAGGGACGACGCGGTTTGCAATGTCCGATCGCGGATGAAAATTCTGGAGGGAGTTTCAGCACCGACCGACGGGCGACTGACCGCCGGCAGCCTGTTCCGATCAGAGCGACGGCCTAGTCTGAACCCGGTTCTTTACAGTAGAATGAAATGCGCAGTTACTGATTCCCATGTCGCTTGGAATGCAAGTGCGGAGCCCGGCAGTGTCTAACGAAGCGGACGCGGGCCCACAGCGGTACGGCTTACAACAACATCCAGCTGAACATTGAAAGACGGTTTATGAGGGAACAGTTAGACAGTCACAGAACAGTACACGTCAAGACACAGAACACAAGATGGACGACGGCGGAGGGAGCGCGGAGGGAGCGCGGTGGACGCATGCAAGTCGACCCGCCCGCGACACGTACGGCCATGCAGAGGTCACAGTGAGCGCAACAAGGTTACAAATGGATCGAGGAGGGCATTCCGAGGCACAGGACATTCCAAGATACATGATTCTCCCCTATGCGCGCGCACGGATGCCGCACAGGGCGCCATGCGTGCGCGCGCAGCGATGTTGAGATCTAGAACTTACCGGAGAGCGTCGCCGGGCGTGGGGGCCTGCTGGGGCGCGCGCGCTGCACGGCCGCCGACCGCGCCGGGGGTTCATGCCGGTGTTCTACCCGACACCAAACGGTAGTTTTATTAGATAAGTATATAACTTATTCATCTTTTTCAATACGATAAGCTATCATTATAAAAACTCCATGTATAATTTTTGATATAGAATTAGACTATTTACGATTCAAGTCAGAATCAGGAGCAAACTAAACGTCAACACAAATATTTCATGCAAAGTAACAGATATAGATTTTTTATTAGTTTCTATAATATATTTGTGAACAAAATCGTTGCAAGATCCAAATGTACTGCATACTTCATGACATTAAAGAAAATCGAAATGTGCCAATCAAAACAGTACATTTGGACCTGACTCTCTGTTGCTAGGGTCACACAAACATCAAGTACCTGTTGTAGCCGTGTGAGAAAGATAAAATAGTGCCAGAGTTAGCGGGCTCCTGGCGAAGCGTGGCAAGCACTGTAAATTCTGGTGAGCGGCGCAGTAGTTCCGTCGCGCGTTCAAACGTAGCACCGTCCACCTGCAGCAGCCGAGACTCTCCTGAAATATATTTAAGTAATCGCGATTACGCTAAATAATTATTTAAAAAAATGTTGAAGTCATGTGTTTTTATTTGTAAATACAAATTGATCTATGATTGAAAAATTGTTTTTTGCAAAATCATTGTTATAACAGAATAAAATAGTAATTTCCAGGTAACTTTTGATAATATTTTGTATACTTCTACTAACTTCGACTAAATGTTAAAATTATAGAAATGTCCACAAAACTGTCATTCCCTATTACTTAAATATAAAAAAATTATTTCGTGGAGAAGTACATACGTTCCATTTAAATGTTTGAAAATAATATAATACATATTGCTTCTATCCTGATAAATTGAAGCATTACAATACCAATATATGTATTTTATTCTGTAGGAATTAAATATTTTATATCATAAAAACTGCTAAATTTTATAGTGCACCTGCCAATAACTTATGCTAGACTTGTGAATTGTGATATATTATTGGTATAATAGCAATACATTAAATGAAATAATTTTTGAATAAAATATGTTAATACTGACCTCTTTACAAGAGATTATGTTTAAGGTCTGCAGTCATAATAAATTACGATTAAAATCGGCAAATTCAGTAGTCCAGTAAGGCTTTGGATATATTATAACGTCGTACTGCGGTGGCAGCTTGCCAACTCCAATTATTACAACTTTTCTTTTGATTTGTTTTCGTTATTTGTTATATACTATAGGTTTATCTATATTCATTTTTATAACCACAGTTATTCTGATGATCATATCAAATTATCCAATAATAAATCTGTTTAAAATTTTATAGAAAATATTTAGAATACAAAAGATCCAAAATATTGTGTTACAGTCCAAAGTTATAGGTTCGATTCCCACTTGGGAGAATTAATTGTCTCGAAAATGTGAAAAGAAAAAAAGAAAAGGAAACAAAATGTTTTAACACTATCCTACGTTCTCTCTCCTTACTCAGCTATATGGGAAATAAACTGTGAAGTTGCTTTTTTATCACTCTATAGTGACTTAAGTGAGTTACTTAACTATTCTCTAATAACAGTGCACTTATAATGGAAAATAATGAATTTTCGTTAAAACAATTATTTGTTAACATTATTAATGTATACATATAATTATTATGTATAGAATTCTAATAAATACAATAAATTAAACAAACCAACAGATTGTCACGATTCAATCGTAGTTTCAATAATAAAATGCGCAATGAAAGATTTTCAAAGGGGGAGACTATAATCGCGCGGTTCGCACGTGGATGACGTGACGCGCCGCGGGGGGCTAATGGCACTGAAGGGGACAGCCAGACCAGGCCAGGCCGGATTGGGAAGGAAATGTACTTACTTGCTGTTGGAAATTTTAATTAAACACTTTTACCGTTGTATATCGTCGTGTCGTGGAGGGTTGATTAGATAGCGGTGTTTTATTTCGGTAGCTTTTAATAAATAATGACGATTTAATTGAGGATTCTAAATATTTGTACGGTATTGTAGTATTCCTTTAAATACATATATTTTAATATAGCTTAATATTTAAGAATAAATATATTCAAGAAATATTACAGTCACATAATAAAGATACTTTAAGAAAAAAAGTAACGTTCTATAAGATCTAGCTTTGAATGTTTAAAATGTACATTTTAATACAGTTTTCGCTGTTTCTAAAATAAAACGAATTCCAATAGTTGGCTGAGTAAAATATTACTATACAACTTTGAAAATGAATTTTCTATTTCGGCGACGTAGTTTGAAATGCAATTGTACGCATCCGTGGACGTGACGATGTTTCGAACTTTTCCGACTGAGAGCGTTGAACTTCTAGGAACGTCTACCTTTCCCCTATTACTGTAATAGATTATTTGTTAGATATCTGTTTTTTTTTTAATTTTTATTAATGGAAAAAAGTGTTTACATTCATAGTCCACATATTAATTTCGTATTTGATATCGTAATTAGTATTTCATTCAAATTAAAATAAAATCTGAAAAAAGTAATTGGATAGTTTTATTTCAGTAATAAAAATATGTAATATAAAATTTAATTTTTATTTTATTCAGTCTAAATAAACGGGCCAGTCTAGTTATACTAGAATTCAGAATTTAGATTAACGAAATGCAAATCTCAAACCGTAAAAGTGCTAATGACTTACAAGCACGCTATAAAGATAACACATTTATTTAATTTGATATATGTAATTACGTATATTTCTAGTTAGTAGGAAAGTAATAAATACCTCGCGATTCCCTTATCTACCCTTACTTTAGATTTGTTTTATTAAGCGAAGGTCATGGAAGTAGTGCAATAGGAAGTATGTATATTTGACAAAAATAATGAAAAATTATTAACGTCAAGTCCTTTTTTTCAAGATGATCAGAAAGCGTTAACTTATATTCTAATTCCTTGAAAAACATGTTTTTTTTTGTTAAACTTCATAATTATACAGTAACAATCCAATAAATATCCAATACATTTAATAAATATATTGGGCCATAAATAAATTACGATAAAGAAAAGCAATTTAACTATAATACCTTCACAATATAGAGCTCCGATTTATTTTATAAAATATCTCGACGAACAAATATTTATATATTCCGTATATTGTTCGTCAAAACAACCCCAAAATGTTTTGGTTTCATTAAATCACCCTTGTAGAATTTATCGCTCACAAATATTTGCAAAAGCATTATGGAGGAAGTACTATTGAATAGATGATCCCTGCAGTGGATTTATTTATTGGCCATCGTTCGACACGACCGGTGACACTGGTTCCCTTTGACGGTCATCCGCTTTAAGGGACACTTACTTACTGTGGATAAGCTGGGCTTAATGTTCATGAATATAATATGTCATACGAAATACGTAATATGTTGGTTTCACAGAAAATGTAATTTTTGAATTCAGTTAAATAAATGTGTTGTAGATATTAATTTTAACAAAAATATTCACTTTCACTTCACGCTGTATCCGGCACAAAGCAGGGCAGGCAGAGGAGAGTGTTAAGACACTCCGTTCTTCACTTACCGCCAAATTTTGGAGGCATTGCGTGTTGAGTGGCGGAACTCTACGCCGTGTTTTGATTCGACACCAGAGCGAAGAAATGGAAATACAAATTCAAATAAATATTTCATTTCCTCGAGTGGAGATCGAACTCACAACCAGTCGGATTTACAATCACAGTTTGCGCTTTTACGCCACGACTGGCAAATGAAAATACAGAATTATTATATTTTTATTTATGTGTATTGAAACTTAAGTTTTTACATAGAGTAATACGATACCGTTTTCTATCAATGCGGTTTTCTTTAATATGTATAATACTTATATATATATATATATATATATATATATATATATATATATATATATATATATATATATATATATATATATTACATTAGGTAATTGTATTCTAAAAAATACCTTGATTGATTATAATAATTTTTTGAGCACTTTCCAGAATAATAACGAAATAGCCATAATCATGTTAACAACGCGGGTTGATCCGCTAGCGAAACACAAGATTTATTAAACACTAGAAAAAACGTTAGATAATATAAATTTTTGCTAGCACGCCGAGAATGTCGTGCTATGCACATGACTTAGCTTTATGATTATAACGGATCAGTAAGCAAATCACTGCAGCCCAGCGACGCGCGGTGACACCCTTTAAAAAACATATTTTTTTAAAATTATGTTTTAAACAACGTCGGTTTAATATTCAGGACAAAAAATTAATTAATTTAATACATTAGAAACATACACAATTGGTGTAATTAAAAATATACACATATTTTAAATATCGAAATTCATATATTTCCTTTTGATTGAACATTTTAAATTGCTTACTTCAGATTTCTTCAAGTTCCCCTTTGTATAAATAAAATAACGCTAAATGAATACATTCATTCCGTGCGTTCCTAGTTATTTAGTTCACCTCTACAAGTATGATATTTTAATATTCTTTTGTCTAGTCATTACTGTAACGACAGCTATTTAAACAGCATTGAATTTTTTTCTCAGCTTCACGCCTGCTTCACGCACGCCTCCTGCACATATAGGAGGGTAGACAGAGAGGGCCTAATTTAAAGGTACTCCGCTCACCACTTTTCGCTGAATTCTGGAGGCATTGCGTGTTGAGTCGCGGAACTCAACGCCTCCCTATACCTCAATACCATAACGAATTCCGAAATTCTCGAGTGGGAATTGAACCCATAAGCTTTCACATAAACACACGATTGTGCCTAAAAAAATGGCCTAAAAAAGCTTTGAATAAGCAGTGACTTCCTACAGTAAGTAGTTTTGAATGATGATTTTATATAATGTTTCACAATAAAAAATTAACGACATTTTTACAAATATCACCTAGTAAAGCTAAAATATGGAAAAAATATTTATGCAAATACTGTTTAATATTACTTCTAATAGACCAAAACCCTCAATTCCTGTCACAACAGAAACTCACAATATGAATACGCTTGTCTCTGACAGTCGCTACCATTACCATTTTTCCATTTCCGCTGGATATGACAGGCTATCACTAACGGTAAGTAATCATTTATAATAATATTTACGAATTCACTGTAATATAAATTTATTGATATATTTTTCGACAAGTACTAATATAATAAATTTCTTGTTTACTATTTAAAATCACATTATAAAAAATAAGAAGAAGAAGAATATACTGCAATTGATACCTACTGCATTTTCTTATCTAATTTCATCTTTCATATTTGTAATTCAAGACCTTATTAGATCAGAATCTATACGTAACATTTAGCAGATGTAGCAACACAAACAGACTTATATTAAACGTCAGATAGTTTGCTCCAGATGTTGTATTAAACCTGTCCGCGGCATGTTTCCCAACGGCCGCGAGGACAATAGGGCGGCGTTTGACACCAGCAGAACAAAAAGCCCTGCAAATTAGGGCGCCAGGAACAGGCGGACACCCTTCGACAATTACGCTACTTCACAGTTCACATCTAGCGTAATGGCGTCTTTCGCTAACGTGTAAGTTAAATGAATTGTATAAAAAAGCACGTCCCCTAACTAGTTTATGTATAAAAATTAGTTGGAACATTTTACATTTTTTTTTATTTTAGTCCTTATTATTTTTTCAGGTTTTTCAGGAAATATATTAATTTTAATTACATACTAACTATGTTTATTTCATAATGTTAATATAATAAATAGACGATCGTGAGATCGAATTTACCAATTGTCTTTTATAATGATTTTCAAGTTTTCGAATGTTAATCTACTTACTACTAGCGACTGTCCCTTTTTTTGGGCTTTGCCCGCTTGTACTACACAACATTTTGTCGAACAAAATAGTTACTTAAAGTTGATATATACTTTGTAATTGTGAACAGATTAAAATAAAATAAACAGTAAATGTTAACGGATGTTTGCTATAATATATTACTGAAAACTGCGTTTAAATCTTTAAATACGCTTCTGTGATTAACATGCTCAAACACATAGATTAACAGATAAGGAGATAAACAGATAAAAAAATTAAAATTTATTGTTTTGGGTTCTGTTACATAGTAAATTCCCTAAATAATAGACTTTCTCATATATCTTTCATATACAGACAGCCATCAGTTACAATTTTATTACATGGATTGATAGATATAGATTTATATTGTTTATGGCGGACCCTACGTTGAATCGTAACAAATTTTAGGCCGCGCTGGGCTTTAATCACAGTTTGTGGCAGTGGGATGGCACTTGCAGGATTACGGTCGCTTTATCGGTAATGGGCTTGTTTGGAGGGACCATCAGAAGGATTAGCGTCAATTGCATTCGACAGATTACATCGGACGTATTGGAGAATATTGAAATTGTTGTATTGTAAATTATATATATTTGTCTGAAATAGTTTGAGGTACAAATACCATTTACATATATTATATATAAAAGTATTAGATTAGATAGTCCGAATCTAATGTAATGAATTTCCATTTTATTAGTGGGCGTTTTCCATTCCACGACCGATGCTACGACCGTCAATAATTTTTAATTGCCAATGAAACAATGAACAATTTTAGCTTATGTTGCGACTTTTTCGTAAATTTTATGTTCTTTATTATAGTTCTTCGTCTTCCTCTTCACTTTTATATGTCAAGAAGGTTTTACCTGCGGCTCCACCCGCATGGCCAAATGGTCCTATAACTGTGAGTTATGTATGACACGTGACACATTCTAAGAGGCCGTCAACTACAGTAGTTAGTACAGTACAGTCCTAGGAAACTAGACTGAGGAACATAAAAATATTTTTGTCCATCCTCACCAGTAGCTTCTGATATTAACGTTTTTAAAAAATACTTAATTATTATTATACTCGTATCACGCTGTATCCCGCACACAGCAGGGTAAGCAGAGGGAACCTAGTGTTAAGACACTCCGTTCCCCACTTTCTGCCGAATTCTGGAGGCATTGCGTGTTGAGTGGCAGAACTCAACGCCGCGTTTTGTCTCGACACCAGAGCAAAGAAATGGAAATATAAATTTAAGTAAATATTTCATCTCCTCGAGAGGGGATCGAAACCACAACCAGTCGATTTACAGCCATATTTTGTGCCGCTGCGCCACGACTGGCCTCAATTATACTCGTATAAAGACCACTATGCATATATATTTTTTTATATGCTGTAAAAGTCAATTTTGATTTTATGTTGTTATAAGACGCACAATGTATCTAAAGTATTTAAATGAACAAGGAGTATTACTGTATTGCTTAAAATTAAAAATATACCTTTATTTTTCCCTAATTTGTAAAATATAAAAAGTAGTATTGTGGGTTATTCTGAGCAGATTTACAAATGCTGTAACAGATTTTTTTTAGAACTTTTAAAGGAGAATAATTGCTTCAAATATGGTTTTTGCGTAGATTTAAATGTTTACGCATCGCACTCACAAATATTAAGTTGAGTTCTAACATTTTTTATTGTTTTTTATTTTTTATAGCCTATGCATAGACTTTCCTCGATAAACGAGCTATCCCACATAAAATTATTTTTTCCTGATATTAGCACGTTTAACTAAAAAAATCCCCCTAATATTATATTAGTATGGATAAAAAAAAAATCTTTCGCTGAACAAAATTTGCAAAGGAGCATGAATTACAGATTTTAAAACTCATAGATTTGTGTTTTACTAAATTAGTGTACTGGTTTTGCATTACCCTAAATGATTTTTTCATAAAACTATTACATATGTAAACATACTTTTTTACTGATTTAGTACAAGTATTGAACATTCAGGCAATTCGTCGTAATTATTTAATCAAAAAATGTAGCAACTGAATTGCAATTGCAATATAAGAGTTACATTTTTGATGTCAAGATAATAATTTATTACTATTTTTATTGAAGAAAAAGTCCCTTATTATAATTTCTGCACGATACCGCCACGTGTCTAACATAACCACGACCCCTCGCTTACAAGTTGCAAGTCAATCTTTTCACAAGATATTATTCTGTTCATTAAAAATTGAAAGCGATAAAGAACGAGGGTCAGCTCCCTCTTCATAGGGATTCTCCGGAAATAAGAATGATTCGTAGTCCAAACAATGCGCATCATATTGTATCAATCAAACTACAATATACTGGAATTTGTGTACCTAAATATATATCTATTATATAAAAAAATCTCTTATTTTACTTGTACTTTATCTATACCTATATTATAAATTCTAAAGTAACTCTGTCTGTCTGTCTGTGATGCAATCAGGGTCAACCCGCTGATCCGATTGTGATAAAATTTCATATTGAGAGATACTTGAGCGTCTGGGGTAGGTATTTTTTCTAATACTAGGACTTAAATAATAATAATACTTATTATTCTTTTTCGGCTTTTATTTTCTTACTCATTCTATTGAAAACTGAAAATAATTTCATAAATATATTTAATAAATATTCGTTTTCTTCAAGTAGGCGAAGCCGCGCGGGTCCGCTAGTGTTGTTATATAGCAGGAAGATAGGGAATGTTGATAAGCTACCGAAAGCAGTATATAAACTTTAATAAGTTACACACGATATATTTTTTATTATTTTATTAATATAAATAACGAATAACGAGTGCTACGTTTAGTATTTAAAGTAAATAAGCATTCTAAATTGTACTTTGAGGCTAATCGTGGCGCAGAGGCACAACCGTGTGACTAAACGTGACAGGTAGTGGGTTCGATTCCTCGCCCTTGTAACGAGGCAAAGCGCAGCGCTGAGTCCCGCCAATCAACACGCAATGCCTCCAGAATTCGGCGGATATCAATATTTAAGTAACTTTTTTAACAAAATGTTTGTACACACAAATGAATGTTTCGTTACTTGAATAGGAATCGAAATTTTCACATACAATAAAAATGCAAGGATTTTTTTAATGAAACTTACGAAATATTTCAGTATTCAATATATTCGACTTAAATTTAAAATTTGAACAAAATTTATACGAAACTAGAACCCTCACTCGGAAATTGAAACCTAATGAGGCGTGGTGGCAGCCATTACGCGGAGGCTTTAAGTGTAATTGTAGTGAATGAAATATGCCTTGCGCTTTCATACTTTACGAGTATTCAAGAACAACATTTATATTATAATTTATTTTATATCAGCATTTTTTTTCAACTTCTGTTGTATCCCGCAAATAGCAGGGTAAGCAGGGGGAACCTACTATCAAGACTTCGCCGAATTATGAAGGCATTTCGTGTTGCGTGACGAACCCCAACGCCGCGTTTTGCCTCGATACAGCAAGGAAAACGAAAATAGTAAATATATTATTATATTTCCTCTAGTGGGAATCAAACCCACAATCTGTCGCAATTACAGACGCTTGGACCCCTGCGCCACGACAGACCTGTATTAGCATATTGATCATCATAGCACATTTAGTAACTTTTAGCACATTTCCCGTTCTCCCATATATAATAAAGTAGGCATCTAGTGCTGAGACACATTATTGATATTTTTTAATATATTTTTACGTGAAAAATAATTAAGTAGAATATAACTGTGATATTGTTATAACACAATATACTCCTAGTTCATAGAATGCACTCGTACGGCCATATAGACAATGTACACAGGGGTGTGTCGGCACTCACCAAGACGTAGACGAAGTAAAATTGCACTACGATGAATTGCACCTTACACCTCGCTATGTTTACGATCCATTATGTGATTATAGAAGAAAAAAAGATGAATCAAACGCCATTTTTTGATTAAAAATATTGTGCTTCGTTTTAATTATTATTGACATTTTAATTATATTTTTTTTTATATAAATTTAGTTAGGATCTAATTGGAGTCTTGCTAAACTGCCAGTAATATTTTTTATTTTACAAATGGTCTGGTCATGCAATCAAGCATAACTTTTTGTATATCTTTCTATAAACAATTATCGGAACTCCGTTCTCTCGTATAGATAAGAAAATAGAAAATATATTATTATTACAAAAGTGATGACGCAGCCGACGCCCCATGTACGTGTTTGACATAATATTTGTGAGTTTGAATTCAACCTATGGCAATTTTTAAATTTACCACATACCCTTTTTCTTCTTTTGTCTGATTACATAAAATTGAAAGTAGGCCTGGAATAACTAGCAATAATTATAAAGGGATGCATGAGAAAGTATAGAGTGAGTTCCCTAGGTTTAGTCTCCTTGTTAAATAAAAAAATGTAGAAGTTAATATATTTAATGTTACGATAAATAAAATAATAGCTAGGCGGCGGCGTTGCATTCCGCCACTCAATAGGCCTTGAGAATTCGGCAGAAAGTTGGCAACGGATTTGTCTTAATAGGCACAAAGTATCTTAACACTAGGCTCCCAGGTTCCCTCCGTATATCCTGTTATGTGGGATATGCAGCGTGAATCTAAAATAAAAGTAATTGTTTACCTTGTAAAGCGTAGGCGGTGCGCTGCGTCTGCATGCCCGGAGCGACGCTGACGCCGACACGCGTCGTGTTGTGCAACGACAGCGCGGCCAGCAGGTCTAGCTCGGTGGCTGTAACAAAAGCAAAAATATATTTTAACATAGAATCTAACTAATTTGTGCCCGACTGGCATGTGTGCTCGTGGCGCAGGGGCATAAGTGTTACTGTAAACGCGACAGGTTGTGGGTTCTCTGGTGTCAGGGAAAAACGCTGCATTAAGTTCTGCCATTCAAAGCTCAATGAATTCAAAATTCGGCGAAGGATACGAAACGGAATGTCTTAACACTAGGTTTACTCTATCATTCGTGCGGAATACAGCCTGACGTAAAAAATATTGACTTGATATTGAGCCTATGGGGCTATTAATTTTATATAGGTAGAATATTTTGAATATAAATAAATGCCTTCTGAAAGAAACGTAAAGATGTAGTCTCGTGTACGTACAAATAGATCTTTTAGCACTATATTCTACATTTACCTCCATCATGCAACTAATAATATTTTTAATAATATAGTATAAGCTACAAATTAAAAAAAATACTACCACCTACTTATAATATTTTTTATTGGTTCTACAGCAACGACATATAAAAGAGACAATAAAACTGGGAAAGAAAAACTATAAAATGATTATATTCTGTGTAATTATTACATCAATAAAATGAATATTTAATTAGTCAGAAATTCGTTCCACTTATACGCGATCGATATGAACGTACTCTGAAAAAATTGGGAACAAACGGGTATTGATCGAAGACGATGGTGTGTTCTGTAAATACTATAGCAGCTTGCGACCTTGTATGTCGCTCAGACTGTAATAATTTGGTTAGCTTCGTTTCTCAGTTTTATAGTAACTAGTTACATAACAACTACATGTTGAAATTCGGTTCAATTCCTACTTAGGTATGAAATATTTAGTATTTTCATTCCTTCGCTCTGGTCTCGAGGCAAAGCGCTTAGTTGTGCTACTCTAGAACCCGGTGGAAAATGGAGAAAGGAATATCTTAACACTAGATTCCCTCTGCCTATCCTGCTGTGTGCGGGATACAGCGTGAAGCTCATTTATACCAAAGTTATAGGTATATTTTTAATAACAACTTCGAGATTCATCCATTTTTTGTACACAAATACAATGTGAAGCTATTAAAAAAAAACTAGTATTACATATACAGCGTGAAGCTAATAATGTTCACAATTAACAATAACGTAACATAATAACTTGTTCTTTTAACATAAAATTGTATGAAATAAATTTAAAAGTTATTTTAAATTTAAAACTTAAACTTATTTTGAATTTAAAATAAAAACACAAGTAAAAGACATACATTCGTATTCCATCGTAAAGACAAAGTAAGTTCATTTGTCTGTAGTGCGAGCATCATCTATCAAATGCAAGCCAGTCACGTAGCGCTACACCGCCCGCGCCGTAGCGGCGTAGTCGCCGGGCTACGTGTTGTTAAGCTTTGCATCGGTATGCAATTGTGTCGAGAATATTAGATAAATAATAATTAACATATGGAAATTTTTCATAATGAGAATATATATATTTTAATTTAGAGTTTTACTGTATTTCTTTTCGTATATGTTATTATTATAATTTTCGTATATATTTTTTCTATGAAAATTCGACATGTTTATATTTTTATATATATATATATATATATATATATATATATATATATATATATATATACNTATATATATATATATATATATATATATATATATATATATATATATATATATATATATATATATATATATATATATATATATATATATATATATATATATATATATATATATATATATATATATATATATATATATATATGTATATATGTATATATATATATATATATATATATATATATATATATATATATATATATAACATTATGTAATTGGACATTATAGAGGCTAGTCGTACCGCAGCGACATAATTCTAGACTGCAAACTCGACATTTTATGAGGTCGATTGCCATTCGCGAAAATGAAATATTTAATATTTTAATTTCATCACTCTAGTAATGATTCAAAGCGCGGCATTGAGTTCCGACACTCAACACGCAATGCCTCCAGAATTCGACAGAAAGTGAGGACCAGACGTGTTAATGGGAACAGTATGTCTTAAGACTATGTTCCCGGGACCCTCTGCTTACCTTATTATATGCGAGATATAGCGTTCAACTAAAAAAAAATATACAATCAAAATATTCCAAAAGTATCAGCATACTCTAATTTCACAATGAAAAGCTTATATTTTAACAAAATAAAAATCCCTTATAAGCTTGAGGTTAATTTCACGAACGACCTCCGTCAAAGCACTCGGCTCCTAAAACATTTGAACTCGTCAAAACTCGTTAGGGAAAACTGAATTAGTAGTAAAGGCACGGGCGCGCCTCTTCATTCCAACTTCAATTAAAACGTCGGCTTTTATGAAATTATCACTTTTTCAGCAGAAGTCTCTTGTCGGTGGGTTGTCGAGAACGAAATCCGTGATGCCTTTGACAAAGGCACGAAAGATGTTTTGGAACTTTATTTCTGTTCTTTTTTAAATTTAACTAATCTTTTTATTTTTTCGCTTATATTTTAATATAATTTATATTTTCTAACTTCACGCTGTATCCTGCATGTATCAGGGTAGGCGGAGGTAACCTGAGAATCTAGTGTTAAGACACGCCTTTCCCATTATAACATTATTATTATTATTATTATTATTATTATTTTATAACTTCCGTTCCTCACTTTCCGCAGCATTGCAGTTTGAATGGCGGAACTCAACGCTGCGCTATGCTCCGTTAGCAAAGCGAGGAAATTAAGGTAGAAACCAAATTCACAATTTGTCGCGTCTACAGCCACATGCTTATACCCCAGAGTCACTCACGACTGGCCTTTATATCTAATATTATTTGTTATTTTCTTATGGGGTTTCTATTATAGCTGTATTTCCTCAACAGCGAAAGTTACTTAAAATAAAAAAAAAATAGTAAGGAGGTGCATATACAAAATGAAATCTGAACAACGTCTTATATTTGCTACAATATGTTGTTATTCATTTAATTTATATCTTAATTTACAGCTCTCTCAGTTCTATCGAGGCGCCCGGTCGCCGCCGCGTCTGCCTCCCCGAGACAGATCCTCATATCGCCTCGTAAACTTCGTCCAGACTGATTCGTCTGGCCTAGCAACGTCTTACAAAGTATAATTTTGTTATTATACAACGCTTGCACTTAGCTAAAATACAACTATAAATATTCAATTATTATAAACTCTTTATTCATTTAATTATATTAATATGTTTCTATTTAGCTTTCTTTTTGAGATAAGATTGATATTGATTGAAAAGAAACTGTACTATAATAAAAAATATTCTTTATGTTTTTAAGTAAACAAAGATACTAAGGTATCTCGTGGAAAATAAGGGAGTGTAAGCCCCTAAGGGATGGTAAAAATACAACTCTCATGTGAAAAAAATCTTCGATACAAAAAACAATCACATAGAAAAATATATAATCAGCTATAACTGTTCACTAATATCATATTACAGCAATTACTATTATTACAGCCTTCCCGTGATAAAATCCCCATGCAGCCGGATATCATTCCTCGCGCCGACCTTACAGCCGGTCATAAATGTTCTCCACGCGATCGTAAACCACGTCTACTCCTATTCGAGAAACTTGCAAAAGTGCACTGGAAAATGACTCGACTTCTATACAAGTTAATTTACGATCCGTCAATATGAACTTTATCCCGGTGGAATAAAGTTGCAAGGGATTAAACGTGCATCTTAAACCTCGTAAACCTTAACGCTACTACAAAAGTAGCGTTAAGGTTTACGAGGCGTGGAAGAATGAAGTAGAATTTTGTACTGAGTTGGATTTGTGGTTTATCGGGTGGAAAAACGCCGCAAATTGTAGCAGTTCAGGTTAACGTTATCAAATCATGGCCTTTTAAACCTAATGAAAATATTATAGGGAAGGTGTTAATGTGGTACTCTGTTTTTGAGGTCTAGTGTAAAAAGAAAAAGGAATATAAAAATAAATAATATATCATCTGTTTACGTGTTTATTTAGCTATATATAATTTACTATGAAATACAAAAAATGCCACAAAATATTAACAATATATGTACTGTAAATAAAAAGCTAATTTTCAATTTGAGATAAAGTGAGGGTTATGGGTATGGCCAAATACCCTGGGGACCAAATTAAATGTAAAAAATCATATAAATAATATTCGCCTTAAGGACTTGCACAGTTGATATGAGGCTCTGGATCTGGATAAGTTACAGTTCCGATACTGAATCCACTCTACAATCAAGTCAAGAGGGAATCGAATCCACAACCTTTCACATTTAAAGTCGCGCTCGTGCCCCTGCACCACGACCGGCTTCAAAATACTAGATAAAAATAGAACATTTTTTATAAAACACTAAACGTTGCTTTAGTATAATAATCTCTTGGCCTACTAACGTTTAATTATAGGTATTTTTTATATATACAAAATATACAAACAAAAAACGCGATAGTAATTAAATGGCGAGTAATGGGCCAATTTATCAAATTTGTCCGTCCCAGTGATTAGTGCCGTTGAGGGTCTCTTCGTGAAAGGTTTAACGAGATGGAACAACTTCAGTTATTCATCGCTTCCCGAATATTAATTAATGTTTGAATAACATCGGACAATTAACAGTTTAGGGGTGTGAAGAGGGAACAATGTTGTTGCTCTTTCAGAAGGGATGTTAATGTGATTTATCAAAATATAAGATATTCTTAACTTCACGCTTTATCCCGCAAATAGCGGGAGGGGAAGCTAATATTAAGACACTTCGTTACCCAATTACACCCCACCACCTTTTTTGAGACATTGTCAACGCTGCGCATTGTCTCCTTATCAGAGCGAGAAAATGAAAACAATTTATCACCTCGAGTAGAATGAAATCCACAACAATCTTCAGTCAATAGATAGCTATTATTATACCGTTGCGCCACAACGGCTTTTAAACATACCTATCATAAGTTATGAATAATATATAAAATATAACAACTAAACATAACGTAGAGCAGTACCTACTGGCTGGCTATTCGATTCCCACTTGGAGGAAGGAGTTATTTTCATTCCCTACTCGGCTAAGACAAACGGAGCGTCTTGGTTATATCTACTTAATGTTAAACAGGATGAAATGTTAAATTGAAAGATTATCATTTTCCGGGTAATAGGTTAGGTTAGGTTAACGCGGAGTTGTTCGCGGAAGACTCTAGTCCCCGCGTCTCGTGGCCAATGGCAGTTGAGAAGGAGCACCGTGAGGTTTTAATAGGTATTCGGACGGCCTATATCTGCCAGTCCGCGATTCTGACATAACCCGCTCGAGTCCCCACTCGGATCTATGTACTCGGAACGGTATGCGTAATAGGATTTCCTCTTGTTAAAAAAAAGGTTAGCGCGGAGCTTGGCTTGCACTCCAGCGCCACGGCTGGCTAAAAAATATTAAATTATATTTTTTATAAATCACTAAACATTACTTTAGTATAATCATCTTTCGACGTACTAACGTTTAATTATAGTATATGAGATTTTAAACTAAAATACTAAAAACAAATGTAATAATATGTACATTTTACTAACGCAATACAAATCACATTCGCTCGGAAACATGATAAAATACTAGCTGGAACCACAGTTGCGGTTCCTTAGATTGCTTGTGATCTTCAGTCAAACATAATATTAAAAATAGAAAAACATACAGTCAAAGTCATAACCTCCTCCTTTTTGAAGTCAGTTAAAAAGGCTTTTGATAAATTTAAATAAATGGCAATATAAAATTATGCACACGTGATAAAGTTAACATATCGAGGGTGCAGTATCGTTTTCCTGTAGGGGAAACTGAGAAAAGAAATATTTCAATACACCTCTAGCACAATGCCGACACGAAAATGCTTTAAGGCAAGCTTTTGTCTAATATTACAAAACTACCACTTCTCATGAAACAGGGGAAAGCTTCAACGTTCAAATAAAAGAAGAAAAACAAATAAAAACAACACAGTGTTTTGTTTATTTTTAAATGTGTTCTTTTTTCTAAGGGGTGGAATTTAAATCGAGGTGTCAAGAATTTGTATCGTTGGTTTAATAGATGTTTATATATTGGTACCTTATATCAGATTCAATTTCATATATATTAAACTAGCGGTCCGCTCACGGCTTCGCCCGCTTCAAATACATAATTATTAATTTACTTATCTGCATTATTTTCGTTTTCTAATAATATTATCATTTTAAACTAATATTTATGAGTAAAGTTTCAGCCAATTAAATAAAACAGTTATTTAAAGCAATGTTGTCGAACAATATTCTTTAAAATGAAATAAATTTTTTATTTATGAGCCGATTAAATGAAAACAAACAATAAATAAGGAAGCTTTCTAAGATATAATAATGAAATCTCAATTAAATCTGTTCAGCCGTTTCTGAGATTGGCGTTAACAAACGAATAGACAAACAGATACAATTTTAAAATAAAATTTATGCTTATATAGTAGAGTGCTTGCTTACAGTAAATTAAAATGAAAAGAAAATAAACATTGTTTATATATTTTGAATTTCAAAATTGATCATACATTTGATAATAATTATTATAGAGGTTCGGTTAGAGGAGGCGCGACGGTTGTGGGTTCGATTCCCACTTGGGAGAAGGAATTATTTTCATTTCTTCGATCTGGTTTTAATGCAAAGCAAATCATCACGCAATGTCTCACGGCAAAAGAGGAATGGAGTGCTGAGTGAGTGTTAAGCAGGGAGAAGATAACTGTGTTATATTCATAAGAATATTCATATGCTATATCAAATTA
Organism: Heliconius hermathena; assembly: GCA_013403705.1. Lineage (NCBI taxonomy): Eukaryota > Metazoa > Arthropoda > Insecta > Lepidoptera > Nymphalidae > Heliconius > Heliconius hermathena. The sequence continues at coordinate 794,042 of JAAIXJ010000332.1, read as the reverse complement.
ATGCTAGCTGCATTACACAACAAAATGGCAAAACCCTCCTTCACGCTATCACCCTTACTTTATTAATTAGGCATTTACACACTTGACATAAGACAAGGCAACCCAATCCACTGTGAAATGGACTATCCTCTTACAGGACAGTAAGGGTTACAGGTAAATAACTATTAATTGAAGTCCTGCAACATGAGCTGGCACGTGGAAACCTGTCAGTGTAATTGACCATATGGTAGTTCACTTAGTGTCTACATGCATAATATTTAGAGGCCAGTCGTGGTGCGGGGCACAAGCGTGTCACTATAAACACGACAGGTTGTGGAATCGATTCCTACTCGAAGAAATGAATTATTTAATAATTTCTTCGATCTGGTGTCAAGGCAAAGCGCGGCGTTAAGTTCCGCCATGACTCCAGAATTTGGCGGAAAATGAGGAATGGAAGTGTGTCTTATTGGGAACGGAGTGTCTTATCATTAGGTTCCCAGATTCGCTGCCTTCCCTGCTATGTGCGTGATATAGCATGAAATTAAAAAAAGATATAATATGTAACATAAGAAGTATTAGCAGTTAAAGAATGAACCAAAAGAATAGAAACTTCATTCTCCACGTTTTCGTCTTTCATACATGGAAATGTGTGTTTCACCGTTTTTGTAAAAAAAAGTAAACGTTTTCTGTATTATCTATTAACGCCCAATATTAATAACCTATGCCCAACGTCAATCTTAGATTGTTTCATATATCTATCCAATCTCTAGATTGGATAGATATATGAATCAATCTAAGATTGACGTTGGGGATAGGTTATTAATATTGGGCGTAAGTAAACGATTATTATTTGTCTTTGTTAGGATTTTCACAAATTTTATTTACTTCACTAATTGGTAATATTTAGTTTATAATTAAAATACAATTATAAGGATATTATTTCAAATTATAAATCCTTTGTCAAATTTATTAAAATAATGTATACTTATGATTTGAATTTATGCATAATATGTAGGTATAAAGTAGGTACAGCAAAACGTTTCAAAAATGCGCCACAATAGCGCTGGTGCTATTAGAATATCGTTTTGGATCTCAATTTTTAGATATGTATCAATTGATGGAATATTATTTTGCGTGCTTAAAACTATTAATCAAAGATATGTTATACAAAATACTTCAATTTGTATAAGTATTTATTAATTTACCTTACAAATTACATTCAAAAGACCACAATATCTTATTGCTACTTTAGGTTTGTAATAAATATGCAAAAATCTATTTTGCGGGATATGGTTATTTTTTTAGCTTTACTCTGTTTCTCGCTTATATAATAGCTAAATTCCATATAGTGTAGTGACACTCGGTTCCCCCAAATTTCATCGAATTTTCGAGGCGTGTCTAACGGCGAAACGTAAAACCGGGCTTATCTTACTACCAGAGCGAAGAGAAGACGAAACGACGAGAAATAAAAATATTAAATAACTAGGTTCCCTCTGCCTACCCTGCTGTGTGCGGGATACAGCGTGGAACTGATAAATAACTCATTTTCCCGAGGCGGATAAAACCCACGATGAATTTGTTGCAAATTTAGACTGATTTATAAAATATAGATAAATTTTACTAACTAAAATTTATCTAGAAACTTTTATTGTAACAAAATATTATTATTTCTTAAAAGAATATGAAAAATAAATATTTTATTTATTAAGATAATAGGTACTTTACTCATACAATAAATAAGAAAAAAAAGGTGGCTGCACCCTTTCACCGCTAATACATTAACCACCAAAACTCATTCGCTCATATGCCACTGTGCGACTAAACGTCCCCTTCCTTACAGAAACTAAAGAAAAAATGCCTAATCGATTTAAGTCTGTACTACACTGGCCACGTCAATATACGATAAGAAATAAGAAATTAATAAAATACTATAATATACCATTATAGGAAACTTAATACTAAAATACTACTATTATAGGAATGTAGAATTAATATACGTGAAATATGTATAAGTAACTTTAATGAACTAGATAGATATCGAAAGTCAGAATTTACTACAGAATTTTTCATAATATAAGAACTATAGAATTCTCTTTAAAATATATGTATACTATGAAATCCAAAATCTTTTTCAACGTTTAGCGACGTTGAGTTTTGCAACTCAACGCAACGTTTCAAGAATTCCTTGAAAATTGAAAAGGGAGTGTCTTACCCTACCCAAGGTTCTCTCCGCCTACCCCGCTATATACGAGATACTGCGTGAAACTAAAAAAAAAATCAAAATCTACATCTATGATATGTAATCCGTATTATGATATTAATAATGTCGATAGTTATTATATATCTACCCGTCATTTAGTACGTGACACCTTCACTTTATTTCAGACAAGGTGTAATATTTGGCGTTAAGTGTACAACGCACTTTATAAGCGCTACTTATCAGAAGGGTCTCAACATATGTCAAGAGCGAGCTCGACGCGTGCCGCCAGCCCGCTCGGCGTGTCGGCGTGTCGGCGTCGGGTTACGGGTTACGATATGACATTTTTGTCGAATTCCCAAAACTATTGGACTCTTTTATGTGAACCTTTGATTTTAATTCAATGAAAGGTTTCCAATTTCTAAAGCAAATTTGCTGTAGGAAGCCAGTTCATGTTGAAATATGTAAGATTTTTATAATGAAATATAGTTATAATTGGACTGTACTATCAGATTGTATTTAATAATTGCTCCATGTTACTATAGAAAGGTTGTTACAATAAAAGGTCACGACAACCTTGGTCTTCCTATAAATAGATATACATAATTTGCTTTCGGTAAAGTCATATTGATTTGAAAATGATAATATTTTTTATTCGTTTTCTAAATAAATATTTTTCTTTCCTAAGTGTGGAATAACACTTTAAAAATGTTAAAAATAGATAATATTTGAAACTTCATATTTTTCTTCTAGTTATTCCATTATAATACTACAAAAAAGCTGGTAATATTTAATTTTCAATTTGCAAAACTTTGTACGTCGGTATCTCATATTTCTAAAATGTACACCTTACAAATATAATAGTTAAGATTTTTTTGTCAATAAAAATAATAATTCAATTGAAAATACTGAAGATCAAAGTATATTAACATATAATTGTAACATTACTTCTGACTTTCTCCTATAGAGATTATTATTCTTGGTTTGCTTAACAGAGTTCAATTAAAAATAAAAATCCGTGGAACAAATAACAAAGGCGAACTCTGCAGTTTTATTTATATAATATATGTGTATGTAACTACGAAAGTATTATATTTCACTATAGATTCAAACGCGGCTTCGCCCTCTTAAACTTATTTTTATACTATAGCCAAAGGATTATAATATTTTAAATATATATATTCATATATTTTAATATAAAGTATCATTCACCTTTTCTAATACCTCTAAGAATATGTGTGCAAAGTTTCATGATAATCGAAAGAGTAGTTTTGGTATAAAAGCTTAACAAATAAACTTACATTCACTTTTATAATATAAGTATATAGTGATGTAGCTAACAAATAACATTCTTCGTCAAAATTAATTATTCATAGGCAAAAATAGAAAAGACAATTGTGCACATTATACCAAAATAATGTTGAACATTTCATGGAATTGTATCGAATGACGATCACGCGATGTTAGGTTACGAAACAGCCATCTCATTTAGTGAAGGCATCGGTGGCTCGACGGTGAGTCAGAACTATTTTGCTGACAATGTTTAAGTAATAATGTTTTTCCATTAGTTATTATATCGTTCTTTTTATTTTTTATAAGGCACTAGACAGTAAGATAGATTATTATAGTTTATTAATGAGTCTTTGCTTATTAAGGAATCCTGTTCACGATTTAGATTCAAAATTTAATTGCATTTTACCACACAATATTTATGTTTTATTGGCAACAAATTTTAATAAGTTTATATTTAGAAAATTTTCCTAAATAAAACCAATATAAAATTTTGTACTTTTAATAAAAAAAAAATCCATAATTTTAAAGTTATCAGTCATCATTTCAATATAAAATATGTGATTAAGATTAATAAAAACCAAACTTATCTTTAAATACTTAATTGTACTATAAATGTATATTTATGTAAATGTTCATTTAATATTCATATCCAAAATCTTTTAAAATTCGTCGTTTAGGATTTTTTTGAATATAAAGTCCGTTAATGAGGGTGAATTTGAACCGGTGGCGGCGACAGGTGGCGGACACGCGCTGCTGAGCCCCCCGTGCCATATTGCGCCACAGCTACTACTACTTACTTAAATTGCGTCTGACCAAAAGTGGTTATATCGTAGTGAATACTATCATTTTGAATATTATTCCAAATATCTATATAATCATTTATAGGTTATTACTAGGATATGTCAAATAAATGTCAAATTTGTATATGGATGAAAAAAAATAGATAATCGATGGTATTTTTAACTTTTTAAAGTAAAATCAAAGATAAAAAGTAAATTTTTTAAAGTGAAAGAGCGTAAAATTACATAAGGTTTTATTTTTTTTATCAGTATAGTCAGTCAGTATCAGAATCTTGTGTTAAGACATTCCGTTCCCCACTTTCTGCCGAATTCTGGAGGCATTGCGTGTTGAATGGCAGAACTCAACGGCGCGCTTTGCCACGACACTAGAGCGAAGAAATGCAAATATAAATTTAAGTAAATATTTCATCTCCTCGAGTGGGAATCGAACCCACAACCAGTCGGTTTTACAGTCACACTTTGTGCCGCTGCGCCACGACTGGCCTCTTGTATTTTATATGTATTAATTATTATTTTTCTAATGCAGAGTTATGCAACCACGTAGAGTTAAAAATATTTATTATCATAACATATTATCATGAATATTTTTGTATTATTAAAAATAATAAAAAAGCTGACGTAATATTTGAGTTCTTACAAAAATTACATGAAATTTATGCGAAAGATTCGTTAAAAATACATCTAGGAAACTAAGCCTAAAAACATGCTATAAAGAAATTCTTGCGAAATTTCCGAAGTTAAAAATAGAGTAAATTTTGTTATAATATATTTATTTGTTTATTTTTAATAAAATTATACTATTTTGTAAAAGTCTAAATTTAAAAAAAATTATATAGTATATCCAAATAAATTTTCATTTGCTTAAGTAGCGCTAGCGACTCTAGCCGCGCGTATATACATTAAACTTTAATAGGAGCCGTACGACGCGCGACGCCGACATTACTGCGCTTTAATTGTATATTTATAGGATACATAACCTCGTACCTATCCGCAATAAATATCCTACGAGGCATCATTTTTCAAACTTCCAACATTTGAAATTCTGATATCAAATCGTCCTTCATTTACCCTTTACTTTGTACCGGGCGCTCGTAAACAACATCCGGTGGCCAAGAAATGTATTTAGAATATAGTGGCCTCATATTTGCACCGTTTGATAAGACTGCCCAGGCCGTGCATGCATAATGCACACGTCGCCGTGGTGATAATACCGTATTAGAAAATAAAAATATTTAATGTATAAAAATCCTTTAACTCTACCCAGCGCCGAATAATAAATGCATTTGCATAATTTCTTTACATCAAAGGGAAGCTAAGTATTTAATACAATATAAGTATAATATACATTGCTTTATAACAGCACTCTTCATTGAAATGTCATATCTTATGGAGTAGAAGAAAGACAACGATGAACGAAGAGACAAATCTCTCTATTCTTCACTTCATCATTAATTACAACGGTTAACAGAAATAGTATTAATAGCGTTTAATTTAATATTCAATAAGACCCCAGGTTCCTGTAGCATTTTTTTTTAGCCAAGTATCAATGAACTTGATGTTTGTTATAGATATATATTTCGGGACTTTTCGACAGTACACGCCTTCATTTCAGGAGTTTTTGACACTTTGAACTTGGCAGAGGGGCACTCGGCCGGGCTACTAATTCTACTCAAATACTGATAACGTATCGCACGTGTGTATTGTCAACGGATCGCGCTTCCTACATACTATAACGCAAATGGTTGAACATCGAAAGGTGATCAAACTACTTAAATTGAGAGATGGTGAACATGTTAAAATTAAATTCTATTAATAAAAATCAGCTTCACGCTGTATTCCGCACACAGCAAGGTAGGCAGAGGGAACCTATTGTTAAGACACTCCGTTCCCCACTTTCTGCCGAATTCTGGAAGAATTGCGTGTTGAGTAGCAGAATTCAACGCCGCGCTTTCCCTCGACACCAGACCGAAGAAATGGAAATTTAAATTTAAGTAAATATTTCATCTCCTCAAGTGGGGATCGAACCCACAACCGGTCAGTCGGTTTTACAGTCACACTTTGTGCCGCTGCGCCACCACTAACCTCAAAAAAATTCTATTAAGATTTGTATAATATCCAGTAGTGTAAAGAAAATCTTAAATGAGTTTTAACGGAAATATTTCGTTTACACAATGTTTTGCGCCTCAGGAAATTTAATTAAATAAGAGCCCCACGCGGTTTCGTCAGCTTGGACTATATGAATATTTATTTAATACTATTTAAGTATATTTCAAGCAAATTGATTGATTATTATCTATATTGTTTACACTTAATAAATCATAATATAAATCTTTCGATAAAATTGGTTAGTCAATTTATATTTATTTATAAAAGTAGGCGGAAATAGAAAGTCAAAATTTATTTAAGTGTGTTTGCGTTTAAGTATCTTGGTAGAAACAGGATTACTTTGAAATCACAGACAAACACTTTAATTTTATTGGTTTAAAGATGTCTTAATAACGTTTCTTAACAATATTTCAAATTGTAATCTTTAACAGACTTAGTAATTAAGTCAATATTAAGTATCCACACAGTAAAATTTAAATAAAATCTTTTTTATAATTCCTTACACAACGAGTACATATATAAATTAATTTCATTTAAGCATGTTGTCGTGGCAACTAGGTATATGAATTCATAAAATAAATAAATCAGCTTCACGCTGTATCCCGCACACAGAGTGGTAGGCAGAGGAAACCTAGTGTTAAGAAACTTAGTTTTCCATTTGCCGCTAAATTCTGAAGGTTTTGCGTGATGACTATGGGAACTCTACTACTACTAAATTACTATTTTATTTCCTCGAGTGGGGATCGAAGCCACAACCAGTCGATTTTACAGTCACACACTTGTGCTCCTGAGCCAGTACTGGCCTCTAATCTCATTCTATAGTCACGTCTAAATACTTTCTACCATTATCTATATATAACGTTTGAAGTAAAACAATGAAGACATATTAAGCGATAATAAACGTAACCCCAACAACCATTCTGGGGACAAATAACAGATTCATTTTATTGAAGACAGACCCCAGTTAATAAAGAGACGATGCCTCGCGTGTAAATAAAACTGGATAGCTGATGGGGTGCAGAAAATTGCCCGAGGTATTTGAGAAAACTACCCTATATTGTTTGTAAGGTTCCGTATCTCGAAAGGTAAAAATGTATTAGGATCATAGATAAAGACATATTTCACAGTAAAAAATGATTACAAACTTTTATTTGCACCTTATTTCATACAAAATGAGTACATACCCGCGGACTTAAGCTTATCAACTGTTACAAGTTGTACTTTCTGTCGACCTACAATTCTGAAATTGGTACGGAACCCTCGGTGGGTGAGTCCGACTCGCACTTGACAAGTTGTTTTCTATAATAACTTCTCCGCCATCTTAAAATAAATACTTTTAAGCAACAAAATGTATTCAAATTCAAAGTTTTCTACTATTTTCACATTTAAAAAACGGCGACTTTAAAACAAAGAGCTCTCTTTTGGCAAAAGTAATAACTTTTTACAAATGTTCATTGCATAACTTCGAAGCTCCAGAGAGGCAGCCACCCTAGTTCTTTCAGTAGTTTTGTTTCTCTTTTGTAGTACAAGAAATAAATTGAGAACGCCGATTTGCCTCGAGCGCTGTCGGTTCGCTTTTTCTGTATTTTCTTTTATGAAAATATTTGCTATGACTCGAGAGCATTAAAGATTTCTTTTTATATATAAATCAATATGTATCTCATATATCATTATTTTCTGTATAATAATCTTTACACAATGCAGTTCTCCCTTTTTACAAGTTTTTTTTAAGCTATACGATGTAACCCGCTATAGCAGGATAGGCATATAAAGGAATCCTAGTGTTAAACTTAAAAATGGAGTAGCGAATAATTAAGAATGAGGCCAGTCGTGGCGCAGTGGCACAAAGTGTGACTGTAAAATCAACTGGTAGTGGGTTCGGTTCCCACTCGAGGAGATGAAATATTTAATTAAATTTATATTTCCATTTCTTTGCTCTGGTGTCGAAGCAAAAGCGCACCATTGAGTTCTGCCTCAACTCAACACGCAATGCCTCCAGAATTCGGCAGAAAGTGGGGAACGGAGTGCCTTAACACTAGGTTCCTTCTGCCTACCCTGCTGTGTGCGGGATACATCGTGAAGCTGAATAATTAATTGTCCCACGTACCTTGCTATTAGCATAAAATAATAAAATGTATATATGTTTTATATGTTGAAACTTAAAAATATAAAAGAAAAAGTACAATCAAAAATAAATCTAAAAAACCTTCTTTGATTATTCATGTTCAGATCATGAAAACCTACCTACATTTTTAAAGGGATCGTTTTAGACATTATGACAGAATATCGAAACTTAATACACATATAATTAATCGTTATTGCTTGAAACGAAAAAAGTAATATTTATTACCTTTCTTATTAAATAAAATATTTAACTCTATATCCTCTCTACGCATAGACCAATAACACTATTCAAATAGTTTCAAATACTTCTTGTATAGTAATATCATAATGAACTGAAATAACTTTAACTTAACGCTAACGTTAACGCTTAACGTATTTTTAACACCAATATTTATTTTAATCCTAACAAGTTGTAAAACATGTACTTTATAGTAATTTCTTGAAACAACATTAAAAATGTAGAGTTAAGGAGAAATATTTCCATATTTCTTTTAAGTATCTCGATAATTATATGAAAGTCATGAAACAAGCTGGCTCTACGTGAAAATGAAACCAAATTAACGTTAACTTTACAAGAATATAGCAAGCATATTCCAAGTAATTCATACTCTTTTTTTTCAGTTGACATATATGTAGAGATATCATATCATATCAGCTTCACGCTGTATCCCGCACAGAGCAGGATAGGCAGAGGGAACCTAGTGTTAAGACACTCCGTTCCCCATTTTCTGCCGAATTCTGGAGGTATTGCGTGTTGAGTGGCATAACTCAACGCCGCGCTTTGCCTCGACGCCAGAGCGAAGAAATGGAAATATAAATTTAAGTAAATGTTTCATCTCCTCGAGTGAGGATCGATCCCACAATCAGTCGATTTTACAGTCACACTTTGTGCCGCTGTGCCACGACTGGCCTCAATGTAGAGATGTAAATTGTTATTAAAATTACTTATAAATTGTTGCAGGCTTAACAATGTCACAAAGTGTCATTATTAATAATTATTATTATATCTTGTCAGTGCTCGAGGTGCTGAAACTTTGAAATAACTGTAGTAGGTCGTGGAACTATAATTAATTAATAGTATAATAGTATGAATGTCACGCGTAATGGCCGTATTAAATAATTCAGAGTATGTATACGTTACAGTTGTTGAAATTCTTTTGTAATATACGAGTATATGATATTTTCTTATAAATGTGTTCTAATTGACATTTTAATATTTTGGAAAATAAATACAACTTTAAATAAAAGTAGTGTGTCTTGCAATGGCCGACCCAAATGTGTAAGTGGAAAAGTAATGAAGATAGTAGATAGGTCTATGGGGCAGTAGTGGCGCAAGGGCAAAAGCGTGTAACTCGACAGGTTATGGTTTCTATTTCCAGTCCCCGACTAGGAAACCAAATATTTAATATTTCTTTTTCTTCGGTCTGGTAAGCAGGCAAAGCCCGACGTCGAGTTCCGCTGCTCAATACGCAATGCCGTATGAATTTGACGAATTTGGTTGACAGTGGAGGACGGATTGTCTTAACACTAGCTTCCATCGCGCTACCCTACCGTGCGAGATATAGCGTGAAGCTAAAAAAAAAGCAAAAAAAAGTCTAACAATGAATCAGCTTTAATAATATATTCAAAAAGCGAAGCGTTCAGTCTCAGGGGGCTAATAAACAAACACGATATTTACGTAGAGGCCTCATCAAGAGCGCGGGCGTTCATAATTGAACGTAATGTAGTACGTACAATCCACTGGCGCTACGCAAGGAGCAAGGAAATCGATACTGAAGTTTTGGCACCACGTGGCTTCGTCGCCGGGCAACCGCTGCGGTGCACGAGGGTGGCGGGTGCGTGTGTGTTATTATTATATAAACTGCATTACTCATTTTTGTATATAACATTACATTCCTTTTTTGTAAAAGGATTTTTTTTATTCAAATTCGTAAGTATCAAAATTAAAATACCATAATTTGAAAATTGAGAATTTTCAGCACTTCAAAACTAATTCTTTTAACTAGCAATCAAGATTTGCGTGAAAATAACAAACACAGAAAGAAACATAAATATTTATACACATTTAAGTGACTTACGGCAAATTAATAGGTAGGTTTAAGTAGTTGGCTTTCAGCGATAATCGTCTAAGTTTATTATAAATTCTCTTTGCTGGCAAACTGAACACTTATACATAAAGCTCGATAACCCTAGTTAATATGTATTTATAGCCACGACTCCTAGTATTGCAAAGTCAAGGTCTTCATTTCTAAAAAAGGGTTTTAGTCATTGACGTATAATTATTTATTACTCAATCATTAATTATATTGCTATTTTGTTGTAGCATTATTACATAATGTGGCCGGTCGTGGCGCAGAGGCGCAAAGTGTGACTGTAAAATCGACTGGTTGTGGGTTCGATCCCCACTCGAGGAAGCGAAATGTTTATTTACATTTATATTTTCATTTCTTCGCTCTGGTGTCGAGGCAAAGCGCGGCGTTGAGTTTCGCCACTCAGCACGCAATACATCCAGAATTCGGCGGAAAGTGGGGAACGGTGTGTCTTAACACTATATTCCCTCTGCTTATACAGTGTGAAGCTGATTATTAAATAAAAAATAACAATCATTTATTTTCCGCAAAATAATCATCTATTTCGTGTTCTCACAATAGTGTATCAGTGGGCTGACTATCGGAATAATATAAAATGAAATGTTCAGTTCCTCCTATTGCTGGAGCGACCCTGAACGTGAATGAGGTCACAAGATTTGATCGCCGCAATGCGCTCGTTGCGACACCTGCAGCCACATCTCATGTGAGCTCCAGGAAACTACTTACTATATATGTACCAGATATGTCTCATACAAAACTTTCATAATAATAAGACAAAGATTATTTATTAATAATAACAATTTTCACCTAATTACCAGCTTTTTAGGTATGTTTTTTCGATCATACCTACTCATGTTTTCTTTAACAACTTTAAAACTTACAAAAAATCAAATCAGCTTCACGCTGTATCCCGCACACAGCAGGGTAGGCAGAGGGAACCTAGTGTTAACACACTCCGTTCCCCACTTTCTGCCGAATTCTGGAGGCATTGCGTGTTGAGGGGCAGAACTCAACGCCGCGCTTAACCTCGACACCAGAGCGAAGAAATGAAAATATAAATTTAAGTAAATATTTCATCTCCTCGAGTGGGGATCGAACCCACAACCAGTCGGTTTTACAGTCACACCTCGTGACGCTGCGCCACGACTGGCCTCACTTTAAAACTTACATATAATTATAATTAAAAAGAATAAATTTCGCTTTATAAATCAACTTTTTTAAGCGAGATAAGCAACGAAATAAAAAATAGAGTAAGTGTACGTATGTATATAAAAAGAGTATTTATGTAAGTCGAGTCCCATAAGTCATTAGCACTTTCGTGACCTCACGAATTAAGCAAGAATGCGATTCATGACATTTCAAATAAATATTTATTTTAGTTGATTATGTAAATAAAAAGTGTTTATAATGTATGTTTCATGAATATTGTGTCAATTTTTTATGTACTTAGACAGAAAAATCACCTGCCTAGCTTTTTTTTTGTAAAAAAATAAGAATCACGTCACCTCTGCCTACCTAAGCCTGAAAAAACATTCATACACTACTCCATGTATTCATGGAAATTCTGAAAAAAAACCATGTTTTATTAATGCGCATAGCCGCTAAACTAATCAGTGCCATTGCCAAGGATTGAATAAGAATTTCAAACTGAACTGAAATCGAATTAATTTAAATAAGTTTTCTATTATCATATTTTTTTCGTAACCGCTTTTCAGTTATTTCATGTTAGTAACAAGTTGTGTGTCTAGTTTTCATGCTATGTTCATTGACTACGTCAACATATCCAAATTATTGAAAAATATATTTTATTTTTCAGTAGTATACGACCGGTTGTTGGTTCGATTCCCACTCGATACAATGAAATATTTTATATATTCATTTCTTTACTCTGAGCTTTGCTTGGGTACGGCGTTGAGTTCCTCAACACGCAACGCCCCCATAATTCGAAAGTGGCGAGCGGAGTGTCTTAACATTAGGCTCCCTCTGCCTACCCCGCTACACGCGTGATAGAGCATGAAACTGAAAATAAAAGTTTGGTGTAGCTTATCGCTATGAAAGTCGTAAATAGAAATCTAATGAAATAATAACAAACTTACATGCCTAGTTGACGTGACGTGACCCGTAAACTGAGGCGCGTGTCAATCAGCACGTTGACGTGCCTATATATATACTTCGTTATAATATAAAAAACCACCTCAATTTAGGGTAAGAGACTAAATAAGTTTTCTATACGAAAGCAAATTTAACTTAGTTACTTGTGAAACTTATGAAATTACAGTATGAATTTCGTAGCGATACGTGTTTCACGGTGCACGGTAATATTTAGATGAATTTTGAATGGTTCGCGAAAGCACTTGGCGTAGAATGAAATGATATATTTATTATACATAGATACAACATTACAAAAGAGAGTGGATTTATTTTTAAGTAGCTTTTTTAATTTAATTAATAAATAAATATGATGTTTGTGTAAAGAGCATTGAAGTTAAGACTACTACTGGATCCTTAACTTTTAGATGAATCCAAGTACCCTAACCAGTTTAGTCAACTTTTTAGGAAGAAGAAGACAACCACTGGACACGATCTTAAGGAAGATTCTTAACATCCTTCCAATCGAAAATTGAAACAGACTCCTAGAACGGGCAGATTCAGCCCTACCAAAATATTTCATATAAATATAAAAAAAATAACTTAACAAATGACAGAAATACAAATAAAAAAGATTAGAAGGGAAGCATAGACGGCAAAAGTGAAAAAGTGAAAAAAAAATGAAAACAATTTTACTTTAAAAAATGTAAGTGGCAATCAAGATATAATATATGTATGTGAATAATAGTTTTAAATGCCATAAATACTGTACGCTTTTATAATTAGATTATTTATTTTAGTTCAGTAACACCTAATACAAAATGTCACAAACATTTACATAGAAATCAGCTTCACCTAGTGTTAAGACACTCCGTTCCTCATTTGTGTTGAGTGGCGAAATTGAACCTCGACATTAGAGCGAAGAAATGAAATATAATTTTAAATAAATATTTCATTTTCTCGAGTGGGGATCAAACCCACAATCACGTCATGTGTCACGTTTACAGTCACTTGTGCCCATGCGCCACGACTGGTTTCATTTTACATAATACAGATTTATATTTTAATATAACATAGTATAATATAATATTTTTTTATTGTAAGAAAATTCTTCAAATAAAAAAGTTACAATATACGCTGGGCCGTTGTAGAAGAAATATTAATTGAAAAATACTTTATATAAGGGTTCGAAATAAAGGGGCAGTTTATCGCACGCCGGGGAAGGAGAGAGATTTACGACAATCTCCGACTTCCATTTATTTACTTTAAGTGACTCAATTCTTTTATTCACTTAACCTGACGTTTGACGTTACATTTAAATGATTTGACCGTTTGTTCGAACTTGAATGAGATTTTTTTTTATAATGATTGAGTTTTTCTTTTGTTTTAATTTATTACTATTTATATATTACTCATAAGGTATACATAATAATTACAAATTAAAATTAAATAAATCGGCTTCACGCTGTATCCTTCACACAGAAGGGTAGGCAGAGGGAACCTAGTTTTAAGACACTCCGTTCCCCACTTTCTGCCGAATTCTGGAGGCATTGCGTGCTGAGTGGCGGAACTCAACGCCGCGCTTTGCCTCGACACTAGAGCGAAGAAATGGAAATATATATTTTAAATAAATATTTCATCTCCTCGAGTGGGGATCCAACCCACAACCAGTCGATTTTACAGTCACACTTTGTGCCTTTGCGCCACGATCGGCCTCATATTATAATTATATTAGTTAAAAAAATCGAAGTTCGTGACATTCAAAGTGATGTTAGGGTAGATGTCGACATTCTTGTTACCAGGGGAGCGCTGGTCGCGCACGACACTCGCGAGACATGTCATTTATTTGTCCATACAAACTTTTTTTTAGAAAATTTCCGTCAATTTCCTATATTTTTTCATTTATTTATTGATAATCTATCAATCAATTGTAGACACTACATAAAGATGTATGTTATGGGGTTCTCAATCTTTCGAACATATTAAAAGTTAAGAGTTAAAAAAGAATCAAGTGATTTACAAATTAATGTATATCAACTTAGATTTTTAATTTATATATGTTACGAACGAAATTATTCATTTAAATATTTACGTACGACAGGTTCATGTTTTAATATCTGAGAAGAAAGAACACCTTATTTTTAATCCTTACAAAAATATTTGATTTCAATCACTTTAAAATATTTTAATTTTGTGTTTAAATATGTTTACGCTAGCATATTTACTCACGCTATTTTCACCGTAAGCAAGGACAACGAACTTGAATAGTAATACTTTCTTGGGAGTATTATTGATGTTACGAAACAGTGCATTTCGAAGGTAAACGCCCTTTCTGTACCTCCTTACAACGTTGCATAAAACATGGCGCCACTAAGACATTGTGTGAACTTTATAAGATGTTAATAGTTCACTTAGCAATTGGGAAAATTATTATATTTACAACAAATGGGTTTTAGGTTCGATATTGAGTTGAAATTCAAATCATATACTCAGATCTACGGTCCCTTGATTTCCTGAAAAAATAACATATTTCTACATTTACTTAAAAACAAGATATGGGCGTATATATCGCGAAAAACGTGTATTTCGACTCTGTCAAGGGAATCAAAATGAATACAACCGATACCCCTAGAATTATAAAATTTGGCAGCTAGCATCTACAGGTAGTGCTATTTTAGGAAAAAATCTAAAAATATAGATTTATGATTAAATGTTAAAAATAATAGCCTTAAAAAGGGGAAAAATATTGGTATTAAAGCCGTTCAAGTGAGATATCAGATGAAAAGGGTCTGGCTATGCTTGTATTTCAGAAAAAGCTCGAGACCTCCAATTTCTGTACGGTAGCTCTTGGTGGGCAAGTCACCAGCCAGTCGCGCTTGCCCGGTTTTTTTATGTACAGATTACCCAAATAAAACGAAGAGTATAGTGCCGTGTTCGACGTTGGGTTTTGCCTCTTATAAAATAACTTCTATTGGCAAAAGACATGTACCACAGATAAAAGGTATCCCTGATTCCTATATAAATATTATCAGAGTCGTGTACCACGACGACGTCGTCTGCGAGCACAGAATACCGCCCAAGCTCCATGAGCTGATACACAAGAGCACGATCCGGTCAGCTACTTTCTAAGTATCTATTTTATTTATTTTTATGATTTATTTTATTCATATTTTCCATTGTTCAAAATGTGTTCGCTCAAATTAATATGGATAAGACAGTAAGTAGAGTTTTAAGAGCTATTTTGCTGAAAAACATTTATTTGTGTCATATTTTATTTTCAACACACTGTAAAGAGAACCTAGCTAAAATAGTCGTTTGAAAACATTTATATATCCTAAACCATTATTTAAAACTGAAAACGAAGAAATATTTATAAAAATTATTATCAAATATCTATTCAACGATAAACCATTTGAAAAAAAGCGTTTAGAGAAAATTTTATTTAGAAACACAACTTTATAGTCCTAATGCTTAAAGAAAGTAAATTAAGAGATAGATATAGTACAAAAAATTTACAGATGGCCTTTTCTAACTTTACAATCTCAACAGAAAACATACAGCTACAAAAAGTCTCTGGTCACGCCAGACGAGCTGTAAGTAATTAAAAAAAATCCCATTAGACATTCACGTAGTTTGTCGATTTTTTTTTTTCATTTAGACAATATGGCGTCTGGTTATCGCTGTCATGGATTTCGAATATTGTCATGCCTTTAGTGACATTTGCAAGCCTAAAACTAATCGATTGTCACAAGAATCAACAAAATCGGTTTACGTTTTTGATTTCTACAACGCCATACCGGAACAAACATATGTACATATAGACATAAACTGATAAACACAGCACCCTCCTTTGCGTAGCACATTTGGATAAAAATAAAACAATTTAGCAATTTAACAGAGTGTCTTAACACTAGGTTCCCTTTGCCTACCCTGCTGAGTGCGGGATACATCGTGAAGCTGAAAAATTTAGCAGAGCTTTTTAAATCCATAACATACTGCACGTAGCAACAATAACAGTTTCTGAAACATCAATAAACAAATTATTTCAAATATGAATTGTAGTGATTTGAAAAAATCAGCGTGCGTACCGATGTGTTGTGTATTTGATTGCATACTTTATTAGTAGCCAATAAAATATTATTGGTCGGTCGAGTCTCGGACGGTATTAGTTTTCACTTGTTAGTTTCAGCTACAATTTTCCTATGAAATATCAAATATAACTATAAATTTTGTTTCATTTATATGTTTTATTTTGTTAATTAGGAAATAATTAAACTTGAATTTAAATTTTCGAATAAAGTTTATAATATCATGATTTCTCACTACCGTCAGAAATGAGAAAAATCTAATATGTCAATAGATACTCAATTATATAGTGGCCAGACCAGTCGTGGCGCAACGGCACAAAGTGTGACTGTAAAACCGACTGGTTGTGGGTCCGATCCCCACTCGAGGAGATGGAATATTTACTTAAACTTATATTTCCATTTCTTCGCTCTGGTGTCAAGGCAAAGCGCGGCGTTGAGTTCTACCACTCAACACGCAATGCCTCCAGAATTCGGCAAAAAGTGGGGAACAGAGTGGTTTAACACTAGGTTCCCTCTGCCTACCCTGCATTGTGCGGGATACAGCGTGAAGCTGATTTATTTACTCAATTATATGCATAGAACAGGTAGCTCTTAGTAAATACAGAAATGTAATAATATTCGGCACTTGATATCAATTTTTCCGGCGACACAATTGCTCGAGCAAATATTTGATTAATATCGTATGATGTCGAACCATACACATGTGTGTAACGTTTGGCTGTGAGCAGTTATAAAATGAAAGAGTGTTTGCGACGCTTATCATTAGAAAATATTACATATTCAAAATATTAATTCAAAAAGATTTCAAAATTATAAGTCATATAATTAAGTCTTTAGTGTGTGCAATTTTTACTCATTATATTTATTTTTGCCTATTTTCATTAACAGTCATGGCGTAGGGGCACAAAGTGTGACTGTAAAACCGACTGGAGGAAAGTCGAACCCACAGTTCGACTTTCGAGATGAAACATTTGCTTAAATTAATCATTTCATTTTTTCGCTCTGGTGTCGTGACAAGCGCGGCGTTGAGTTCTGCCACTCAACACGCAATGCCTCCAGAATTCGGCAGAAAGTGGGGAACGGAGTGTCTTAACACTAGGTTCCCTCTGCCTATCCTGCAGTGTGCGGGATACAGCGTGAAGCTGATTTATTTATTTTATTATTTTTTTATTTTCATTATTTAACTTAATGTGATAAAAAAATCGATGTCAATTTTATAGAAGAAAAGTTCAAGGTAAACGATAGCAATAGATTTCGTAAAAAAAATATTAAAACCATAGCTGTGTATTTGCTTATTACGCCAGCAGAATAGATTGCGTTTTGATTAATGCCCCGACTACGGCAACTAGTGGAACATATTTTATCACAGCTATAAAAAATATTATGACAACTTCATATATACCTTTGCCAATGCTTTATGTTTGTTTTACTGTCCCTTATAGCTGCTATAAAGTATAAAGACATTTTTATTTACAAAAATATATACAAAATACCCAAAAACATTTTTTTGTATAACAAATTATGGGTAAAATTGCCAATTAGATATTTCCGAAATGATTATTACATTTGTTCCTATCTGAATATTATTTTATTAGATATATATATTTATCTAATACGTAGAATTTTACAAAATAATTCGACGTAGAACGAGAAACAGAAATGTCTCAACACTACGTTACGGACCATAAGTCTGTAGTGTAAATAAGAATTAAAATTAAAAAAAAAAAACACTAGGTTCCTTTTGCCTAACCTGCTGTGTGCGGAATACAGCTTAAAAAAATTACTTTTAATAATAAAATGTATTTATTAAGAAACTTTTTATTTCAAAAAATATTTCTTTACGAAGTACAATACATTTTTGGTACTCTACATACTCGTACAAATTACAATATGTAAAAGAATCGCCTGAGGCTATCTATGACGTGTCCCTAATACGAGCGCGTGTCAACAGTCAACAGTTCAATGGCGGATGGCGGTGGATTTTACTGTATTTGTATTTATTTTGTTGCGTGCCTTCCCACGGGCGACCTTCTAAGAAAATTTTGAAATAGAAAAATACTATCGGATTTTAGGTAATCAAGATTTGTCTTACTGATAGTTACCTATTAAAAATAAATTATATAAAACTTTTCAATACAGATAAAATATACGCTCCAAAAAAGGAAAAAAAGGAATGTAATATGGTTTATTGATACTATATAAAGACATAATTTCTACAAAAATACACATTTGCAAACAGTAGTATCTCATTATCTCGTATTAGTTTGTTTCTTAAACAGATTTATTTGATAAGATAATGTATAAAGCGGTACCGATCTTGTCTCCTAAGATAATTGCATATTTATTCAGTTCTCTGTCTGGCAATACTTGCCTGCAAATTATAAACGAATATATGTCATTTTTTTTCAGCATCTGAATCCTGCTTTTAGCAGGGTAGGTAGATAGAGCCTATTGTTAACACACTGCTCCCACTGTCCGTTGAATTTTGGAGGCATTGCGTTTTAAGTGCCGAAACTCAACGCCGCGCCTCGACATCACAGCGAACAAATCAAAATATTATAATAAATATTTCATTTCTCTAGTGGGATCCAGTTTTTTTGAAACTATAGTTTCAAAAAGTTAACAAAAAGGTTTGCCAAAAAAAAACGTTTTTATACTTGATTTTTGGTTTTCATGGAGTAATAATTCCGAATTTCTTAATTAACAGTTCTACAACAAAGCAGTATGTTGTAAATTAATATGAAGAAACTAACAAATATCAATTTCTTTAATGTATAAAAATAATAATCCATTGAAAAGGAACATGAAAAAAGTGTTATTAACTTTTATAACAATTTTTGTGTTTCCACTTTCTACACGAAATAATACATAATATTTCACATTAGTACAATTTAAGTCAGGCGTACGACGGAAAATAATCAAAAATAACCAAAAGGAAATCATTTTCCGTCTTGAATTACTTCATGAACCAAATATATTCCGTAAGACGGTAATAGAATATAAAATTTGAATGCGACAAGCGCGGAGCGAAGCGATAAAAATTCAATGCGGCAAGCAGCTTACGTAAGGCGAGCGAACTTGGGCGCCTCAGAATTCGTTCAAACTAAATTCGATATTATAATTTAGTTATCACGACTATATCAGCCGTTTTTCCAAATGAAGTCGACTACATCAGATTTAGTTTCGACGTGTTCTTGGAATCGATAAATTATACACAGTGATCTATTCTTGGGGGAGCTGATGACGCTCATAAATCAGTAACCGAAGCGTTGTTTTCTTAAAACAATGTATATAAAGTCGATGCGGATCCCAAACACACCACATTATTTAAAATTTCGTATAGTTCGATCGTAATTACAAGATTTATCTCTTTCTTCTTATTTTTTTTAGTGGATAGTATTCAAAACAGAAGTTTAACAGAGAGCTAGTTCAAAATAATGATAAATTACACTTATACAAATGGGTTAAAGATTGTCCAATAAAATTATACAATGAAAACAAATTGGACAGTGTATTATTCAGCTTGTACCACTTGCAGGTGGGCTGGCACCGCGCCAAATGTAAGAGGCCCGATGTTCGGCATCCGCCGCGGCGCTCGTACGGTGACCCATTAAACGTGAGCCAGCAGAGCCTAGCCTATTGGTGCCGTGTTTACTGATCGGCTGAGTGCGGCGGGGTGAGCGCGATACGTACTATTTATGAAAATTCTCTTTTTTTGCTCGCTTTTTTGGATTTTAGAGAGAGAACCTAAACGACTATAGAAGTATTTATAAAAGTAATATCACATACATACATATATACATACATATATATATATATATATATATATATATATATATATATATATGTATGTATGTATGTATGTATGTGATATTACTTTTATACATAGTACAACATAGTATTTATAAAAGTAATATCACATACATATATATATATATATATATATATATATATATATATATATATATATGTATGTATGTATGTATGTATGTGATATTACTTTTATAAATACTTCTATAGTCGTTTAGGTTATTTTTGATCAAATACGTAATGCTATTTTTGAAAATGTTGAGAATAATTGTATTGAAACAGTTACTTTCTTATTATAATTAAGTGATTTAAATACATTTAACGGATGCTATCAATTGTAAAGCAGTAAAATGTGGTAATTGATTGTAACCAATACTTTATAATGGTTTTATTTGTGATTTATATACATTTAATAACAATAGATGTTTTTTTAAAGTTAACACTACATATTCTAGTAATTATCTTTAAAGTGGACCAACGGTCGTCAACTTGAAAAATGTTCCTTCCTTCTTCCTAAAATCGCTGTTGAACCCCTTTATTTTGATATATGGTTGCTTAGTATATGAATTAAAGAAACTTTAAGTATCTACTAACTAGAAGCAATTTATTGTGCTAACATTTTCCAAATATAAAACTTATAAATGTGTAATTTTAAAATATTATTGTAATATGATAAATAGATATATACATTCTAGATAGAGATAGATAATGGATACGTATGAATTTAATTTACTATATAATTAAAAAGTTACGCGTTGAAGTCTTTTTAAGGGATCAAAATTTGCTTTTTCCGAAACCTTTTAAATTGTGTTGATAAAGGGTTAACGACCTCTGTTTCATTCGCCTATAGAATATATAAAAATAGAATAAAATAATGATTTTAATATAGTTAATTATAAAAATTAACATGAAATTTAAAAAGTTTAAAGATATGTAGTTTAATATGAGTATGAACTGAATACCCGACAGAAAGATGTAGACTACAAACAGATCGTATTATACGATACGTTTATTTTTACATATAAATAGTTATTTAAGCCTATAAGAAGATTACATCCACATGAAACATAAATACATCATTTAATGTGTATAATCACAATTATTATTCAAAAATATTTTGATATGACGTCTAATAAAATTATTGAAAAAATTTGGACGAATCCAATCACTATTGGAAATATACTAAAAAGTTAAGATAATTATTTAGACATAAAGTAAAATAAAATTAAATACCAAATATTTCATATATGGTAGGCTAGTAGTTAGTACGTGTACATGTGATTTGTACGTTTCGGTATCGGCAGGTGCAAGGATGCGCTCGCACACGATAGCTCGTGGTGGCGTGATGATGATCAATATTTACACTCTTGCAGATGTATGTATGTATGTTTGTATGTATGTATGTTTTCGGCGTGACGTAACTTGTTTAGGCGTCGCAAGGACGCGACCATGCCGCTTAGAGCCAGCCCTCTACGACTCTATCATATCTCATATACCACACTCGATGTACTAGTTATGATAGAATAGTTTTTTATTAAGAATAATGCACAAATATATTTTATAATTTCGAGATTTTCATAAATTATCTAATTTTTGAATAGTAAAAATTAAGTTCTTGAACTTGACGTAACCTCACTTATGTAACGTCCTAATGATATAGGTCATATATTAGAGAGAATAAGTTTTGATTTTATAGTTAAATTTATTCTCATGTGTTTATTTTTTCCAAAATCGAGAAATAAAAAAAAAACATATTTAAATTCCGGTATTTTTAAAAGAAAACAAAAAACATTTTAAAATAAAGATGTGTGTAAAACCTTATCGTTAATTTATCGTTAAAGTAATTAAAAACTTAATAGAAAAAAAGTTTCAAAAATATGATAAAAATTAAGTGCGTTTAGGTAGAGTTTAAGCCCCCAATATCTACACTCAAGAGGGTGATTGCGGATAAGGCACACAGCGCTATTTTATTCTTGAAACATGTGAAATCAAAGGGAAAATGCAAATCTGTAAATCAGCTGATCGGCACACCCCAAGGGGGATTATAATGCAAGAGAGGGGAAACGTGTGTCACGCTACGTCGCGATCAGCTGTTCGTATATATCACAAATAGCGTTATGAGGGTTTGTTCGTGTTGGTCGTACTTACCGGCTGCGTTGGTCAGCCACCACCAGCAGCAGCAGACGGCCACGAGCGCCCGAGCGCCGGCCATATCAGCGACAGCGCATCACACGCGCGCTCTCGCCGGCCGCCCCGGCGGACTGAACGGTGAAGTGCGAGCCGGCCGCCCCGCGCGATCGATGCGCGCACCCTCACCCCCCGCCGCCCCGCCCCGCGCGCCGCCGCCCGCGCGCCCCCCTCCCCGCAGACGCTTTCCCGAGTTTCCACGGAGCGCACGGATCGCTGACCGCCCCTAATTGATTGGTCCCGTTCATTTGCCGAATACGTTTTAGGTCAGCACCGCCGCAGAGGCCTGCGCATACTCCTGGGTACTCTGTGGCGGACTGAAACTTGGCGAACTCTGCTCTATGACAAACTTTACAGTCACGTGAGAGCAGACGAATGCTCCAATATTCTCGCCAGTTGCTCCTTTTTGATTTATAAAATTGACTTCAATAAAAAATAATCAACCAATATTTTGCTTTTCTTTTATTTATAAAATTAAAAACGTTAATATTTGATTAAAGGTAATCTAAAGTAAATGACCGTTTTTATTTTGCTAATGATAATATGATACAGTTTTGATATTTCATAAATAAAAAAAACTTTCAAGTTTTTTTGCAGGAAAAACACGTGCGCTTTGCGTAGCCAGTAATATGTAGAGACTTTTTAAACGTAGACTCTATCTTTTAGTTAGATAGATCTTGATAATGATTTAATAAAAGATGTATAAATGTTTTAAAAATATAAATAATTGTAAATCTCATTTCATTTTATTGTTACAAGAGACATTAAACTGAAACTTCCACTCGAAACATATTTTTCTATTACACAAGTTAATGTTCCTGATGCAGTGACAGATTTGGCATAGTAAAGCAGACCAAAGTGCAATTAAACTGTCTGAATTAGAATATACATATGTGGTTTTCATGTTCAAATTGACTGTTTAATTGTGAATTAAAATATGGTACACAAGTAGTTTTAAAAATATATCATCCTATTTCATTTTTCATATCATTTTTCAGTTCCGCTCAAAAGTCTAAACTTATTTTACGTTTATGTTATCTTGTTATTATTCGCTTGAGATGCAAATATGTTTTATATTTCATGTATTTCACAGATTAACATAATAACATTTCATTAACTTGTTGATAGGGTTCCGTACCTCGAAATGGAACTCTTACAGGATCACTTTATTGTCCATTCGTCCGACCCTCTGACTCTTTTTCTCAGGCGTTCCTGAGGTATCAAGCTTAAAATTCATATCAAATATTCAGGTCTACTGTCCCTTGGTGCATAAAACACCGTAAATAAAATATAAGGAATATAAGAAATTTACCACGGATTCAAGACCTATAAAGTACTTCCCGAGGACCTACAATTATGACTACAATTATACAATTTAGCAAGAAGTGAGAATTTGCAGTACAAGTAAAGGAAAAGATCCAAAAAATTAAAATTTATAGATATTTCATAGAAAAAATAATCATAAACTTAGAATTGTAGTTCATTTTATACCAAATGAGTGCAAACGCCTGCAAGCATAAGTTCAAATTGTACTTCCCGTTGACATATAATCCAAAAAATTATATAAAAAACCTTCAGTACCCGATTTGCATTTAACCGGTGCTTTTTAATTGACTTTACTGTTCTTGTTTTTTGGTCATTTGTCCGAAGCTTGTGAAGATTTTGACTGTCTACTTTATAATAAATAAAGTAGTACTTTATAATAAGTAGTAGGTAAGGGTCAGTTGTGGCGCAGAGTCACAAAGTTTTACTAAGTAATAAAATTTTAGGCGAACCTTTCTGACTTTGTATATCATTGAATATGTTGGTGGCGGCAGGCTTTTAGTACATAGTATTTGAAAATTATAAACGATTCAATATAATTGTCTCATATACAATTTTAATAAATAATTTACAATGAAATTGAACTTAACTTTTTTAAAACGAAAATTAAAAATCCATAATAGTATAGATAATTTTCATAAAAAAGAAGACTTCTTATATGAAATTAAGAAATCTCTTTGTGAAATATTTATTAATAAGTTTGATGAGCTTTTTTCTATACCTTTAAAGCACATATGTAGATCTAGATAAAAAGTGCGTGAAAAATTTTCCTCGTAAGTTTTTTCACTGTAACTGTGATATAGATAATAAGCAGCTATTTCACAAGTTTAATCTCTAGTATATTCAAGTCTCTTATACATTTTTATTATGTTTTCTTAAATTATTTATTCGGAATATCTATAATATAGATACAGATTCTTTATCTATATGTGATAAATCTTTGTTTACAAACGCCTCAATTTTAATTTATGGTTTAAAAAATTTGAGCTACATATTTTTTGGAAATTCTCCGATAGATGGCAATACAAGTGCTGAGTAAATAAAAATTGAAAAGAGATAACAAATACATAAATATAATAAAAAAATGCATTTTTAATATATTTGTGGATAACAATATCTAAAATTATTTGTTCATTTATTTAAATTATACCACTTAAACCTAATAGTGTATTTTTCCTGACACAAATGCCATTCAACGCCTGTCAGCTGTCATAATCAGAATATTTATGACAGGCCCCAAACATTGTATTTATTATTTACCATACGAAATTTAAAATAATATATAATTACGTAGTGTATTGCCTTTTTATAATATGCCTAAATTAAAATATATATTATAAAATCTCCATTGATATGTATTAATATTTGATTTTTATTATAAAAAAGAATGAAATGAAACTAAAACATGGCTATTACGATATTTTCGTTCATACCTGTGCAAAATATTCTTCCCAAATTGCGGTTCGACATTATAACGATGGAACGTACAAAAACTACTCTTATTCTGAGCTATACGGGGTGTGTGAGTACATATCACAAAATTTACAACAGTTAACATGTAAAAAAGGTATAGTAGGATTGGTTTCCAACCGGAATATCTTAATTCCTTGTGTTATTGCTGCGTAAGTAAAGATACTATATATCATGTATAGACTGGGATTAAACTTTGATACTAACAATCTTTATTCTTAATTTTCAGAGTACATAAATGTAGCCCAACATTCATGTTTCTAGACCCAACTCAACACATAGAAAAAATTGCTAATGACGTCAAATTCACTGCGCTAATTGCAATTAGAGAGTCAGAAAACAATACTTCATTAGAATTTTTTGATAAAAAACCTGATAAATCTGTCACAATTTTCAATTTAATAATTGATTTGTATGCCTTAAATACACATACAAATCATAACAATTATGTGCCTGATCATTCTTACATAGCAATGACATCTGGTAGCACTGGAGAGCCAAAACATATTAAAGTCCCTATACAATGCATGCAACCAAATATAGAAGATTTGACTAAAATATTTGGAATTACACCGAATGATATAATATATTTTTCCACTCCTTTAACATTTGATCCATCGATGATAGAAATTCTCCTAGCTTATATGAATGGAGCATCTTTATTGATTGCTCCTGAAAAAGTTGAGGCTCTTTTTCCCGAGAAAAATGAAAATTCAATAACATTTTGGCAAACAACACCATCAAAATTCTTTCAATATTCAAATTCAGATATTAAAAATAAAATTTTAAGTGGAAACTCCTCATTGAAAATATTAGCACTTGGTGGTGAACCTCTGAATGGTATAAAAATATTAAAAGAATCAAAACATGTTAATAATAGCACTAGAATATTTACTCTATATGGTGTTACTGAAATGTCCTGCTGGGCTTCTGTGGCCGAGTTAGATTTGAATCGAATATTAAATGATCGAGAAGTACCTCTTGGTGATTGCTTATCTGAAACAGAAATAATTCTTAAGCCATGTCATAAAAGTAACACAAGCAAAATTATTTTAGGTGAATTTTTCTTTTATTATTATATTATTAGTATAATCATTTATATAATTAATATATTACTGACACAGGACAGTAGTAAACTAACAGTAATATTCACTTATTCTACTTATTTATATTGTAGCTATTCGAAATTTTAGAAAATATATATATATTTTTATTTTAATATTTAATACCTATAATATTATTATTCATTACAGCAAGTAAGACAAGAAAATGTACAATACTCAACAGAGTTAATCAATCAAATGAAGAAAACTTAAAATATATTGACACAGGTGATTTAGGAGAACTAAGAAATGGTACAATTTACTATAGAGGCCGTACAGATGATGTTATAAAAAGATTTGGGCACAAAGTTAACTTACAAGGAATAGAAAGTACAATAATGCAATGTCCAAGAGTAAAGACATGCTCTTGTATTTGGTTGCCGAAACCTAACATATTAGTAGTTTATTATTCTTCTGAAAATCTAAGCAGTCAAGAGTTATCCGATTTTTTGAAATGTAAACTAGATGATAAGCATTGGCCTGATAAAATAATTAGAGTGGATAATTTACCAACAAATTCACATGGAAAAACTTCAAAAGAAATCCTATCACAAATGTTTGAAAATTCACACTTTACACATACTTTTGACTCTTTAAAAGATTTATTGTTAAAAGAATTAAAAATATTATTGAACAGACAATTTATTTATGAGGAAATAAAGGATACAGATTTTTTTTCTATTGGCGGTACGTCATTTCAGGCAGTAGCTTTATGCAATAAAATATCTACAATTTCACCTCAATTTGGAAAATTTATTTTGCCATATTTGCTCACTCACGGTAACAAAATTAGTGAAATATTGTCAGTAGCTATAAAGCAATTAAGACTGGAAGATAAAAAGTCAAAGAAAAGATTAAAGAGGCCTATGTCTATCTCTGAAAGCTTGTCAACAAATCAATCAGTTAAGAAAGTAATAGAAAATTCCACATCAGGCTCTATAGAGTTAATTAATGTATGGAGTTATGATACTGGTAAATGTGTTGATGCATCACCTACACTGTTTCAAAATGGCCTGTAAGTTTCAATATGAAAAGTATTTTTTTCTAGCTTCACATTGGGGAACATGTCTAAAGAGATCAATCAATGTCCTAATTTTCTGCCCAATTTTCGAGAGATTGCGTGTTAAGTGGCGGAATTTTACGACGCGCTATATCTTCTTACCAGATCTGAATAAAAAGTATCCATAGAATGAATGGGACTCAAATCCACAACTAACGCTTTCCACTCAGACGCTGTTAAACTGTATGACGACGGTCGAGTAGAAATTATGGTCGAATTCACTTATACAGCTGCACGCTGTATCCCGCACACAACAGAGTAGGTAGAGGGAACCTAGTGTTAAGTAACTCCGTTCTTCACTTTCCGCCGAATTCTGGTGGCATTAGGTGTTAAGTGGCGGAACTCAACGTCGCGCTTTGCCCTGACACCAGAGCGAAGAAATGAAAATATAATTTTAAATAAATATTTTATTTCCTCGAGTGGATATTGAATCTACAACCAGTCGCAGTCCAACCAGTCTTCTCTCTGTTAACAATCCGATCAATGATTCCGTTTTTTTTTAAGATACGCAATCCTAAAAATAATAACCTTGAAATTAAAAAAATATTATTTTGCAAAATTATTTGATTTCCTTCATTTCAGCAACATCTACGTGACTGTGGGCAGCCATTCGGGGAAAATAGTTTGTATTGACGCAATCAGCGGCATAACGCAAGGCACTTTGCAAGTGAAATCTCGTATCGAAGCCCCAGTACTTTGTTACAATGATACTTTATCCACTCCCTATGGAGCCGTCGGAACTTACGACGGAACCATTGTATGCTTTACACTGGAAAATTGTGAACAAATATGGAAAATAAATATCGGTTCTATGATCAAAAGTAAAGGAGTTTTTTGTAAAGGACGAATATATATAGCGTCGTATGACGGTTTTATACGCTGTATTGATGCTTCGGTAAATCTTATTTCCTACTGATATCATAAATATGAAAGTTGTGAGGATGGATGTTTGTTCTACTTTTACACAAAAACTAATGAACGGATTTAGATGAAACTTTGCAGTAATTTAGCTTATATGTCAGAATATTTTTTTTTAAAGATTTTGTATAATTTGGCAGTAATTAACAATAAGTTAAAGCGGGCGATGCCGCGGTTGAGTCGCTAGAAGGCGATAAAAAATATTTTGTCTGTAATACGTTTTAAGGAAAATTATCTTATTAATTTATGACAATGTAAATAAAATTTTATTATTTGCTATAACCGTATGTACCATTGTTATCGTTTACAGACGGTATCTTTTTTAATGATAAAAATGTTTTTATTATTGTAAAAGAGCATAAAACTGCAAAATAATTAATTTGAAGTACCTAATCAGCTTCAGGCTGTATCCCGCACACAGCAGGGTAGTCAGAGGGAAACTAATGTTAAGACACTCCGTTCCCCATTTTCCTCGGAATTCTGGAGAAATTGAGTATTGAGTGACGGAACTCGACGGTATAGTTATTATTTGAAGTTCATTACTTTAATAATTATGTACTAGTGTATAAGTTGTAGTGTATAACTTAGTAGTTTATCTCCACGACTTTTTATTCAGCCATCTAACAGGTGTAACATAGTGCCCTACATAGATCAGTAATATTTTTCTTTATCTATTTTACTCATTGTCCTATACATTGGTAATTCCTTTTACAGACAGGCGAAGTCAAGCATACAATACGTGTAGCCGACCAGGCAATATCTGCTAATTTAGTGACAGCTAAGAACGAGGTTATCCTCCTAGGAACTCTATCAGGAACGTGCGCAAGCGTACACATCGAGTCTGAGACAGTAGTATGGCGCGGCTCAGTCAGCAGCCCCGTATTCTCGAACCCTGTTCTATATGATAATGATAAATACGTTATATTCGCGGAAGTAAATGGCGAAATACATTGTCGGACCGTTGAAAAAGGCATCAAGGTGATTTATAAAGTTTTTGCTAGTCTATTTTTTTGCTATTATTCACAAAACTAATGACGTTTTTTTGTACATTTTTTTTAGATCTGGAAGTATCAAGGCGCAAAGGGAAATATATTCTCTTCGTTTTACATTAAAGAAATAGATAAATTTAAATGGAGGATGGTTTTTGGATGTCATGATAACAAAGTTTATTGTGTCAACATAAAGAATTTTCAACCAAATCTCAATTGGAAAACTGAATTCATGTCCCCTATTTACTCAACACCCTGTGGATTAAATGACAAATATATATTAGCGGCGTCTAATAATGGAAAATTATGTATACTTAACAGTGAAAATGGTTCCATAGTCTCAGAGTATGTGCTCCCAAATGAGACATTTTCTTCACCTGCCATATATAAAAATTATATATTTATTGGATGCAGAGATGATCATCTTTATTGTTTAAAATATGTTAGAAGTTAATTATAAAATTGTTTTCCCAAATTTTTGTATGTATGATATGCTAATAATAACTTGCTTTTGTAATTTTTAGTTCTATGTAAATTATTTTTAAATTGTAAGCAGTGAAAGGTATTTGGAAATAAAGTTAAGACTTTTTTGTATCAGTAACTTTATTTATGATCTTACACAGAACATTTATGTGTATAGTGAGCATTCATACGTTGACATTATTTAAATGATATGGATACACAGATGTAGAATCAGATTGTGGAATGCATTTAAAATGCACAAACTAACCTTCTCTTGTGCAGATCATTACATGCCTTAATTTCAAATTATATATAAAAGCATCCTTAAATGATGAATAAATCTTATAAATAACAATCTGTATATTTTTTTAGTTAATGTTTAATAAAAATAAAATGCTACGAGTAAAGAATAAGAGATGTTCAACTCTACTGCAACACATCAAAGCTCATAAAATTTTCCCAATATCCCTAATTGAACATTTATTTAGCCAGTATATAAACAAATATTAAAATTAACAAGCAATATACATTATTCGACAATATTTACTGCTCCTCTTCGCCCAATTCCAATTTAACTTTGGAGAAATCAAAGTCTTCACCAGTACCTCTCTTGTAGATCTTAAGAACATCTAAGCAAGTAGTTTCAAAGTGTGTGGTTGCATCGTATGACTCTGAAATAAATATTTGACTTTGGCTGCCATCGTCAGTAGGCTCATAGTAATCGGTTACAGAAACAAATTTCTGCCTTATAGGTCCCAAGAGATCCACACCAGGCTTAATCTCAGACTCAGGATCATTAGTTTCTACAGTTGTAGAGACCATGGCAATAAACCAACCTTTGGCAGCAACTTGATGAGTGTAAGACACCAGAGATACATAAATATCAGAATTTCTTCCAACCTGCTTTTGTGGAATGATGATCTGAGTAGACAAAGCATCCTTGGTGTTAGTTATAGGATGATCTAACAAGCAAATGCATCTGATCACTTGACCCTTCTTACGTACTCTGTCAGGGACATAGCTAGGGTCACAGTAGACTTGCTTACACTTGGCCACTTCATTACCAGAACGCACACCAACCACTTTTCCTCCTTCACCAAGCACAATCTCATCAATTGGCTTGTCTAACATATAAGTTCCTCCATATATAGCAGAGAGCCTAGCAAATCCTTGAGGCAATTCTCCTAGACCATACATAGGATAGAGATAGGGAGACTTACCATATCGAGCTAGAGAATCAGAATACAGCTTAATACGGCGAATGGTCTGAATAGCTGGTTGTTGGAGATAGTTGTCATCCAAGTAAAGAGCCAAGGCATGACCTGTGAAGTCTTGGGTGTTCTTGTCTAAGCCAAATTTATCATAAAGTGATTGCATATTTGCCTGACTAGGATCAAAATCTTTCCAAGTCTTGGCATCTTCTTCTTGAAAATCTTGAACATATATCAAGAAATTACGGAAACGCCTCTTTTCAAACATACCCATAAGATCAGATGCTAAAGCTTCCTTTTGATCCACTGGGACTTTTGAAATCTTACCACCCTTATACACATAGCTACCTTCAACTGATTTAAACTCAAGGTACCGGGTGACGCCCGTATGGATTAACAGCTTAACAAGAAGTCCATTCGCCATTAAAAATTTAGGAATCAAATCCACATTCCAGTCGCGGCCACGGCCGTAAGTTTCATCAGGCGCTGGTGCATTGAACTTTGCGAACAATTCTTCTAACGGGGTAATTGATGCTGATTCACCACCGTAATACTTGTTACGATCAATGTGCAGAACCTTTTTTCCAGACACGGAAAGCATTCCACTTAGAATACATTCTTTTAGACCGGTGCCTAAAACGATCGCATCGTACTCTTCATCCATGTTGACGAAAAATTATTGCAGTTAAATTCTTACAAGATTAGTAATAAAATATCAACCGGGGAAGAAATGTCAAAATGTCGGAAGTATCACAAAACTACACGAATATGTCTGCCGGGGATGACGTCGACGAGTTTATATCAATACCAACATTAAACACTAAACCCACACTAACCATAGTTAATATTATATTTTTTTTATCGTTTCGAATTTTTTTGAGTATTTAAAGTATATTATTATACAATGCTTATGCACATTTTTGTATTTCAAAGTATATTATTTACGTTAGTTGAAGTCATATGTAAAACAACAACTTTATATGAGAAACTAAATTAAATAAAAAATCAAAGTTTTTCCCTTGTCTATGGTTCCAATTTGTGATGTTGTCAATCTGTCAAAGTCAGTCGGTCGGTCAACTTTGCTTGTTTTTGAGTTTGTCTTGTGCCCACTTCACGTGCGACTGTATTTCTCGTGGCGGTTAAATATTACTGTATTTTATCTTTCAATCTACTTACCGAAAAATGTTTTTAGTTTTGAAACTTTTTAAATCATTTAGCTTCTATGAATATATTCCTAAAATATGAACTATGGTGATGTGTGAAATAGTGATCAGATGATTTCAGACCATATGCTTCAACTTTTCGACACATTCTCTTTAGATGAATTGAGAGCAATAAAATACACGGTCCGACGCTCTAAACAACGAGATTTTAAATGAGAGGAAAAAGTGAGCTGAACGACCTTCAGATGAATAAAAATGTCAACAGAAGGAAGTGGAGAGACTCCTTCGGCGATACCGAATTTGCCAGGAGCACCAGAGCAAACATATCTTTTTCCGAAAGTGAAAGGACATTCGAGGTCCATAAGTCATGGAGGGGTGCCGATGTTGGCTGGGAACCCTGCAAATGCTCGACAGCCCCTCAAATCGGCTATGCGAGGGCATCAGCGTGCTTTGTCCCACGGTCAGATTGGCGAAGGACAACGAGCAGCTTCTGGTCCAGGTCACAGTCGAACCGGTAGTCGTACGGATTTTATTCTGCCACCTGGACATCGAGAAGTTGCTCCTGCGAGTGCGCAACCTCGTTTATCGTCAGTACGAGGACATCACTCTCGTCAGGCATCACGATCTGACTCCATTTACACATTACGTCGGGCATCAGTAGTGGCTCCATGGCGTCGGGCGGTGTTTTGGTTGATGCGTCGTCAGCAACCAGCTGTTGATAACAGACATTTAATAGTCATCCCCAATCATCTTGTTCCTGATAAGACTCCTCCTAAAGATCACCCGAATGGGCAGAGATGCAATAACAAAATCAGGACTACTAAATATACATTGCTCTCTTTTATACCTAAGAACCTTTTTGAGCAATTCCATAGGATTGCAAATGTGTACTTTATATTTATAGTGTTATTAAACTGGGTGCCAGCCATTAATGCATTTGGTAAAGAAGTGGCGATGCTACCAGTGTTATTTGTGCTTGGAGTGACAGCCATCAAAGACTTGTTTGAGGACCGTAGAAGACACCTATCTGACAAAAGGATTAATAACTCTTTCTGTAGAGTCTACAAAAAGTAAGTGGCTTATAAATTTTATTAGTAAATAATAAGGCCATCATGGCACAGTGACATAGCCAATTGTAGATACAACAATGGTTTGATTCCCTTTTGGAGAAATTAATTATTTTAATTTCTTCTTTCTGATAACATGACCAGCACAATGCATGACATGAATACTGCACTGAGTTCTGCCAATCAGCATACAATGCCTCAAAAATTATGCTGAAAGGGTAGAATGGAGTGTCTTAACAAAATTAATAACTAATTTTTATCATTGACAAAATCATATTATAATTATTAAACTTTAGCATTTAGAACCGTTTTAAAAATTACAATGCATATGGACTTTTTTTACCTACATAGTATTTATAAATGATTTTAATTCAATGAGTAAATACCATTTAGATTACCTTTAGCTTTTATTTCATTACTAACTAACACTCATTAACAATGTGATGCAAACTAGTTGAGCAAATATGACCTTGATTAAATAAAAACCAGAAAGATGCACACATATTTGAATACTTCTTATTTTAGCATTATATTTTAGAAAACTTCATTAAAATATTCATTAAAAGTATTATTATTATATTTATTACTTTAAAAGCAAAGGCAGGCATAAATGTATGAATAGTAAGTAACACTATGTAGTGAGGCCATTGTGGCTCAATAGGATTGTATAGGCTCATAAAAGCAGTGTTGTAGGTGTGGTTCCCATCCAGAGTAATTAGTCATTTTTATTATACCACATTGATAAGGAGATAGTGGGTGTATGGGTGTATTGAGTTCCATCACTCAACAGGCATTTTGACAGTTCTAGATAAATTCTCTGCTTACTCAGCTATTTATGGAATACAGGATGAAGCTGAATTATTAATAATTAAGTTAAGATTATAACACTCTATATTGCAGGATTTACTGATAACTTGCCATATACATCAACATCATCATAGTGATGTAATTAAGCATTATAGGACAAGACTAAATAAATAAAATTCATAAAGTACCTTTTTATACTTTATAACAATGTAATAAGGCTCAAATCCGCGTGATCGATCATAATTGTTTACATAACCATGTTTCTATTTATTAACGCCCACATACTATTATCCCCATAAGTCAATTAAAAATCTGTTAAGTGGTTATGGCATATGTTTTATAAAGTAGTATATTATTATTTCTATCTTGAAAAATATTCTAAAAGTAGACAAATCTGCTTTAACAGTAAAGTAAAAGCGTCGCAATTTGCATAACTTACTAGTTTATTGATATCTCGGTGTGTTACTTACTTTCACTGCTTTAGTTCCGTGGGTCTTTCCTGTGACGTGCGTAACGTGAGCAACGAGTCGCTTATCGTTTACTTGGAATATTAATATTTATTACGTAGGGCGTAACTGTCCGACGTACAAAATACTCTAGTTTTAAGGATATTTTAAACATTATTATTATTATTATTAACGGTAATTTTATACGAGTTCTTCGTATTTATTTAAAAAGTAGCGAACCGCTCGCAGCTTCGTCTTACTTTCGTTTTCTAATAATAATATAATTTTAAAAACAATATATGCATATACATACCTATATTAAGTTTCAGCGAATTCAATAAAATTGTTTTTTGTAGCAATTTTCTTAGTTATATTTTTTTAATTATATTTTTTACAACATTTTTCATTGTAACCGATTGGAATAAAACAAAACCTAAATGTTAAAGAAGTCTTCCCATAATATCATTGTGAAAACTGCAATTAGGGGAGAGTAACCCATATTGGACCACGTTCGACATAATGGCATAAATCACAAGATCCTTCGAAGGTATAAAAATGCAAAAAGACTTTGGAAGTACTTTGTTTCTTTAGCTATATAATATCATTCCGTTGATATTGTAACCTAATGGTAACATATAAATAACAGGAAATTTCTAAAGGTTGTCATTCGGTCCAAATTACGCAACCGGTACCATAAATTGAACCACCAGGTCCCTAAATTGGACCAAATCTTAAATTATAGGAATAATTAGGAATTAAGTAAAGGAAAGTTATAATTACGAATTAATATTATTAATATTTATTCTTTAAACATTATCAACACTTTATTTAGAAACATTTTTACGTTATTATATATTCAGTCTTGAAAATATTTCTAAAACAATAAAATATATGAAGTCAATTATGAACAAAAATACTTAACTTTTTATCTTTAAATTATTCAAACGAAATTGAAGTCTTATAAAAATTAATAATAACATCTCTTAATGTTGCAACAATATCTAAGGCTTTCGATAATAACATCAGAATCATCTGCATATATTGGACCGGTACAATACAACTTTGGTAGTATTACGGTTCGCCACAAAAAATTTTATCATAATCTCTAAAGATTTGTATTATTTTACTAGCACATTAAACACTATAAAATGTGTTTCCTTAAGTAATATTTTACGAAATTGTAACTTACCTTCACGTTCAAGAATATCCTTAGCCAATTAGCTCAAAAATAATACTAGTACACTACAAAAAGAATTTATTAGCGTTATTAGCGTTTATCATAGCCGTGAGGCTATGATGCGTGTTCGACGTCACTACAAAATAGCTGAGTGTTAGTGGCACTACCGTCGCATATTATGGTGTTGCTAGAAAAATAAAATGAAGTAAATTTACTGAGATATGGCATCGGTCCAATTTAAGCGCCGGTCCAATATTGGTTACTCTCCTCTATATCGGTTAAGCTCATTCTAAGATTAGCGTGAACACACGGACAAAGAAATTAAAAATTTAAATCATTGTTTTTGGTTCTATTATGTTATCAAATGTCACCAATAACATTTTTCCTTATATATCTTTCTACACCGATCCCATACAATTTTATTATAAGTATAGATTGCTTCTAACACGGCGGAAATCAACGCTGGAATTTAGTGACCGTACCAAGGAAGCGGTATTTACGTATGTAAACATTTTCCCTTGTGGAATTTTAACCTAAAATCATTGAGCAACAGTTAAACGCGTATCAGTTATATGTGTTTGCAGTTATATATTTTATAAAGGAGTGTAATGTATAAATTTATGCAAAAATAATTAATCAGTAAAAAAAACAGCTTCACGCTGTATCCCGCACACTGCAGGGTAGGCAGAGGGAACCTAGTGTTAAGACACTCCATTCCCCACTTTC
Source organism: Heliconius hermathena (assembly GCA_013403705.1). Classification (NCBI taxonomy): domain Eukaryota; kingdom Metazoa; phylum Arthropoda; class Insecta; order Lepidoptera; family Nymphalidae; genus Heliconius; species Heliconius hermathena. The sequence goes on along the minus strand of JAAIXJ010000332.1, from coordinate 757,358 downwards.
TGCCGAATTCTGGAGGCATTGCGTGTTGAGTGGCAGAACTCAAAGCCGCGCTTGTCCTCGACATCAGAGCGAAGAAATAGAAATATAAATTTAAATAAATATTTCATCTCCTCGAGTAGGGATCGAACCCACAACCAGTCGGTTTCACAGTCACACTTTGTGCCCCTGCGCCACGACTGGCCTCAATCAGTGAAAAGTTATGAGTAATTTCATTAATGCCTAAAAAAATGTTTGAATTCGTTTACATTGTATAAAAAAAGTGCACCTATCAAACACCATATTTGGCGTTGGTACATATGTATATGTATGTATGTATGTAGATGTATGTATCCGGTATTGTATTTACATTGTGAACACTACCGGTTTTAAAAGTCATTTACATTAAACCTACGTGTTTGTTTAGTATATAACATATATTTTTCTCATGAGTATATTTATTTTTTCTTTGCAACCATTTTTTTAACTAAATACATAATTAATATTTGTAGATATGAATTAATATTTTCTTCAATCAGTCAATCAGCTTCACGCTGTATCCCGCACACAGCAGGGTAGGCAGACTGAAACTAATGTTAAGACACTCCGTTCCCCACTTTCTACCGAATTCTGGAGGCATTGCGTGTTGAGTGGCATAATTCAACGCCGAGCTTTGCCTCGACACCAGAGCGAAGAAATGGAAATATACATTTAAGTAAATATTTCATCTCCTCGAGTGGGGATCGAACCCACAACCAGTCGATTTACAGTCACACTTTGTGCCTCTGCGCCACGACTGGCCTCATATATTTTATCATTATATTTTCTTTTTTTATAAATATTATAGTTCTTTTTCCTTTTACAATTTCTTTCAGACCAAATTCAGGCAACATCATACAAAACAAGAAACATAAACTACATTTAATTGTTATATAAATTGTAGATACTGTTTAATGTATGTATGTATGTTGTTATATATATTAATGTATATATATACAACATACGTTATCAGGAGGTATGCAGTGAGTCAGAGTAAAGAATACTCATAATATTGTATATCTATCGATACTGTTTTTGATGGCAATATTTTTAAATTATCATATCTGTGTTAATTTAAAACGTACTTTATCTGTGCCAATACCACAGTTATTAATAAAATTTATGACTAAACATTAAAGTTACAATGAAAAATAAAAGAAAAATCTTCCATCCGATATAACTTAAGGGTTTCACACAATCATATACCAATTTATTATGCAAGGAAAAGTAGATAGTATTCTTTTCCCAGATATAGTGTAAGCAGAGGGAACCAAGCGAATTGACTTGCTGAACTCAAAGTCGTGCTTTTTCTACCTGTTAAAATATTTTATATTATAATAGCAAAACATCAAGTAAGGTTTCGGCAGAAAGTGGGGAAGTGGGATACAGCGTGAAGCTGACTTAATAAATACTGAAAAAAACACAAGAGAAATGACTTGGTTCTAAATTATTATAAGAAATAAAAATAATTGTAATTTTTGTGCTACTTACATAAAACGCTTATCCCCTTGTATACAGTCTATTTTTCTCCCAGTATTAAAACACGAGAAAACTTTTGAACTCCAACTTAAAATGCTCAAAATACACCATTCCCGCATCTAATGTGAGTGATAATGGCTACTTGAATATTCTATGCCGAGGTCCACTCCGGTCTCCATCCATACATATTATATAAGTGACCTGATCTGGCCACATATAGGTACGGTTTTAAAACGCCAGTTAAATGCTTTAATCTTTTATTTATGTATTTTTTTTTTGTTGAAAATCATGTGGACAAAGATTTTCTTTAGGTTTCATTGTAAATTTTAAAAAATAACTTGCTAATAATATGACATACAGGACGAAAAAGCGTGATGTGGCGTGGGCGTTGAGTTCTTCCATTCAACACGCAATACTTCCTGAATTCGGTGGAAAGTTGGGAACGGAAATGTCTTAATGGGAACGGAGTGTCTCAACGCTAGTGCTATGTGCGTATACAGCGTGAAGCTAAAAGAAAATCTATGTTGTTTTTAATTTATAATTATGTATATTATAGTTAAATACAGCATAAAATTTACCTTTGACATAAAACGAAACAGTAAAAACACACGATTTTCTCAGTCAAAATTTATAATTCGAGAATTATTCAACTTTATATATGTTTAAAGCTACCAATGTTACACCTCACGAAATGCTGCAATATTAAAGTAAGTAACTATTGTGTAAATGTAGTTTTCAACTTTACATTTCGTTAAATATTTAGTCACGTTGGTTGCCTGAAATGAGTAGGTACTTAGCATTGAAGTCAATGCTGACACGCGAAATAAACCCTCTCGACTTTTTTTGTATTCATAAAAGACTATTTTAATTTTTGAATGCATGAGCTTGCCATACATCATAAACTTTTAGTGTGTGTTAAATAAACATTTTATTAACTAAAGTGCACAAACTAGGTAATTTTTTATTGTATTATTGTAATTTAATTTCGCAGTCTAGATGAATTCTAATGATTAAAATATTCGGTTAACTATGTCTTATTACATATCTAAACCAACTTTTTGTTTATTTCATTATTATGGAGACATTAAAAACAGAATCAGATCAAATTTTTTACACATCTGTTAGATGTAACTAAAACTGAACTGAGACTGTATTTGTTTCTAATTTTCGTTTTTTTAGCTTGTCAATCGAGGTAAAATTATTTTAGGGATAAAAATGCTTAACGTGGTATCGTACTCGAAACCATCGTACAAAATCAAACGACTGCGTCTGTGTACCTATGTAATTTAAATATCCTCTCATATGATATTATGGAAACTGGAAATTCCCGACTTCTAACCTTAGAAAATAATTTATGAGAACATAATTCTAGAAAGTGTATTGATTATATTATATAAAAAATAATACTTCGTCAATATATTAATTGTTTAAATATTGGATTTTGTCCGGATTTATTGAAATATACATGTAATTTGTACCACAACTCCTATAACGATATGTATGTAAAATGAAACTTTGTTAATACATTTATTTGAAATCATCCTTCTGTATTTTTAAAAAAATCAGTGTATTTTCTCGAAACAAAATTGAACGGAGTAAACAAAGTTAGCGGTACTTTTACCTAGATAGTTGTAATCAAGCGAATCGATTATTGCCTCAGATAATATTAATTTTATTTACGGTCCACAGTCTTTATCACTGTATCTTTGCCTAATTATACAAAACATTAAAGTTTACATTCAAAAAGCCTTTAAACTACCTACATTTTTACCTTGTTAAAGTATGATTAGATGTTTCCAGTCGATTTATCGTGACTCACAATTAATAAATTAATAAAATAAGTAATAAATTAGTAAAATAAATTAATTCTAAATATTCATTAAAATCATAAAAGCAATTGAATATTTTATTACTGTAGTGTAAAGAAAGTGGTGTTTCCTTGTTATTGTATTAATAATTCAACGTATTAGTGTCTGATAGTGATGTCAAGGAGTCACGGAACGAAAGCAAATATTCAACCTCGATATTGGTTTTTACTATTTTATCAGGCAGGTGTGGACTGATCGAAGCTCTTCAAATATTTTATAAGTAGGGCTGTAAACAGTTTCCTCCATTATGCAACGCTCACTCTTTACCGTTGGCTACTTGAACATTCTATTTTAAGATTACTAACTTGTAATCTTGATTATAATTATGAAGTATCTTTAGTTTTCATTAAAAAAGTAATTAAAATAATTAGGGTTTACATTTAAAAAACTGGGAAATTGTAAAAAAAAATATTTTGGATTGCCGTTGAAGGGGAAATCCCTATATTGTATTTATCTTTTGTTATCTGTAATGACCTAATTTTGTAATTGCACTAACAAAATATTCATAGAAAAACAAATCTGAATAGATACATAAAATTATCATAGTAAAATCCAACAAAGTTTCTTTGAGGACAAACAAGGCACACGTTACTTTAGCGATAAGTAATTTTCTTTGATCATCAATGGCTTTCATTGATTTGACGTTTCAAGGTTGCCCTATAAAGCACAATGGAGACTTTGATTATACATATAACGATCTAATGGTGTTAGGGCCATCCAGCCGTTTCTAATTGTCGTTTTTATTATTCTTACTAATATCCTATTCTACTTTCTTACCAAAAAGTTGGATTATTATTATTATGTACAATTTTTTATCGCTATATCCCCCATTATTAAGGATAGGTAATGAGAACTTAGTGTTCAGACACTCCGTTTCCCAATTTTCGAGACATTGCGTGTTGATGTCGATACTCAACGCCGCACTTTGTCTTGTTAACAGAACGGAGAATACGCATGAAACAGACAATCCACTCTCCCAATTTCGATTCGAAACCACAACCGTCGTCGCCCTTACAATCAGAACAGATTTAAAAGTTAAATTAAACCTAATAATAAACATTTGAACCCAAAACGTAGATTTACACTATTGCTATATCTGAAACAGGTTATGCAATTTCCACTAAGATAAGTAACTTTTAATTGCCTTCATTAGAACGTCATTACTTGTTATCTATCATACGTACATAGACGCTAACAAAGAAAATTCTAGTTTAAATATTCGTTGCTGTGTTTTGATCCATTAATCTTTCTTTACTTTTATTATATTATCCTATTTTTTTGTCATTTGTAGCACGTAGCAGAGTAGGGAGGAGGAGCCTAGTGTTATGATACTCCTATCCTCACTTTCCTCTGAATTCTCGAGACATTTTCATTTCTTCGAGTGGGAATCGAACCCACAACCTGTCACGTTTACACGCTTGTGCCTTAAATAATTTTGATATTATGTCGTTTTGTTGTATTATAAAATTTTCTAAGTGAGCGTTATGCGTTCTATGTCACGTTTTTATTCAAGGAATTTGTTTAATAATAGTGACTTGCAAATCAATAATTTGTAATTATCCTTTGAGTAGGTACCTAACCTAGGAACCTTATATTTTTCTTTCCACGGTATAAATAGTCCAAAATAAATTTTGAATATTCCTAAAGTATCACTTTCAATTTATTTTTTTATCGCTAAAGCTAAAGCTTAAATATGAAACTGAAAACTTAGTTTTAGTTTTTAAATGGCTTTATAGGTAAATTATTAAAACGAAACTCTGGTTTTAGTGACGTTACGCGATGTGACAGTAGATTAAGAAGAGAACCTTTTTTCTAAATTTTGATGTGACAGTAGATTAAGAAGAGAACCTTTTTTCTAAATTTTATATATATTACCGTATAATAAAAAAGGGTCAAGATGAAATGAGAAAAACATACCTATAGCCCGCGATGTATGATGAAAACAGACAGTCGTTATCGAAAATCCATTCACTTAAACGCCGAAACTTAACCACACGCAAACTACACGCAACTGACTAGAGTATAATTCATATCGCTTTTTTTCAATATATTTTCTTTTCTATTTTCTTATAATACAATATAAATTCATAATATTATATCACTTTTTTTGTAAATTATGTATAGTAAAATTCTTAAAGACACGTTTCATATTAATATGTTGACATTTAGTGTTATATGTAAAAGCAAATATCAATCCCATCATTTGGTACAAATAGTTTTGATGGTTTATTTGTATAATATTTCGTATTCACAACAATAATGTGTTTAATAAAAATAATACAGCCCGCTGCAGCGCAATGGCATGGAACTGACTGTTAACACGATGTTTTTGACTTCGATGTCCACTCGGGGGAATGATTGATAGGTACCTATTTAAATAATTTTAATTTTACTGTTTTAGCTTCAATTTCCACTCAGGGGAATAAATTATTATTGTTAATTAATATTTTCATTTCTTTAAAACAAAGCGCGCGTTGAGTACCGAATTGGACGGACCCATTGCCTATCCATGTTATACAAAAAAAAAAGCATCAATTTCTTTTTTTTTTTCATCTAGATTCTGTATTCATACAAATCTTAACACAAAAGCTTAGTAAATATATAGAGGAAAATGTAGTTTCATAAATAAACGTAATAAACGTCGAGAATGTAGAAAAAAGATGGCCGTGCTATAATCTTATTTACCTGCAATCGGATTAAATCATGATGTAATGTACACAACACAACTCCTTGTAATGTGTCACACAACTAAGTTAACAGTGGATGCTTATCTAATAGGAATATATTTTTAACTTATAAAATATTTTTTATTTTTCTATCGCATACAGAAAGGGGGAAACTCGGTGTTAAGATACTCCGTTTCCCAAATTTCGAGACATTGTGTGTTAAGTTTCGGAACTCAATGCCGCGCTTTGTTTTGTTATTGAAAGCGAAGAAATGAAAATATTTATTTCTTTTAGCTTTACACTGTTTCCCACACACATAGCGAAGTAAGTAGAGGGAACCTATTGTTGAGACACTCTGTTCTCCATTTTCCGCCGAAATCTGGTGGCATAGTGTGTTGAGTAGCGGAACTCAACGCCACGCTTTGCTTCGACACCAGCACGAAGAAATGAAAATATTAAATATTTCATTTCCTCGAGTAAGAATCGAACCAACAATCTATGCACCACGACTGGCCTCTTAAAAATATTAACTAACGACATCAACTCATTTCTCCGAGTGGAAATCGAACCCACTAACTTCCCGATTACAGTGCGAATGCTTACCACTGCGCCTCGACAACCGTAATGAAATATACATTATTTTTTTAATGGATAAGGAGTAACCAGGGTCGAATGTTGAAATCATACAAATATAAGACGTCACGTTGTGCTTAAGTCATAATTTCACATAGAAAGTTATAAGTTTGTGGGTCATTTTACTTATATGACTCAGTATTCGTGAGAGATTTTAAATTTTGTCGTGAAAAGAAATTCTAAATATGAATACAGTTAAGTTTAATAGTTTTTTAATGAATAATAATTTTTTTTCTTAGCATGGTTTTTTTTTATTGTTATTCAATTACTATTAAAGTTTAAATGGATTATTGTAAATTAATATACGCCTTATAATAACATGACATGAATAATTTCTTGTTTTAATATTTTTTATTAAATCAATTCAAATTTACTAATAATTTCATATAAAAAATTAAAATATAAATATTGTTGAAGTCATTTGTATACTTATATGTCTTAGATTTAAAGTGGCATTCAGTTTTACCTAAATGTAGATTTCCATTTATTTGCTCTGGTGTCGAGGCTAAGCGCAGCGTTGAGTTCTGCCACTCAACACGTAATGCCTCCAGAATTCGGCAGAAAGTGGAGTACGGAGTGTCTTAACACTAAGTTTCCCCTGCCTACCCTGCTGTGTGCGGGATACATCGTGAAGCTGATTTAATTTTGATTTTTTAATTTATAATAAAATAAACACAAATATTATTCGCTGTGCAACTAACTAATAGTACAACAAAGTACGTATGTTTATTTATTTACCAACATACGATTAGTCTGATTCATAAGCTGTCCGTCTGTTTGTTTGTTTACGATGCACGTCAACTCCTTCGAGTACGTCAACTGGCAATAAACAATTTCAATAATAATAGTTCTCACGATACTCACATATTTAGAAAGCTATTTAAATTTAAAAGAAACTGAATGCGGTTATAATATATTCATTATTATTTGTTTTGCATATAATAATTACGACTAATTCAACCAATTATGTGATTATGGTTAAAATATTTAAATATTGTCCTTATATTTAATTTTACTGCATTCAGAGAAACTATTAACTAAGCTTTACAAGTCTATATTTTCTACTTTGAGAGTAGAGACATTGGGTGCTGTGTACCAAAATTCAATGCCACGCGCCACTTTTCTACAACATAACGATATTTAATGTATTATATGTATGTATTAATCAGCTTCACACTGTATCCCGCACACTGCAGGGTAGGCAAAGAGAACCTAGTGTTAAGACACTCCGTTCCCCACTTTCTGCCGAATTCTAGAGGCACTGCGTGTTGAGTGGCAGAACTCATCGCCGCGCTTTGCCTCAACACCAGAGCGAAGAAATGGAAATATAAATTTATGTAAATATTTCATCTCCTCGAGTGGGGATGGAACCCACAATCAGTCGGTTTTACAGTCACACTTTGTGCCGCTGCGCCACGACTGGCCTCATGTATTTAATGTATTGTAAACATGAATTTGAATCCCCGACAATCGTACACCCGGGCACGTTTGTGCCATAACGAAATCAAAACATATAGGCATAAATTCTATTATTTTATATATATCGGCTGTCAGTCAAAACTTTGTATGAATAACATTTGGTATGTGTAACAAGTAAACACCACTTATAGTGAACGCAATTCGTCCGTTTACGTCACGTATCACGTTGGCCGTTTTACGATACGTTTTGACGATCAAACGAGGTGGTTGGCTCCGCTCGCAATGGAGATTTCCAGTAATAAACTGTGCCGGGGTAGGGTAGTTCAACTTAGGTATGTTGCTTGGACTATATTAAATATCCACGTCGTAAAGCTTCAAGGATAAAGTACTAATTTATATATTTAGCTTACCAGGAAATTTGAATTTTGTACACTATGTTTAATTAGCAGCCACTATTACTAAATTTTATTAATATGTAAAATGTTTTTGTGGGTAAGAAATTTTATTAGCGTGTACAATGTTTATTAGTTAATTAATGCGGTAAATAATTTCGTTTCGGATGTAATTTTTCTTTTTTTTTTCATTCGACACGCAATTTCTTGATATTCTGGCGGAAAGTGGAGAACGGAGTTGCTGGACACTAGTTTCTCTCCTCTTATTCTGTTATTTTCTTTTATCCAGTGTTCGTCTAACTTGACGACGTAGAACCCTTTAATTTCATATACCAGAAATTATTTTATTTATCTTATTTTATTTTTCTGTCCTATATATGTAGTATTATTTATTATAAATTTCCATTTAACGCTTATTCCACATGGCTATTATAATTATAATAATGTGGTCCTATATCTAGAATAGCTAACCTTCATCTGCCTTACCCTTGTGCAATGTACAGTGTACTGCACTAGATAATAAAGCTTATAATACACATTTGCTTATATCAAAAATATAATTTAAATCAGTTTAAATCATTGATATTAATTATATCTTGGATAAATAAAATTTTAGATATAGGCAAATTAGGAATTTCGTAATTATTTTAATAACATTTTCTTAACAATGTTATAAATGTTTATGAGGTTATAATATTATTAATATTTAAAACACAGCAGGGTAGGCAGGGGGAACCTAGTGTTAAGACACTCCGTTCCCTACTTTCTGTTGAATTCTGGAGGCATTGCCTGTTGAGTGGCAGAACTCAACGCCGCGCTTAACCTCGACACCAGAGCGAAGAAATGGAAATAGAAATTTAAGTAAATATTTCATCTCCTCGAGTGGGGATCGAATCCACAACCAGTCGTTTTTACAGTCACACCTCGTGCCGCTGCGCCACGACCGGCCTCGAAATCAAATTTCATTTAGTAAATAATATAATAGAAAAAAGATACCTACCGTCAGACAAGTTAAGCCCTACAAAGCGCGGACAAAGCAAAGTGAAAGCGAATCAACAGTCCTTTGCGAACTGTTCTAATGTAGTCCGCGCGATATATTTCCATTGAGGTCGCTATGTTATTATGCGGCGTCGCACGCGCAGATATTAAGGAAACCGGGTCTTGGGCGTGCAACGAATTCTGTTCGGATCCGGTCGACGACAGATGTAAATTAAAATCTTAAATGTACGTGTTTTGCAGGCTTTTTTTTAATTTAATTAGACCTCTTATGTTAACCTAAAAGTAAGTACAACAATGTGTTATATTAATAAGTGGACAATAGGATCTTAGGGGGATGTTTATAGGTATCTGTCTCTCTGTCTTTGTCTACCTCGCTTATTGCGGGAAATGCGTAAATCATAAATATTAAAATAACGGCAAATACTTTTTTAATACTTTTTTTATTTCCACGTATTAATTTAATTATTATTTATAAAAGTTTTACATAATTATAATATTTTATTCTCATATTATATTTAACATCCTGTTTTATGAGTTAAAGAACAGGATATTATAAACGGTGAGCAAGTTTGCACCGTGGTAAAACCAAAGCGAATTCCGTTTAAGGAGAAAGATAAAGATATACGTACTGTCATCAACATTTTATGTTTTTCAAAAAAATTTTATAAAAAAATATCTTTCTGCATAGTACTTTCATAATTTATAAACCTATAATTTATTTTCAATCACAATGTCGTGTATAGAATAGTTGATTTTCTATACAACTCAATACCAAGAATAAACGATTTATTTACAATTAGGCAGGGGGCCACTTCATATCATATAAAATGTATTGTTCTGCTTAATGAACTATGCGTCATACAGCAGCTGGTTTCTACGATAAATTACTAACACTTGTGCAAATTTAACTCAGGTACTAACCGATACTTAACAAAAATATTTGTAACAAATATAGTCCGAATAAAATTATTATTTGTTGTGTTACAATTTCCGAGGCTTAAGTTGAGCTTTGTGAGTGATTATTAAAGTAGGGCCAAAATAAAACTTTTCAAATTAAAGTTTTTTATTAGAAAATGAATCAATAGTAAAACTCCAATTTTAATTATATCAATTCTTCTATGCCAAACATTGCATCCTCCATTTTTTGTACTCTCGTCTGATGTGTCGTTTAATAATTTATCTTTCTGTTATATCTTTTAACACCGTTGTGTTGAGGATTTTTTTTTATTGCTTGTTGGTCACATTAATGTATCAAGAATTAATTAAGTGACCCCATACAAGAGATATTCGTCCGTTTTCAAAAAACAGTATAAACCAGCCTAGGTCAAGAAATTAGCAAATCGTACACCTACACACACACAAATGCAAAGCTCAGCTTAGAGCTCGCGGACTGTACTAGAGACGTTTTTGCGTTTAAAAGTTAATTATTCCTTTATCATTTTATTATATATTATAACTATAATTGAGCATCGTTAGTACACGAGGAAAAATAACTAACACTATGTCGATACCGTAAATTTCCTTTACGTTTATGTATGTAATGATTTTATATTTATAAGTTTTAATATTCGCAATAATTTATTATAAAAAGATAAATCAGCCTCTTTGTTTAATAAAAATATGTTTTTTAAAATAAGTAATATAAGTTTATAGAACTGTCACCAGGGGACACTAATAAAATGACGCTTTATGTGGTCGGAAAATTTGAGATATACTTTTAGACTTGGAGCGGAAGAAGGAAGCGGTCCTCTAGAATAACATATTGTATTAGAATTTAAGATAAACATTGTACAAGCTTAATAGTGTTTTACTCTAGAAGAAATAAAAGTTCTGTAAAAGCCTCACGGTGTTTGATTTCGTTATACATAATTGTGGTTCGCGCCTTTAACGTGCTAGTAACGTAAGGTCATACGTTTACTAAATTATGTTAATGTATGTGTGTAATTTATATTTTTTTACGTTTTTATTACTAGTATGACATTGGTATTTTACCATACGGTTGACGTAAACGAAACACCATCGTGATTAGTTTACGTTACATCATCACATATATCACATATAAACTAATTAAATACTAGTTACTTTGTTATTAAAGAGATTTAAAGTAGGTATATCCTATTGTTAATTCATGAAGTTACATATATTATATAATGGATAACAATTAAATAACAAAATATATAATCAGCTTCACGCTGTATCCCGCACCCAGCAGTGTAGGCAGAGGGAACTTAGTGTTAAGACACTCCGTTCCCCACTTTTCGCCGAGTTCTGGAGACATTGCGCGTTGAGTGGCGGAACTCAACGCCGCGCTTTGTTTCGAGACCAGAGTTTGATGGTGTTTCGTTTCTAAGAAATGAAAATATAAATGTAAATAAATATTTCATTTCCTCGAGTGGGGATCGACCCCACAACCAGTCGATTTTACAGTCACACTTTGTGCTCCTGTACCACTGCGTGTAATCAGAAAACGGTTTATCTATTATACAAGACTAGGGGACTGCATATAAATTATTATACTTTTTTAAATATATTTTTACGTTTCATTAACGTAAAAGAATAAGAAGTATATATTACTGTATTTAATTTCTACTTTGTATTATAGATGTTATAATAAGATTGGGTCATGCCAGTATGTAAACGGAGCTTACCACTAAACCGCTACAGTATGTTATAGAATTTTTTGAGTATAATGTATAAATATTACTAAAATTTGTATCAAAAAAAAATATTTATTTACTAAAAAAATAAAAAAAATATCGAAAATTACTACGTGAGGCATAACTATTTCACATATAAAAGGTTTTTTTTAATTTATGGCCAAGTGTATCAGGATAAATGTCACGTTTACAAGATTATTTTAAATGATATCACGAAACAGTATTTTTATTAGTTCTACGCTACACTGAATAAAATATTTTATATTTGTAACCGAGGGTACTTTATATAGGTCAGTAGATCAAGTTAGGATTAAAATAGCAAACGTCTGCATATGGATTTAGTTTGTAAAGGGACTGAAATAAACGTCGATTTGTGGATAGGAGGTGGTTTAGCTAATGTGAAAGTGTATGGCAGTCTTCCAAATGTTTAATGTAAACAATAATTCTCTTATCGTCTATCTCTCTTAATACAAAATTAACATAATTAAAATAATATGTCTTTCTCACAAAAACTCCACAACTTTGTGACGCGCAATTATTCTTTATTGGAGACCCAATTAATGCGTACAATACGTGTTGCCATAGCAACGTGTGTGTGAACATGTTTGTGGTCGTTTGCGTTCCATTTTTTTTATAAATTTTATGCCTTATTAGGCATTATTTTTATAAAATATTAGAATTCAGCACCACTTTTCTATATAATAAACTATAACTGTGCATAATTTCATACTCTATAAGTTATAGGGTACGTAGTTGTATTAAAGATTTTCCTTTTTTACATAGATTATGTTACGCCCATTTTATTAAATATAAACCTCGGAAAAACTTGACACTTATGTAATTATAAGCCGTCGATGGGATTTGAACCTATTAGATCTAAGTTAAGACCAGAAGCTTAACAATGTTGTTTATTAAGATATTTATGAACCAACGAACTGGAACTAAAGCCAACCCAGCCAACTTTAATGGAATATTTTTATCTTTTTATAGAATTTTTAGAACAAAATGTGTGGAATATTTTTATTTTATGAGAAGTATTTTACTTTTTTTATTATATTCTATGTTTTTAGTGTTTTACTTTTTTATATTATATTTTAATATTTATAAAAAAAGTAAATTACATTGATATTTTCATTGAATAATTATTATTTTTGTAAACATATAAGGTTATTGTTATCTGTATTTTGTATTTCTTTTGTTGTTCTGTGTGCAATAAAGTATATTCTATTCTATTCTATTATTCTAAATAAATAGTTGAACACGCTTAACAATCCATGTAATAGTAGTTGCGGTTTTCAACAAAGTATTATTCATTTTCCATGTGCATAAGGAAATCTTTACATTAACCCTACTACTACTAGATGTAATTTTAGACCAACAGTCGCGGGGTTTCAGTGTTAATTTACCTTATGCGACTGAAGCCAACTACTAATAGGCTACCAACTTCAATATTCACATCTGTCGTAGATATTCTTTTCAAATAATATATTTTTAAGTTGACCTTTTAAATTTTATTTTATTTTTTGTTTTTATTTTCTTCGTCAATTTTATCCAGTCGTGGCGCAAGGGCACAAAGTGTGACTGTAAAACCGACTGGTTGTGGGTTCAATCCCCACTCGAAGAAATGAAATATTTACTTAAATTTATATCCATTTCTTCGCTCTGGTGTCGAGGTAAAGCGCGGCGTTGAGTTCTGCCACTCAACACGCAATGCCTCCAGAATTCGGCAGAAAGTGGGGAACGGAGTGGCTTAACACTAGGTTCCCTTTGCCTACCCTGCTGTGTGCGGGATACAGCGTGAAGCTGATTTATCAATGTTATTACAAAAAATGAATGATTCTCGAATTTGTTGTTGAAAATATACGTATAACTTTGCCGTATTTGGACGTAAATAATATTTTTAACGTATTCTTAATTATTATATATTTTTTGAACTCCATTACAAATATGTTTGTTAGAGGAGTATCGACGTTTCCTCTAAATGGTTAGTAATATCTGCACTTCGCTAATTGTTGCCGGAGTAAAGCGATAATTGTTTCTAACTGCTCCGCGCTGCTAATCACTTGCTTCATTATATCCTCGACCGCTACAAAGGTTTTTGCCGATATATTATGTATATTATATTATATTGTATATAAATTAAACAAATACATAAATATATATTTTTTACAATGTCAGAAATGTTATTGACATTTCGTTGCGCTGTGTTAAAATTGTGATAATATAACTTATTGAGGCCAGTCGTGGCGCAGCGGCACGAAGTGTGACTGTAAAATCGACTGGTTGTGAGTTCGATCCCCACTCGAGGAGATGAAATATTTACTTAAATTTATATTTCCATTTCTTCGCTCTGGTGTCGAGGTTAAGCGCGGCGTTGAGTTCTGCCACTTAACACGCAATGCCTCCAGAATTCGGCAGAAAGTGGGGAACGGAGTGTCTTAACACTAGGTTCCCTCTGCCTACCCTGCTGAGTGCGGGATACAGCGTGAAGCTGATAAATAAAAAAAATAAATAACTTATAAGAAAAGTTAGTTGTAATTACTTGAGGACACTTTTGTTACTTTAATAGGGTATACTTTTTAATTTTTGATTATATATTATTTATTTCTTTAAATCTTATGGGGAATTTTGATTTTACATGTATTGAATATGTTGCATTATTGCTTATATATGATTATACAATAAATCCGATTTTTTGAATTACATTAATATATTATATAATATTTTGATCGACATAGATTGGTATTACCTTAAAACATCAATGTCCAACAATGGTTTTCTTGATTATGACGTAACCTAACATTGACTCTATAACGTATACAAATATATAAAAACGTATTTTAAACTATAACTTCCTATATTGTTCTACATGATTGATTTATTCCAATACACAACAGTATACAGTTCAACCTTTTTATAATTGTTCATTTAAATCTGACGTTGTTAGTCTACCTTTATACTTAATAGGTCAATCGTGACTGGATGTAAAACAAATCTTGTGATTGTTTATAGATTTGATCGGCGTCGGATTTAAATAGCACAGCGAATTGAGCAGCGGCAACTTTTGAATAGTAGTTATTTTAGTTTTCATCGAAACTATAATATTTCTTTTATAAAATCTGTTTCACGCTCTATTCCGCACACAACAGGGTAGGTAGAGGGAACTTAGTGTTAAGAAAGCAGTTTCCCACTTTCCGCCGCATTCAGGAGGCATTGCGTATTGAGTGCCGGAACTCAACGCCCCGCTTTGGCTGGACACCACAACGAAGAAATACAAATATAAATTTAAATAAATATTTCATTTCCTTAAGTGGGGATAGAACCCACAACCTGTCACCTTTTCATTCACATTTTGTGCCCCTGCGCCACGAGTGGCCTCAAGATTTTTTTTTATGATTTTGTAACTTCCTTGTTTTCTATTATTATATGTGTATTGTGTATTTTGTGTACAAAACGCAGTAAAAAACCAATATTATAATACATTTTACAGTATTTACGCTCTATTTAGGTATAGGTTTTATTTTCAAACATTAAAAATGCTTGAAAATAAAACCTTGTTTGTTATAAATGTTACGAAAATATACTATTTGCGTGCAGAATAGTCGACCCTCAGTGTGTGTATTTGTCCTTCTTTTAGATTACTTTTTTTAATATATTCGTCGGCGTGCCCATATATAATTAATCCTTGCATTGTTTATACACGTAATACTTGGTAATGAATTTTATCAAGAGCAGGGTCAATATATCTAGAAGGCTAGTGCTTACTTAACTTAACTTAAGGAATAATCATAATCTATTTACTTATCATATGTCGTTTTCTTTAAAAAGTTCTGTAATAAAAAAAATATGAAAATGGCATCAAACATTTTAAAAAAAATTACAAAATATACTTGTCCTTTATGTTGTTTCAGCAATATCATTTGATCGCACAATTTGATACTTGGTAAAGTGGAGACCTCTAAATCATTTTTAAATAATCAATAATCAAGGTCTTTTGAACATATATATTTTTTTGTTTTATATATTATATAATTTTAAAAGTAAAGTTTTTTGCTTAAATGTATGTGGCCTTCAAACATTTATAATAAAAAAATTAAAAACTATTTTAAGCGATGGTCAAATATCTTAAGATATAGAAGTAAACAATACAGTACCTAGATATTACATTATTTTTCTTTCCCATCTACTTGGGTCGTCTCCAATCTGAGCCAATTAGGAAGTCAATTGCGCTTATGCGTATCACAAAACGGAATATTGTCTTACTGTTCCGTATGAAAGAGAATCTAATGTTTTATTGAATAATTGTTTATATGTGAGATCAGTCGTGGGGCAGGGGCACAAAAAAAATATTTTAATATTCAACGCCGAAAAAAAAATATTTTTATTTCGGCGTTGAATTCCGCAACTCAAAACGCAATGCCTCCAGAATTCGACTGAAAATGGGGAACTAAGATTTTAACTGTGAGACAAAGTTAAAATTAGTCGTTTTCGAGTAATATATAGATAGGTATATAAGATTTTTATATACTTACATAGCAGACGGTACCAATGAAACTTTATATCTGCAGTATTTGGCAAAAGTGAACTTAGTAGCAAGGTAATGTTAATTTATAAACGCTAACGACGCGGTTGCACGGAATACTAAAAAGTTTTTATTATACCTAGTAGTAAATTAATGATATATAGGTGGACAAGTGACGAGCAGACAGCTACATTTAATATACTAAATCGTCTCCGAAGGCCTTTTCTGGCCAATGCATGGAAACTAATAAACGCTCCATGAATCAATTTGATTTAATATCAATGGATATTGGTTACACGTTCCAGCGAACACTTGCCAATTGTTTTGCCGCAATGACCTTTGAGATTTTGTTCTGTTTTTAGAGTAAATTTATGAAGTAAATTGCATTATGACGTGTTTTCGCGGTTTGGCGGGTCTCCAATTTGAGAGATCTTTTTGCTGCATTAAAAATTAGAAAGTCGTTTATCATTAAATCATTTTTTTATTATAATAATTTGTTTTCAGTATTTTTTTTTAATAATTAACTCAAAATTATCGACAGTGGAATTTACGTAACACATTTATGATTGAGCTAATATATATTTTAATTTATCTTCTTTTTGTTGAGAACAGTATAAATTGACGCAATGTAAATATAACGGAAACAGCAGCAGGATGCATCTGCAATAGCCGCTAGACGGGTATCTCTCTATTCACCTAGAAAACAAGTTGTAAGTTCTGACAACTGAAGGTCGATGCAGCATATCTTGCCAATGATTTACAGTTTTCAATTTAACCTTATCATAAAATATAGACCAATGGTAGAGAGTTTTAGTTTTGAATAGGCTTTTGTATCTGCAGTAAATACTGCCCATTCGAGGACACGCCAATCACTTCCTACTAGTTGTTGATTGTCCTAGACCTCTTATCTCTTAGTGATTTATCTTACTTTTAATCAGACTCGCTGTTTCTTAAACGCTTACCGGATGTTATGACAATATGCTTTTTTTGTTTGTAATAATTGATTGTTTTCCTTGAAAGTAAGATGGATTATTTAAAAAAAAATCAAATCAGCTTCAGGATTATTTATAGCACTTATTAATAAAGTGCTATAAATAATTAAACAATACAAAATATTGTTACAATTTTGATTTTAATAAATTAACAATATAAGAGTTTTTGTTTTACCTTCATGCAGTATTCTGCACATAGCTGGGAAGTTACCTAGTGATAAGACACACCGTTCTCATTAAGACACTTCCGTTCCCCGATTTTAGGCGAATTTTCGAAGCATTGCATGTTGAGTAGCGGAAATCAAAGCCGCTCTTTGTCTCTTTACCAAAGCGAGGAAATTAAATATTAAACATTTCACTCTCTTGAGTGAGAATCGAACCCAGAACCATCGAGATTACGGTCGCACGTTTATGCCAATTAAATAATTATTAAATTTATTTTATTTACAAATTAAAAATATAGCTTTTATATTGATCTTTAAAACACCAAGAAATCCTTGGTTGGTTACTAAAAACATGAAGTATTTTCTTCTTAGAAAGTAATAATTTGTTCGTGGGTGTAAGTCGACCACGTCAAACTCGGTGACGTCATCTTGTATTTACATAAACGGATTGCTTAATTTATGCAGTAGGTGTTAGACTGTTCTTTATTATGTAAATAATCTATATTTAAAAGAAAAAAATATTCGTACAGATGTGGAATTTAAGTTGCTAACTGAATTTTCCTTTACTATAGGTAGGTCATTTTTAAATTCTCTTTATACAGTTTTTATAACAATTTCTTTCGTGAATAAAATAATAATAAAGTCCTTTCTTATTTGGGGCGTTAAGTTCCGCCAATCAACACGGAATTTGGCGGAAAGTAGGGAACGGAGTGTATTAACACTCGGTTCCCTGTGCCTACCGTGCCTTATGCAGTATATCGCAAAGCTGTTCTTCATTTTTCTTTTTGGCAATTTTTTTTTATATAACCAATAATAATTTTCGACAAAAAAACAGCAGTAATTACTTTTCAGGGTATATACTAAAAAACAAAATTGATACCTGTTGCATTAAATATATGTACTTTGAAACTTTCCTTACTATTTTTATTCTTTCCAGATTGCACAGTTATAAACTAAACTCGATCATATGAATGCTAGTGAGTCATGCTCATGATGTGAGTGTGGCCTTTGTAAATGGCTTCCCCACAAACAGACAAACTGTTGAGCTGCGAGTTTACCTGTTACGTTTATTTAAAAAAATCACGCTGTATACCGCATACAGCAGAATAGGCAGAGGGAACCTAGTGTTAAAACACTCCGTTCCCCACTTTCTGCCGGATTCTGGAGGCGCTTTGCCTCGACACCAGAGCGAAGAAATGGAAATATAACTTTAAGTAAATATTTCATCTCTTCGAGTGGGGATCGAACCCACAACCAATCGGTATTACAGTCACACTTTGTGCCGCTGCACCACGACTGGCCTACGTTTATTTGCAAAGAAAAAAAATGCCAATTCATTAAATAACTTTCTTTATAAATGTGCACTTGACGAACATACTTTCTAGTCTAATCAATTAATCATTTTAAATCAATGACCACCTCGTTAGTCGAATGCTAAGCTTGTATCTAGGAATAGAAAGGTCCTGGAAAATATTTAAATATTAGATCTACGTTACAATTGGTTTGTGTTTCTTGATAAGAAAAATCAGGCCTGAACAATTTACTTATTTATATAGAAAGTACACTGAAACGTATATTCGTTATTTAGTTTTGGTAGTATTTGAGTATAATAACAAAAAAAAATATTAATTTGCTATTTTTGTTATCGGTTTACTATGTTGATTTTTACAGATAGCTGTACCTACATACGTTCCTGTGTGATGTTTCATTATTACTTCTTTGTTACCCACCGATAACAATTCTAGCATAAATGTTACACTGATAAGTGTAACATATGTTAAAAGATTTCCACTGAAAACGTATGTTAGAAGAGGCCAGTCGTGACTGGTTGTGGGTTCGATCCCCACTCGAGGAGATGAAATATTTATTTAGATTTATATTTTTATTTCTTTGCTCTGGTGTCGAGGGGAAAGCGCGGCGTTGAGTTCCGCCACTCAACACGCAATGCCTCCAGAAATTGGTGGAAAGTGGGGAATGGAGTGTCTTAACACTAGGTTCCCTCTGCCTACCCTGCTGTGTGCGGGATACAAGTTGAAAAAACAACATGTTAAACTGAAACAATATATATTTTGTGCAACCGCTGACATCTTTTCATACGGTACATAATTTAACTGATATTGACATATAACGCACACGAGTTTCTCCTTAGAAAGCGAATAATAACGGTAGTGCTACTACGTGACAATTTCTTATAATCGATGAGCCATGGTTGAAATATACTAATAATATCTTACATTCTCAAAATAACTTAAAATAATTGTGGTATATTATGTACCGTAACAACATCGTAAATGTATTAATTTTTGATTTTTCTACGTGAATAGCGTAGATAATTAAAATATTTAAATAAGCTTTATGTTTACATGAAAATATTAAATATTTCATTTCTCCGGGTGTGAATCCAACCTATAACCGTCACGTTTACAGACACACGCTCTGTGCCATTGCGCCATGCTAAGTTATAAGTAATATTTTATAAATATTATGAATTGAGGCCATCGTAGCCCAGGGGCACAAGGATGTGACTGTAACGCGACGGTTGTGGATTCGATCCCCACTCGAGGAAACGAAATATTTATTTAAATTTATATTTCTATTTTTTCGCTCTGGTGCCGAGGCAAAGAGCGGCGTTGAGTTCCGCCACTCAACACGCAATGCCTCCAAAATTCGGCGGAAAGTTGTGAACGGAGTGTCTTAACACTAGGTTCCCTCTGCCTACCCTGCTGTGTGCGGAATACAGCGTGAAGCTGTTTTTTTTTAAATATTATAAATACTCCTTTTATAAAATAGAAAATCGATCGTATATTATCTGTGTACACTATACAGTAATCTCACCTGATATAAAGTGGAGCACTTAACATTATTGTTATCATGACTTTAACAGTAGGTATTTAACCGCGTTCTCGATTTGCTATCTATTTAAAATTCTGCAAGACTATCATTTTACTCATAGAAGACAGGCAAATATGTTAAAAGCATATTGAAACAATTTTTTTCTTACCAACTTCAAACAAGTCACGCTTCTTAACCTATATTTTTAACCGACTTCAATAAAAGGAGGTGGTTCTCAATACTTATTTAATGACTTTTCTTTAACTGAATACGTGACAGTGGCGGATAAATAATATTTTTTTTTAATTTGACTGTCACGTATTTCGTATGTAGGCAAAGAAAAACAAATACCGGAAAGCGAAGATCGTTCGGAAACGGCTTAACCGATTTATTTGTAGTTTTCACTATTGTATTTGGCAAGCTTCCCTAAGCATTTAGTGTTTATATTATTGCAACTAACATTGATACCATTTTAAAGAATATTGTTCGACAAAATTGCTATAGATAGCAGTTTTGTTGAGTTTGAAAATTTTCCTTTTCAATATAATATTTTTAAAATGATATTGTTATTAGAAAAGGACAGCAATGCAGATTAGTGAATTAATAATTATGTAATTCAAACGGACGAAGCCACGAGCGGGTCGCTTGTATTTAATAAATATAACGTGAAGCTGATTTATTTTAATCTACAAATAAATTATCTTAGCCGCGGCCGCCCCGGTATCTGCTCGGATCCCGGTATTATCGGGATGTATGTATGGTCTTCAGGTAGTAATTATATTACAATATCTTGTTAAGATTTATGTATTAATGTTCCTACACACGTTATGGTTTTTAATTAATTAGAACTAAAATTGCGACGTATTAGCTTTAATAGCTCGCTGTTACTATTATTGATGATACTGTGTTTTATGATTACCCCTTTGTTTGACTTTAGTTAACACGCGGACTGCAATGTTATTTTGTTATTGGCCGTTTAGCTTTTATAGATCCATTTAAATTAATTTAAGTCATTTATTTAAGTTAAATAGATTACTTAAATCAATACTAACATTTTTTTACTTATCCAGAGGCCAGTGGTGGTGCAGGGACACAAAGTGTGACTGTGAACGCGTCTGGTTGTGGGCTCGATCCCCACTCGAGGAAATGAAATATTTATTGTAAATTATATTTCTATGTCTTCGCTCTGGTCTCCAGGCAAAGCGCGGCGTTGAGTTCCGCCACTGAACACGCAATCAAAATTCGGCGGCAAGTGGTGGTGAACGGGTTATCATGATATCGTTTCTTCCTTTTAGGCTCCTTTGGCCTACCCTGATGTGTGCGGGATGTAGCGTGAAGCTGATCCAGATAACTATTTATGTTGTAAAACTTACACTCAAATCTTCTTATTATATTTTTTATTTCAAGTTGCGAATTATTATTTCTTTTGTTACAATACTATGTCTTGGTACATACCTATCAAATAGCGAATGAGCTGATGTATATTAGATCAAGTGCTTATCAGAGAAATGTTTATATTTTAAGAATTGGCGTCCATGACTAAATGGGTGAAAGGTAAGAAATATACATAAAAACATGAAATATAAGAGATACTTTCTATAAACGATTATAATTTAATGTTCCGTTGAAACAGTCAGTTGCAGAGATAATAAGTGTATGATGCACACCTTTAGGCTAAACAGTAAACTTGATCAACTCAAGCAAATCTGATTTAGCCATGGAATAGATATTTCTATTTTGTATAATTGGTACTTATATCACGTTTTTTAATAATAACATCTTANCCTTAATTATTTATTAGAATGTTATACAGTAAACTATAATTTTAATCTAGATGAAATGCTAAAAGTGACTATTATATTCATTTTCATAAGGATCAATATCAAATTATAGAAAATACATACAACAAAAACCCGACAAATATAAAGTAAATTAATTAAAATGGTTACTTTTGCTCTATCTTCAGAGATAAACATGGTATATGTATCGCAGACTTTTTTAAACATTTTTAAAGGACACTATTTTTGTAAAACATTGTTTTTATGTATCTCATAAGGTAGAGTCGGCGCACGCCATGCATGCGTTTAAGCAAGCTCATTTTGGGTGACGTTTTCTTATAACAACAAACAAGTATCTGACTATGACATATGACTATTTTATCACAATTGAATTAGCAGTTTGGCCCTGATTGCGTAAAAGACAGACAGACAGACAGAGTTACTTTCTAATTTATAATATAGGTATGGATAATAGATACATTAGGTTAGGCGAGACTTGCTAATAACGTAACTATTAACAAAATATTATATTAAAACATTAAAATTTTTTATAAGAAAAAAATCTCATATAGCGAATGCAGTAGGTACTTGTGCTTGTGTCTATATTTATTAAGTTGTTTTTATATAGTAAATGTACAGTTTTTATGTAAAAACCTGTATAGAAGCAATTTTCGGAAAGTCATTACTACGCTCGCCCTCTGTCACATTCACACATCACATACTGCTTGTTCAACCAAAATGAATAAATAAACCTGGTTTTCGTCACCCATGCCCATACCAGATAATTAAAAGATATTTCAATATTTTTTCGTGGGTGAATTTTTGCATAAAAAAATTGATCATAATATTTATAAAAGCCCGTTTCCACAATAACTAAAAAATGCAAATTGAAGTGATAAATTTCTAAATTCTGTGATTGCGACAAAATGCGAGAAAACAAAAATTAGAGGTAATTTCCTACTTCCTGCTAATATTATAAATATGAAAATTAGTGAGGACTAATATGCAATTTGTTTTACTTTCAGTTTTACTACTGAATGGATTTAAATGAAACTTTACAGTAATGTAACTTATATATCAGAATAACACATAGGCTTCTTCTTCATTCTCTTCTCTCTTTATAATTACTTTAGATTATATATTTTTTTTATTTAATATGTATAAATATTTAAAAAGTATATTATGAAAGAGGAAGGATATAAGTTGTTTAAATGATACTCGTATAAAACTGGTTGACATTAATTGAACATTTATACAAGGAAAAAGATTTATAAAGGTTCCGTTCGATGAGTAATTTATAAAATACGTAAAAATGCTATAGGAAGCTACTAGATTTTTTTAAATGTATTGGTCAAACAAAAAAAACTAAGCTATCATAAATTTTTTTTTCATTAAATTATTAAAATTATGTTAAACAAATTTCGTATTTTTCTTTCCTCAGTGTGGAATAGCACTTTTTTTGTTAATGTAAAATATATGTAAAATTGTTATGATATTAGTTACTTTATATCTGTACAGTTCTTGAATAGTTTAATTACTTCAAACATTCCAAACTATCAATATTAAAAATAACACTATGTGCAAGCCGGTGCCGGCAAGATTGTGGGTTCTATTCCCACACGAGGGAATGAATTATTCTCTGGCACTTAGACAAAAGCGCGGCGTTGAGTTCCGCCACTCAACACGCAATACTTCAAAAAGATTTGGCGGAAAGTGGCGAACAGAGTGTCTTAAAACTATTTTCCCTCTGCTTACCCTGCCGTGTGCGGGATGCAGCGTGAAGCTGATTTATTTTTATTTACAATGTATTAGATCATAAGTAGTGAAATTAGACACCCAATTATTACAATTTAGCTTAAAGGTTAATTTATCATTCTACGTTTGCCTAAGCTAAATTTAAATTGGCCTAGACTGCCTAGGTCACGTTGATTCCGCTCAAATTAAATATGAGGAAGAAACACCTAGTACATGCAAACCGAACGAGGCCAATGTGATAGCTTACGGAAGTGGTAAAGTTGTAATTTTTTTTAAAATAAGAACAACCATCGTGATGGCTGACGTATTCGGAATTACTGTACGTGATATAACCTTTTAGTTCTGTGTAAGTGATGTCTGAAAACAGTCTGAAAGTAAGTAAAAGTGGTTCAAGACAAAATTTGCCCTACGTACTATGCGAAGTGCGGGAGATACATAATAAACGCATTATTATTCATATTATATGACTATTAGTAATTTTTGAATCCAGATTTATTAATGATAGAAAAGATATAAAATAAATTGAAACATTCGTATAATCGTCGTCACAATAGGCACTTGTATATATATAAATCAAAATCAGCTTCACGCTGTATCCCGCACACAGCAGGGTAGGCAGAGGGAACCTAGTGTTGCGTCTCCGCCGTCCGGTCCGGTCCTCCGGGACTCCGTCCCCCACTTTCTGCCGAATTCTGGAGGCATTGCGTGATTAGTGGCAGAACTCAACGCCGCGCTTAACCTCGACACCAGAGCGAAGAAATGGAAATATAAATTTAAGTAAATATTTCATCTCCTCGAGTGGGGATCGAACCCACAACCAGTCGGTTTTACAGTCACACTTCGTGCCGTTGTGCCACGACTGGCCTCATGTATGTATATGTTAATATAATTTAGATCAGATATCCGTTAAGCTATTAAATTTCGATTAAATATATAGTTATAAAAAAACAACGTAGTAAAATTCGATATTGTTTGAAAATATGGAACAGAATTGTATTCGAGATGTCTCGTATAATCGGGTTAAATCGGACATTTTTAGCACACCTTTTCTATTACTACTGTGGTTCGTAATCACAGAAATTGTTGGCAATAATGTATATGTATACAGATATAGATATATATTTTTACGTTCATAATTATATATTTACAACTACATATTATAGAATAATGTCAAGTAGTAGTATAAGGTCAACTAAGTCGATTAATCATAATATAGATTATTATAATCGAACGAAGTAATAGTCGAACGAAGGAGTGATGAAAGAATGGCAAAAAAGATTTATGATGGAAAAGTGAGTGGTAAGAGATATAGAGGGACACCTTGGTTGACCTTCGAAAACACAGTATCAATATAGGATACTGGAGGAAGGTCACGTAAAAAGCAGGAGGACCCCCCCCCCCCCAGAGGGTATGTATGATGGCGTTGATGGCAGTGGACGAGGCGAAAGAGGTTTGTAGAGACCGTAGCGTTTGGCGCACCGTTCTCTCTGACTACCCCGCTAGGGATAAAGCGAATAGGGATATAAAATATAAATATCTGATTAATTAGTTATTGTTTAATAACATGATTGATTCCGACTCCTGGTTAGGTTAGTAAATACTATTATATTAAAGATTAGTTTTTATAAAATAACATTAAGTACAGGTACAGCTCGCGAGATCTAAGCTGAGCTTTGTATTTGAGTGAAAGTCATAATATGTATTGTAGGTATACGTCGGCCTACCCGGCTTACACCTCTTGTATCATATTTAAAAGACAAACGTGTACGTGGACACAACGCTGTTCTTGATGATAGAACAGAAAACTTCATAATTAACTCAAACAACATATCAGACAAGAGGTAAAATTAAGACGATGCAATCTCTGGCGTAGAAGACTTGATATCTTTACTTTGTACATAAGAATGTACAATTTTTTTATTGATTACTAATAATAAATTTAATTTCTTAAATGATTTATCTGGTTCTACTCTTATAATCATTCACACAAATGCATGCAAAGCTCAGCTTGAGCCTCGCGTACTGTATATTTGTTTAGGAAATCGCGCAAGAAATTGTTGCAAACATTGAGCAGGAGCAACGCGGAATGTTATATGTTTCGGATTTTGTTTATTTGAATACTAAATAATAATATTAACAGTAATAAATTGTGTTATTTGGCATTCGTCGATTTATTATTTGTAAAAATATTTTTCTTAAATTCATTTAATTGTATTTTTATGTACATAAAATAAATTAGTACATTACAATGTTTTAAATAAATAAAGTGTGAATGGTCAATGGTCATGTATTCGATTTCGAATCGAACATAAAAAAATATTTTTATCTACATATTATATTTAACTTGGAGAAAACCTTGCATTTTGTTCCACTGGCACGCAATTTTTTATATAGGTACTTACGCCAGAGACGGATATCGCAGACGGAATAATGCGTAAAATTGAAAAATAAAATATTGTGAAATTCATTTATATTTCGAAATAAAGTACATGAGCGTGTTATATTGTTGATATAGTTCCGTTTTGTACTTTCTAATACAAGCTAAAACTCAAATTCATAATTATGTAAATTATTCACAGTTGGTCATTGCTAAAACCAGCTACTTACTATCTTGCCATTTTTATTGTAGTATTGTGTAGGTTAAAATCGAAAAATCAAAATTTTTCATTTGAAATAAAGTAGCAGCTTTGGTTGGAACGATAAAATTTGTTATTGTACTTGTTAATGGTATGTAAGTAAACGTTTCACGTAACGTATCTACGTTGTTTTGTTTCAAAAGTATGTAGGTGATTTATGTTCTATAATGAGACTTTATGTTCAAAATGTGTTTATTTTTGTATTCAAAGTGTTGTTATGATTACATATTTAAATTACGTATTTGTATATTATCCAATCAGTCCAATTTTAGTCATGTTCTTTTTAATGTGGACTTCCTCAGTTATAATTTCAAGGTTAATTGCGAAACAGATGATAAATCAATAAATTATGTTCATATTCTAAATGCGATGTCCAAAGGAGCTAGTCGGCCGGAGTGGTGAGGCCGATAGTGAATGTGGTGGCCTTCACATTGCACGCGCTGACCAAGATATGCTGATGTAACGCGCCCAGCGGCACACTGACCGAGGACCGAATGAGTTAGTCGAGCCACCTAAATATTAACAACAAGAGAAAGTTTGCTACGCACTTATTGTGTTTTCTGGTTCTAGTACCCATTATTTGGTCGGAGTACACACTTTTAGCATGCTATTTTCACTAAATATTTAATATACTTTGGGATTATTACCCGATTTCTGTAAAAGGAGGATTTCGTTTTTTTTTGTTCAGTGCATTTATGATCCAAAATGTTAATTTACTTTATTTTTTATTGTTATATCAAAATAATTAATTGAAAATATAAAATCGAGTATAATGTCAAAGTTAGAAACTGAATGAGACGTTTTAACAATCATACGTCTATAATTTGAAATTGATATAAAAAGGAAGTTACACGTATAAAGGAAGTTTATAACATTATTATAAATATTTGAGTTATCATATTTGTCAATACAATGCATCGTAATATAGCATAATGATCTTAATAAAATAAAAATCTTTATCTCAGATCACAAATGTAACGTTTTAAAAAAATGAGAGAAAGAAGGTGACATCTATGATGCGAGAGATATTTTACTTATGTGCTGTACCTATAATATTATCCTGAAAATTATATAAAACACAATATATCTATACTATTTAAATCTTTGCCAATATATACCTTATGGTATACTAAAACGATACCATATTCTGTTTACGTATTATCGATATATGGTTCCATTGAGGTCATAACATTAAACTTCACTTATAATTACCACGGAAACCTTCCATCCCACGCTTTCTATTGATATTGCGACAGTGACCAAATTGTCAATGACATCGGATATCGACTATAATATTTAGTTGTTTTCCATTAACTTTTCTATTAATATTTTTTTAATTAACCTAAGTCCATAACATTGTAATACTGACTCATCGGCAATAAACGAAGCTCAGAAATTAGATCATAGACTACCAATGCCACCGATCTGAGACAATGTTCTCATAAAAATAAGAAACGGACACTTTTCATCAGTATTCATAGATTTAGGCACAAAATTTAGTTGACAAATAATATAATAGTTTTGGGTCAAATGTAATTTTAATTTCTAAATGTTTTTTTTACACATTGTCCTGTGCGGTAAAACATTAAAAGGTAAATTATATTAATAAGTTATGTTTTATATAATTATTTTTGTTACGTAAAAATAAACCGCATTCCTCTTTTATCATATTTTCTTTAATCTTATATTTTTCCTATTCAATCATAAAAAATATCTAATATTCTAATATCATGACTGACATGATTATTGGTCATGAAAAATCATGGCATAATAATTAATCATTCATATTATTAATCCATTTTTGCAAATTCTATAGTTAGGTTTTAAAATCAATCACCTTCATACTTTTCACAATAATTGTCCTAGAAAAGAATAGTAAAAGAGAAATGAAAGCAAACTAAGACAATATACCGAAAATTCCCACGTAACTGTAAACACATAGTTGATATTCACTTTCTATTTCACTTTAACCGTTACGAGAAATATCGATCAATTATAGGATTGTCAGGCCAGTCGTGCCGCGAGGGTACAAACGCGACTAGTTGTGGGTTCAATCCCCACTCGAGGAAATGAAATATTTATTAAAATTTATACATTACATTACTTTGCTCTGGTATCGAGGTAAAGCACGGCGTTTCGCAATAGATATATTATTTAATTATATTATTATATTAAATCATTTTTCTCCGACATATTTTTTCTCGAATTTAGTCAGAAAACGAATAATGGAGTGTCTTGTCACTGGATCCTCTCCGTGTATCTTGCTGTCTTTAAAGAATATCCATATATATATATTTACCTAAAAGCGTTGTTGGACATTTAATTATTTGGTCTCATGTAAATGCATGTATTTAAATAAAGAACCTCTGGACTAGATTTGTATGATCCACAAACAAATTCTGAGCCAAGTATATTTTCGATTGATATGTGAATGTAGATTATGCTTTTACAGATCAAACCGACGATTGATCTGTATCATTACGTGATGAAACAATATGTTCGTTCTATTCAGTAACGTTACTTTATCTCTTAACGATAACCCACTTTTAATTTATCACGTATATGAAATCTATAAAGATAGACGAGAGAGACTTTTTAGAGTTCTTTAAGTATATTATATAATATTATAAAGATATAAATATAAAATACATTAAACCACTATTCCTAATATATTTTATAATATATTATACATTGTACACGCTTGAATTGTTTTTTTTTATCAAGGATTTGAAGCGAAACTTCTAAAATTTCGCATGAATATATGAATTTTGTAGACAATGGACAATGAATTATAAGTTAGTAATGTTAATAGGTTAAGGCTCTTTGGTCATAATACTGCAATTTGCATTTGTGTTTAATGTGCAGTAATATTATCATACGTGATGTATTTTGATTTTAATATTTGTATGTTTCAAAGAAAGCAAATTTTATAGAATATCAGTTATGGACACGTTATAGTAAATAGCATTGTAACAGTTTTAAGTTAGGGAAATACTTAAAGATATAAACCATGTGGGTTTACCACGTGGTGAAGTATTTAAGTGGTATCTAAAACAACCGTGCATGAAATTTCCCCTTTTTAGTCAAGCCCTAAGCACAGTCCCAAAAATATTGTTTATAGCTAAACATGCAACAAGGCTCGATTGAATTAAGTTTCCATTATATTTGATTGTCATATCCAAATTAAGTAAACAATAACAAAGAATGAGTGAAAGCATTAGCACAGATTCGTACAATGGCTGGTAAACGCTTTCTTTTTTGCCTTACCTTTGTTACCTGTTGCTCTTTCATGACCCCTTATCGGAACGGTGAATGTATAAACGGTGAATGTATAAACGGTGAATGTATGATTTGATTATCTTAAACGCTATACTATAGCTTGGAGTGCTAAGCTTATCTGTTTTATATAATTTGTTTCTACGTTATTGTGATATGTTCCTGTATCTTACTATGTTTACAGATTATATTGCTTTATTTTTCTAGTGTTAAATAGTTTTCTAAAAAATTATAATAAATGTCTATCTCATAAATATTCCTCCACTGAGCGAAGGGTCTATGGATTTAAAATTAAAAATATTACACTATTTGCTATTGCATTTTGGTTATTGTATATAGTGGTTTATTTCTCATATTAGGCATTTACTTAAGACAGGTATGTTACTATTTTTATAAAAAAATATTAATATTAAAATACTTTTGTGTCTACTACTGAAGTTTACAGGTTTAATTATCTGGGAAATGTATACACGTTACAATTGAATTTTGTTGTAACGACAAAGACGCATTGAGGCCAAGATCGCGAGATTTACAGCCACTATACAAGTTATCACTTTTAGTAACAGATTAAAAAGTATATGACATTAAACGTATCCTTTGTTATTCATTTGTAAGCGTATAAACTAAACTTAAATAAATTTAAACTTTTAAATATTTAAAGTTTTGATTAATATTTATTAATATTGTAAATATTAATCAAAACTTTAAATATTTCTTGATAATAAAATAGTACAAAGATTATTTTATTACAGACCATAAAATATATTGCGCATAAATAAACTTTTGTTTACTACCTTAGGTATTTTCGCCCGCGACTTTGGGGATTAATGCACATAAATGACAGTTAAACAGTACAAAAAAGTATTTATTCTATATGTTCCTGTACATTATTGAATGTACACAATATGTGTCTTAGGTAAAATACTTATTAAGAAATCTATTTAAGAAAAGTAGCGGGATCCCGCTTAATAAGTATTTTTCTTTCCTAAGTGTGGAATAACACTAAAAATGTTAATATGTTTAAAAACATATATTAGGTACTTCCTAGTGTATAATTGAAGAGATTAGTTTGTAAAATGCAATAAAGGACGTTGCAATGTTATTCCCCAAATATATATTTTTTCTATTTTAGGGTTACATAAAAGCCCTAAGCAGACTGCATTTTTTTCTCTTATTGGCCTGTCTAGTCAGGCAATCTTCTTGAAAGCCCTCGGGAAACGGAGAACAAAAGACCTTATATGAACTTTAATACGCAAATACCGTAGCAGAGCTACTTTAGACTAATACCTATATAATAGTATATAATAACAGTTTTACTATTTTTGTCTGTTATCAAATAATTCTAATAAATAATATTTTAATTTTACAGATCAGTTGAAAGGTACGTGCGGGTAAAATGGAGAGACGTCCGTGTAGGAGATTTAGTCCATCTTTCAAACAACGAAGCAGTACCGGCAGATATGGTGTTGTTACATTCCTCAAATCCTTTGGGGATTTGCTATTTAGACACGTGCAATCTCGATGGTGAAACTAATTTGAAACAACGAGTTGTGGCACCGGGATTTAAAGAAAAAGTAAGTTGTTGATAAGAATGTGTAACTTTATAACTTTTATTTTTTGCTTCACGCTGTATCCCGCACATGGCAGTGTAGTCAGAGGGAACCTGGAAACGTAGTGTTAAGTTACTCCGTTAACGTTAAGACACTTTCGTCCCCCATTTCTTCCAAATTCTGGAGATATTAAGAGTCTAATGGCGTAAATCAAAGCCACGCTTAGCCTCCTCATCAGACCGAAGAAATGAAAATATTAAATATTTCATTTCCTTGGGTGGGAATTAAACACACAACCTATATTCGCCTTTATTTGTTTATATTTTTCACTTATCCTTTAAATAAATAGACATTGCTTTTATACTAGAATTTTTGGATTAAAGTTAAAAGAATGGCATATACAAAAGCTTTAATTTCAGTATTATACAAAGGCCAAAATTAAATAAGTCCGGTAATTTTGTCCAAAATGTAGTTCATTAACTAGTTACTCAGTGAACTGTTACCTCGCTTTGTGTTTAACCTCAATTTCCTATCAAGCTTCTTGCATAATTCGATGGGCACGGTAACTATAGATTTACTAGCTATCACAACAATCATTACAGTCAATACTGTGACTGAATTGTTAAAAAACTTTCACTGAAATTAGCATCTTCGGAAACCGTGACAATAACGTGACAATATCTATTAAGTAGCCGTGTTTTCCTACTTTTTTATTCCTATCGATTTACAAAAATAACTATTTTTTTTCAGCAGCTAGAATTTTCACCAATGAAGTTCAGAAGTTCTGTAGAAGTTGAACGGCCATCTACCAAAATTTATAGGTTTACTGGAACTATTTCTCATCCGAACGGTTGTCGTGTGCCTCTTAATTCAGAAAATCTGTTACTGAGGGAGTGCACTATTAAAAACACGGATTACGTAGAAGGCATCGTTGTTTATGCTGGACACGAGACCAAAGCAATGCTTAATAATGGTGGACCAAGATATAAATGTTCTAAATTGGAGAGAAAAATGAACACAGACGTCATATGGTGTGTTCTGGTACTGCTTTTTCTTTGTTGTGCAGGAGCAGTTGGTTGTAAAGTATGGTTCGATAGATACAGTCCTCTCCTCTACAAATACACGCCGTTCATCCCCCATGCAGACAAACCGGCATATGAAGGGCTACTTATATTTTGGACCTACATAATAGTGTTACAAGTAATGATACCAGTTTCTTTATACGTTACTATAGAAATGACAAAGCTCTTGCAAGTATATCATATCCACCAGGACGTAGAAATGTACGACTCAGTGACGAACACGAGAACGGAATGTCGGGCGTTAAATATAACGGAGGAATTGGGACAGATCAGTTATCTATTCAGTGATAAAACTGGAACGTTGACGGAAAATAAAATGGTTTTCCGACGATGTACGGTTGGCGGAGTGGATTATGATCACCCCCCCGGGCCCGAAGCGGAGCCTTCTTTAACCCTACCTCCAATTGTTACACCCATTACAAAAGTATCTCCGAATAGAAGAATGCTGCAACATATTCTTGATAGCAACGATGCACAACACACTCAAAAGGTACGTACCGAAGCTATTTAACTACATATATGTACATGATTAATATTATACGTTTTTCCTCGATTTTATCTTTTTATATATGCGATGTCTAATAACAAACACTATTAAATCTTATAATTTATTTATTGCACGAATGACAAAATAATGTATTATAGGAATATTTATGAATTATGACTTCAACAAACATCAGCTATCCACGCAAAGCTGGGACGCGCCACCATTGACCTATTAGTGCCGCTATTCTTTTACTCATTTATTGGCATTTTAATCTTAATTTTTAAACATACAGCAACCTTCAATGCATTTTTGAATAGCCTTCATGTCATATAGAAAAAGATTAAGCATTAAGTGCTTATTCGAATTAATTATTAAATAAAGAATACTTAATGCTTTAGTCACGGCCAACTATATCAATGATACATAAAAAACCACTACATATTCAGTTCAACTTATTTACTGATAGTAATTAAACATTTATTTATGGAACGTATTATTTTATCTAACAATAAAGGTTTATATACATTTTTTTTCTGTATAATATCTAAAATTATACTTTCAAATTTAAAAATTCTATTTGAAATACACATTGTGAATACATATCGACAATTACAGTATGCATGCTAATGAATGTTACTTTCTCCAAGTAATATAACATTTAATATTTATCACTTGAAGTATCAGTTATTTTTACAACACACTCGACTCGGATTCGGTTCTTTACCATCATCTATATAAATAAATAAAAACATAAATCAGCTTCACGCTGTATCCCGCACACAACAGTACAGTAGGTAGTACAGTAGGCAGAGGGAACCTAGTGTTAAGACATCCCATTCCCCACATTCTGCCGAATTCTGGGGGCATTGCGTGTTGAGTGGCAGAACTCAATTGCAACAAACTCAACTCAACTCAGAAAGAAGAAATGGAAATATAAATTTAAGTAAATATTTCATCTCCTCGAGTGGGGATCGAACCCACAACCGGTTTTACAGTCACACTGCGTGCCCCTGCGCCACGATTCGGCTCATCTATATAAATACGTGAAAGAAATCACTTAAATATTTATTTTATTTAGTTTTTTAGTATTTATTGTTATTAGCCGCAACAGAAATACTGCATCTGTGAAATTTTCAACTGCCTTCCTATTACGGTTCATGAGATACAGACTAGTGATAGACGGACGGACAGCGGAGTTTTAGTAATAGAGTCTTGACCCTACCCTTTTATCTTTTGTGTACCCTGAAAATTAGAAAATAATATTGTTACTTGATACTTTATAATATATATANTATATATATATATATATATATATATATATATATATATATATATATACTGTACATGTTATAAAGTATATACTATATACAGCTTTTGTGAATTTCCAAATTCTCGATGATTTACTATTTATATCTTATTATTTTGAATATCATGAATATATTATTCACTGTGTTTGGCTTAAGTAAGTGATATCATTCTGTATTTAATATGGAGGACCAAAAAAGAAAAAGATATTTACTAGAATAAATTATTGGTCGTTTATACTAGGATCGAATAGGGTTATTTATGATTATGGATGCATATGTTTGTTTTTGTTTTTAATTATATAAGTTCTACGGCTGCTTCTTGCTTGAAGAATTTATAATTTTGGTTAAGGTTTAGTTTTATAACTTAACTTAACTTCACACTTTATTCCTAGAGGGTAGTTAAAGAGAACGGAGCGCCAAACGATACGGTTATATTTTAAATGTTAATCACACAATTACAATAAAAAAATTATTTAGAAACTTTTTTACGTACATACGTACTGCTACATTTAAAATATACATTTCTCAAATAGATTGTTTTCAAGTGATTATTTATTTAATATTATGAACCTAAATAGAAGCCATCGTCACACAAATGTGTTTCTGTAAACGCGAAATCTGTGGGTTCAATTGCAGTTCTGAAAATTGAATTATTTAATATTTTCATTTCTGCGTTCTAGTAACAAAGCCATTCCACACACAATGTCTTGAAACTTGGCGCAAAGTAGGGAACTGAGTGTAGCTAACATTAGGTTCCTTTTGCCTACTATATGCGGAATACAGCGTTTTTAAATCTAAATATAAATATCAGGTAAGGGAGTTTCTTCTGATCCTCGCCGTCTGCAACACCGTGGTGGTTAGTCAGCCCCACGTCGACGCGATGCAGATGTCAGGCTCGAGCAGCGAACAGTTCCACGCCCAGAAGACCTCGCGCTCCAACGGCACGCTACGATCAAACGACAAGTGAGTTTAGTATTAATTATTGGATTTAGTGATAAATCAGTTTTTATTCTTACTTTAATATATTTATTGGCTTTCAATTAAGTTGATAATTTGGTAATTAATTGGAAATACAAAATAAAATCGTTTGCTGCATTATTTTTTTCAATAAAAAGGAATTGAAATACGAATAGGTAAATATTCATATAATATGTTATAGTTACTCTTTTTATTAGATGCCATTTGGTTTGGTTTGGTTAAACTAACTATAATTTTTCCAAATTTTATAATAAAAATGCTGTTCTTTCTTTATCTAATGGTCTTTATAAAATAATTGTTCATATAAGATCACAGTAATTTATACTTTTTATTACACACCCTAACATGTTTGGTTTGGTTATTTTTTTCAAAATTATTACAAAAATAATATCTATATTTGAATGATTGGTTTGGAGGTACGCTAGATTAACTGAGTCCCGGTCCACGACGCCGTCGCCGCCGCCCTCCACCACGTCGCCGCTGCGGCTCCGCCTGCCGAGGCTGCTCGGCAGCCGCGAGGAGAGCATCAGTGAGCCTAGTACGTCGACTGAAATACAGGTATACTTGGATCTATAAACTGGAAACTATAAAAAAATCAATTTTAAAAAATAACTCCTTTTGATTCTCGTGGATTTCCTTAAAGGGTGTGCTATAATAAAATGGTATTGGAATCCGGCGGCTGGAACTTTGTTTAAATAACGTTCAAAATAACAAAAATATGTATTGCTTATGTGTAAAAACAGTTTCAAGTTATTTAATACTATTCGTTTCGTTTGTTTAATATTTTTTTATTGTTGTATTAGTTTACCTCCTCAATTACAGTATGAAGAAAAATATATTCTATTGCGCGACAAATTAACACAAACGGTTATATTTTATATAACGCTTAAGAATAACAATATAAAATATGATAAACTTCTAACAATGATCAAAATTCATACATATAATACATAAATAAATGATCATACATTGGTTATTTTATTAAAAAATGTGTAAATTTATTTAAAATGTTTCTAGAAACTTAAACGTGGCTTCGCTCGCTTAAACTATATTTTTATTTTATAGCTAAAGAAATTTAATATTTAAAAAAAAAGTATCATACAAAAATAATATGGGTACAAAAATTCATGATAATCGTGAGAGTAGTTTTGGCGTAAAACCGTAACAAACCAACTTACCTTCACATTTATAATATTAGTATGAAGTATACGTAATGTTTGACAGCAGTTTGAAGATCGTAGTCTCGTAGTTTTACACGTGCTCACATCAATTTTCTTAATAAGACTGCGCGGTACATCAATCTCAATTTTCTATTTAAAACGTCAGGCCATTCGAAGCGGTGTTTGTTACGTCGCGTCGTCTCACGTTTGAATTATAGAGATGGTCCTATTCTCCTTTTATTGCCCTTAAAAAGATTTCCTTTGTTTGGACTGTACGTAATTAAAGTAATAATAATAATCAGTTTCACGCTGTATCCCGCACACAGCAGGGTAGGCAGAGGGAACCTAGTGTTAAGACACTCCGTTCCCCACTTTCTGCCGAATTCTGGAGGCATTGCGTGTTGAGTGGCAGAACTCAACGCCGCGCTTTGCCTCGACACCAGAGCGAAGAAATGGAAATATAAATTTATGTAAATATTTCATCTCGTCGAGTGGGGATCGAACCCACAACCAGTCACAACCCAACCTTTTACAGTCACACTTTGTGCCGCTGCGCCACGACTGGCCTCTTATAAGTAATAATAAATAATTAATTTTAAACATCAATTAGTGTAATAAAGTGTAATTGTAAACCAATCTTTATCCAAGTAAAGTAATTACGTTTTAATAACAATAAAGCTGTGTACGGGTTTTAGATATTCAATATAACTTATAAATCTGAACTATGTTAGAAAGGCATAGTGACGCAGTGTGGCACCTGGCTGTCAACGCGATGTTTGAATGTGCAATTCCCAGTCGGGGGAATGATTGTATTTAAATTACTTTCGTTTCCTTGTTCTGGTAAGACAAAGGAGTTTAAATCTGTCACTAGACATGCCTAAAATGTTTCGAATGGGCGGAAAATGTCGTAATAAGATAATTCTTAATAAAAAATCGTTCCGGACTTTACATTTTGTTAATTTCTAAAATTTTTAATAAAAAATTGCTACTTTATCAATGGAATTTACTTTAAAGTTAAAATGTGATATTAAATAAACAAGAGCAAAATTTAAAAGTGCACTAAAAACCTTTATTATAAATAAAGCATTTATTTAAAATAAAGTTATTTAGTAAAAACAAACAAAACATTATATTGCAGTTAGCACGTTTCGAAGCAGAAAGTCCAGACGAACTCGCCTTAGCCGAGGCTGCTTTGGCCTACGGTTACGAACTACGAGGGAGATCACCAGACGAAGTGGAGCTGGGCATACGTGGGGAACTGTCCAAGTTGAAAGTCCTCAGAGTCCAACAGTTTGACTCGAACAGAAAATGTATGTCGGTGGCGCTGAGGACACCTACAGGACAGGTAATATTTATTATTCTAATTCAGGTTTAAAGTATATTTATTATTTTAGGTATACTGTAATGAGTATAATATAAAATTGAGGATTTAGGCTTCCGGGATCGAATCCCGGAAGCCTATATTATATCTTGTTAATAATAACAGTCAAACATGAATCATGATAATTATATTGACATAATAATTTTAAATATTTACACAATGGTATACAGATTGAGTGAAATCGTTTTTTTTATATTTTAACTAGCAAAGTTTTTTTTTTAAATTACCGTGGACGCTCCTAAAACGTCCATAATAAAATTTTTGATTTCCTCAACAGTAGGTACTTGCGTATACGTTACTAATTTCGGGAAATGTTATACCCACGACAACACACCACGTTATACATAGCTATCTTAATTATTAACATATCAACAATATAATATCCTTATACAAATACAGTGTAATTAAGGGCAAGTACTCTCTCTCTAACAGGTAGTGCTATACGTGAAGGGCGCGGACTCGGCGGTGCTGGGCGCGCTGGCGCCGCTGCGCGCGGGCTCGGCGGAGGCGGGCGCGTACGAGCGCACGCGCGCGCTGCTGAGCGAGTACGCGCGCGCCGGCCTGCGCACGCTGGTCATGGCGCGGCGCGCGCTGCAGCCCGCGCTGTGGGAGGAGTGGCTGGCCGGCCACGCGCGCGCCTGCGAGACCGGCGAAGGTAAATAACACTTAAAAACTAAACTAAACTAGCTTCACACTTTATCCCTAGCGGGGTAGTCATAGAGAGCGAAGCGCCAAACGCTACGGTATCTACATACCTCTTTCGCCTCGTCCACTTTCATCAACCTCTTCATACATGCCCTCCGGGGGGTCCTCATGCTTTTTACGTGACCTTCCTCCAGTATCTTTAATACTGTGTTTTCGAAGGTCAACCGAAGTCTCCCCCTACCTCTCTTACACTCACTTTTCCATCACAAATCTTTTTTGCCATTCTTTCATCACTCATTCGTTCGACATGCCCAAATCAGCTAAGCACGTTTTTCTTCATTCGCACCGTGGCATCCTCGCTGGTTCCTGCCATTCTGTGTATCTCTTCATTGTGGATTCTATCAGCTAAGCTGACTCCGCATATCCTACAAAAAGATAGCATCTCCACAGCATTCAACTTTCTTCCATTCTTCTTCTGTAATACCTACGTTTCGCTGTCGTATAACAGTGCCGGTACTAACACTGCATTGTCTACGGCCAAACACGCAGCTAACGTTTCGCCCTTTCAACAATGCAGCTAATAATCCGTTAACCTTGTTACCGGCAGCAATACGCCTTTCCACATCCATCTCGTATCCATCTTCATTTTCTACTAAACATACTCCCCCAAGTTTACCACTTCATTCACTTGTTCTAATACCTTACCATTTACATAACACTTTTCTTTACACAAATACTGCCTCTTACAAGGTTTTTTTAATTTACGGTGTACAGCTATTTAAAAAAACACTAAATCTCTGACTCGTCAAGTTTTGGTTTTTCATTTACAAATGTCATGTCATAATTAATTGTAACAATGTTGCGATTGAGGAAACGATCATTATTTAACTTAAGCCTTCAAGTCGTATAAATAGCATAATTAATTCACTTACTTTTATAAATTTACGAAAAGTAAAAAAAAGGCAAGTTAAGCTTAGTTTACGTTTGTTTGACTTTGTATTTATTGCATATTTCATCGACATTGACATTGCAAACCTTGTTACAATTTCACAATATGTTTTTATTGATGTTTTCAACGTATTACTTTTATTATCATTTTAATAGGCATAAACGTAACGAATGCTTTGAATTCTTTATTACAGAAAGAAGATTATGAAATCAAAGCTATTTAATTATTATTAGGACATAAAATATACAAGGAAATATCCTTACTTGTATATAGAAACAAACTCC
This sequence comes from Heliconius hermathena, assembly GCA_013403705.1. NCBI lineage: Eukaryota > Metazoa > Arthropoda > Insecta > Lepidoptera > Nymphalidae > Heliconius > Heliconius hermathena. The sequence continues at coordinate 717,452 of JAAIXJ010000332.1, read as the reverse complement.
ATATTATTATACACAATTACAACTATTATTTGTTTATCTATGAAGTAGAATATACATTTTGTTATGTAGACGCGTGGAGTGGCGTCACACAGCAGCAGCACTGCAGTTTATGCAGGCTGGTGGTGTGCCTATTTTCCTCTTCTTGCAGTCCTCCCATGTACGAGAGCCTCCGCAATGGCTGCAGAGGTGCTCTTTTTCATGGCACAAAGTTTTCGTGTGGGCAAAGCTAAGACATTTAATGCACTGCATTAGAAGAGATTGATCCGCAGCCGGTCTTCATTGCAACTCTATGTAGAGATATCCTGCTTCTAAGACAGCTTTATGTGCGCCCGGCGAGAGGTCTATAATTGGATGACATTCCAGAGGGTTTGTTGCTCGTTTTCTGTAACGTATCCGCAATTTGGCCTCCTTCCCATGATCTCGTAGGACATCTTTGTTTTGTACCAGGATGTGCTCTATAATCTCAACGTCTGTGTGGTACGCTACATATTATGTTTTCATTGGTTAAAGAAATAAATAATAAAACATAAATAATAAGTAAATGTCCATTCATAAACCACTGAGGACTTTATTATTTTTATTTATTATTATACGTATGTCTCGCAATTCTCATAAGTCACGATTATGTGACATTTATTTTTATGCTGTATATGCACACCAGTCACCGCAACAAATTTAAAATAAATATATTTGTTCAAGAATATATTTCTTTTGTGTTTTTGTGGTTTAGATTTCTAAATGATTTTAGAATGAAAAATATATATTGTTTAAAAAAAACAAATATTAATACTACTCTAGATAAATTATTACCTTGAATAAGTTCTCGCTTTGTTTTTTGAAAGATGGCTTTGCGGCACTCTGTGCATGGAATTTCGTACGGTAACGAATCACCAAAGTAGTACTATATGTAACCTCAAATTATAGTAGAATAGTGTTTACTACAGTGTCAACTACATATTTATTTTCCCTTTGTGAAAATGTGTACTTTTGTGCCAAATAAAGTGTTTTTGCGGGGAATTTTATTGCACTGCTTTATTCAGAAAAAATCTGCAGCAGAAGCACACAGAATTCTCGTTGAGACAATGCTTTGTCGAATACAACGTGCAGAGACTGGTTTAGGCGCTTCAAAAGTAATGATTTTGACCTTGAAGACAAAGAGCGTTCTGGAGCACCGACAAAATTTGAAGACAGAATTGGAGGCATTGCTTGAAGAAGATCCATGTCAGACGTTAGTAGAGCTCGGGAAAACGTTACAAGTAGATGCGTCAACAGTTTCAAAACGTTTAAAAGCGTTAGGAATGATCCAAAAGCAAGGGCATTGGGTGCCGTATGAGTTGAAGCCGAGAGACGTAGAACGACGTTTTCTCATGTGTGAATTGTTGCTTCAACGGCAAAAGAGAAAAGGTTTTCTGCACCGTATCGTCACTGGGGATGAAAAGTGGATTCACTACGACAATCCAAAGCGAAAAAAATCGTGGGGCATGCCGGGTCACGCATCAACATCGTCGCCAAAACCAAATATCCATGGTTCTAAGCTTCTTCTCTGCATTTGGTGGGATCAGCAGGGCGTAATTTATTATGAGCTGCTTAAACCTAATGAAACTATCACGGGAGCTCGCTATCGACTTCAGTTGATGCGTTTGAGTCGCGCTCTGAAAAAAAAGCGGCCACTATACGAGCAGAGACACGACAAAGTGATTTTATTACATGATAATGCTCGGCCACATGTGGCTAAACCAGTCAAAACTTACCTGGAAACACTTCAATGGGAAGTTCTACCCCACTCGCCATATTCACCGGACATAGCCCCCTCCGATTGCCACTTGTTTCGGTCGATGGCGCACGGTTTAAGCGACCAGCGCTTCCATTCTTTTGAAGAAGCCAAAAAATGGCTTGATTCCTGGATTGCCTCGAAAGATGAGTCGTTTTTCCGACGGGGGATTCAATTGCTACCAGAGAGATGGGAGAAAGTGGTCTCTACGATGTGTAGTGTCCAATGTGTAATGTGTGTATATATTCATATTTATTGCCATTATAACTCAGTGGCGTCTATCTGTAAATGCAATGATCGTGGGTTCGTTATTCACTAAGGAAAATTATATGTAATTTATTTTCATTTGCCTCCACTAGGATAAAGTACGGCATTGAGTTTCGTCACTTAACACACAAAATCCTGGATGCAGTTAAAAAGCGAGAGTGGCCACTTTTATTATTTATTTATATTTGAATTGTGCAGTTAGAATATTATGCAAATCCTTAAATCTAACCATATGTACTTTTCTTATGTGTTTATATTTGAAGTATGTATTTCGAGAATCCCATGATTTCTTATTAAAAAATGTTTGCATTCTTCCTTTTTTTTATTTATTTTTTTTTTCCTTTAAAACAGGTAGAGAAAAACGCATTCGTGAATCCCTAGCCCGCCTCGAGAGCGCGCTGACGCTGGTGGGCGCCACGGGCGTGGAGGACCGGCTGCAGGAGGCGGTGCCGCGCACCGTGCGCGCGCTGCTGGACGCCGGCATCGTGGTGTGGGTGCTCACCGGCGACAAGCCCGAGACCGCCATCAACATCGCCTACTCCGCCTCGCTGTTTTCGCAGAGCGACCGCCTCTTGCACCTCATGTCCAGGGACAAGGTTAGTCAACTGTGTCACAGCAGCCAGCATCTTTGCCCCTTAAGACAATATTTCGATGACAAACGTGAAAATACTCATCAATAATATATTATTATAGTGACATAAGCAAGAATAAAACGATGTAACAAAAGAGTGAGGCCAGTCGTGGCGCGGCTAGTGTGACTGTAAAATCGACTGATTGTGGGTCTAATCCCCACTCGAGGAGATGAAATATTTGTTTCATCTCCTCGAGTAACATCTCCTCGAGGACTAATAAAATTGAATATTTTTGTCATACAACATACATATGTATAGTTGACTATTTTTAAAGCGCAAAATTTTTGCCTAAAGCAATTCGATGGAGTTCGTTATTATTGTTATTTCGTTATGTAAGGCTAACTACATCATAATGTTATATCCCTATAGCCTAGCCTATCGCACTGTACTTGCACTCAAAGCATGCAGCTTTCATACACAACAAAAAGAAAGTAAATCGGACCAGTAGATCCAGAGATCTTAGCGCTTAAACAAACAAACAAACTCTTCTACCTTATTATATTAGTATAGATATAAAGATATGAATTATAATTCAGGTTGCAATCAACTTTAGGCCAAGATATTTGATATTAGAAGTGCGAGGTAAATTAGGGCAATTGCAGGTCGATTTACTTAAGATAATTTATAAGTTTTTTATTCAAAATTGAGTATTGATATCGGTCTATAATTGACCACACTGTCTCTTTCGCTGGACTTGTAAATAAGATGCACGAAGCGAGCTCAAGCTCGCTTAAAGATATCAGGAATAAAAAAAATATTTATAAAAACAAAAACCCCGACTGCGTAGAACTAAAAAGTAAATAAACAAGCCCAATAGTTTATTAGGATTAAGAGTCGGGACCTCTTTGTATTATGCGGGGTTCCTGGTAAAGATTTTATTGATTAAAGTTGTTACTGTACCTGGTAAAGATTTTATTGTAAAAATTACTTATAGGTCCCGACTGTTGATCCTATTAAACTATTGGGCTTGTTTATTTACTTTTTAGTTCTATGCAGTCGGGGTTTTTGTTTTTATAAATATTTTTTTCACTTTTTTGTTGGGATTTGTTATGGTAATGATAATCATGTTATACCTTTTTTAAATCCTCGCATTGAGCTCTTGAATTTGATACCCGTATTCGAAACGATTTTTTTTTACACTAAGTCCAATGGCGTCCCACAGCCGCTATGATTGTTTTATTTTGCGTTACCTATCAAAAAACACTTGGGCTGCTATTACAAATCTAACGATACCTCAATTATGTAAATCTGTTCAACGGTTCTGGAGATATGAGGTACAAGATACGCGCGAAAAACATAACCCTTCCTTAGCAGTCGGGAAAAACGCCAGTTGATAAGAATAAATAACATAAAAATAAAAGTTTCAATAGTACCAGTCATCATTTAAATTTGCAATAATTGCCTGAATTTCGTTGTCTGTATCGTACAGAGCCATGGAGTTCTATGAAACAGAATCAGTGAAACAGTTCTATGAAAGCTATGTGTGTCAAGTTGTTTGTTTAATATAGCATTGGCATATAATGCACCAATGCTAGCAAAATAATTATTAACGACATTTATGGATACGCAGGGATCGTGGTGCAGATCGATTAAAGGAAGTAGGCGAGAGCTTTTTGTAGCAAACAATTTGATACCCGTATTCGAAACGATTACCTTTTGGATTGTTTTTCATACGCTCCTTTTAATTTTTTTAACAAATTATTACAAAAAATCCGATATCTAGTGTACGTTGTACGTATTATAGAATTACATTAGTTGGTGATCCAGTTTGATCGTTTTATGTAATTTATCGCGGAGTCTAATACACCGTACCAGTCCCGGAGTCAGTTATGGTTTAAACGGAAAATTTCGGTACGAAATTTTTACTTGCTTAAAGTGCATACAAGCTTCAAAGATCATATTTGTGCTTGTAGCTCCCGTGATAGTTTCATTAGGTTTAAGCAGCTCATAATAAATTAAGCCCTGCTGATCCCACCAAATGCAGAGAAGAAGCTTAGAACCATGGATATTTGGTTTTGGCGACGATGTTGATGCGTGACCCGGCATGCCCCACGATTTTTTTCGCTTTGGATTGTCGTAGTGAATCCACTTTTCATCCCCAGTGACGATACGGTGCAGAAAACCTTTTCTCTTTTGCCGTTGAAGCAACAATTCACACATGAGAAAACGTCGTTCTACGTCTCTCGGCTTCAACTCATACGGCACCCAATGCCCTTGCTTTTGGATCATTCCTAACGCTTTTAAACGTTTTGAAACTGTTGACGCATCTACTTGTAACGTTTTCCCGAGCTCTACTAACGTCTGACATGGATCTTCTTCAAGCAATGCCTCCAATTCTGTCTTCAAATTTTGTCGGTGCTCCAGAACGCTCTTTGTCTTCAAGGTCAAAATCATTACTTTTGAAGCGCCTAAACCAGTCTCTGCACGTTGTATTCGACAAAGCATTGTCTCAACGAGAATTCTGTGTGCTTCTGCTGCAGATTTTTTCTGAATAAAGCAGTGCAATAAAATTCCCCGCAAAAACACTTTATTTGGCACAAAAGTACACATTTTCACAAAGGGAAAATAAATATGTTGTTGACACTGTAGTAAACACTATTCTACTATAATTTGAGGTTACATATAGTACTACTTTGGTAATTCGTTACCGTACGAAATTCCATGCACAGAGTGCCGCAACGCCACCTTTAAAAAACAGCGAGAACTTATTAAAGGTCCTAATATTTATTTCACCAATCATGGCTACAGAGTCAACGAATTTAAGGTCGAGGAGACACGAATCGAGAATCTATCACAAAATTATCTATGTTACTGTTCGATGGTGATTTGACATATATTATTACACCATCCTTTTGATTATGGTCATCTGAACTGTATGAGGTGTGTGTAACCATGAATGCTGGTGTGTGTAACCAGGAGCACGCAGAATCCACAATCAAGTCGTACCTGGAGCGCGGCGAGGGCGCGGTGGGCGGCGCGGGCGCGGCGCTGGTGGTGGACGGGCGCACACTCACGTACATCCTGGACCGGCGCTCCGGCCTCGTGGCGCCCTTCCTGTCGCTGGCCAAGCGCTGCTCCGCCGTGCTGTGCTGCAGGGCCACGCCGCTGCAGAAGGCGTATATTGTCAAGGTACGAGTCGCTCCTTTAGCTTCCTATTGGCATTCAATTGACACACTACCACTCTTGCAGATGGGTCGAGTAATCAACACTTGGTTGTTTATTAGTACTAGTCAATGTATGAATGAGTGACTGTATTAAATGAGCGAATGAATAATCATAACTTTTGAGAGGCTTATATTGCCAAAGTAGCACGTGTCAGTGGCGCCCGCCACTTTTACTTTACTTTTACTAACTAAAACAGAAATATTACATGATAAGTGGCTTAATATTGAATATCACGTTTGCAAGTATTTTATTTTTAACTTGGCGTTTGGGAATCTATTGTTAAGACACGCCGTTTGCCATTGAGACACTTTCGTTCCCCCCTCTTTCCACCAATTTTTTGAGGCATTGTGTGTTAAGTGGCGTAACTCAACACATGTGAATACAGCCTAAATAATGCATGGCAAAATTAATACAAAGGAAATTTTATAATTATTTTTCTATTTATATAATTATATTATTACAGAAAAATTATTATGAAATTTTATAAAGTTTTTATTATTATCCAATTTTATTTATTTTGTCTTTAGGCAGTTAAGGAAGAGTTAGGAGTGACAACGTTGGCTATTGGTGACGGCGCCAATGACGTGTCCATGATACAGACGGCGGATGTAGGAGTCGGTTAGAAGCATATTTGTTTGTTGTTTACCTACTAAATAAGTAATTCTTTTAAAATTAAAATCCTAAAAAGTAAAAAAATATATTTTGTAAAAAAATATTTAACAAACGTAAAATAGTTTAAATAATTTTATTTTTTAACTTCTCGCTGTGTCCCGAATATACCAGGGTAGGCAAAAGGAACCTAATTTTCAGATATTCCGCTCCTCAAGCACCGCCTAATTTTAGATGTTTTTGGTTTCTTTTTTTCGGCTTCACGCTGTATGCCGCATGTAGCAGGGTAGGCAGAGGAAGCCTTGTGGTAAGGGACTGCGCTCCCCACTTTCTGCTGAATTCTGGAGGCATTGCGTGTTGAGTGGCGAAGTTCAACGCCGCGCTTTTGCCTATACTGCAGAGCGAAAAAATAAAAATATTAAATATTGCATTTCCTCGATTGGGAATGAACCCACAACCTATCGCGATTACAGTCATATGCTTTTGCCCCTACGCTACGACTGGACTCCTGGTCTTTTCAATATTGAGTGGCGAAATGAAAATAATTATTTTCTCCAAGTGGAAATTGAACCCACTGTGGGATTTACAGTCAGACGCTGTGTCTTTGATCACGAGAGCATCGAGCCAAAGAATTAGGCTTATCATATTTTTTTTTAATATTTTAATTTTTAAGGAGCTGAAAGTTCATTGCATCACGCTTGACAATATGTCTATGACTAACCTACCTTATAAATATGCGTACATATAAATACATTCCAAGATAGTAACCACTTATTTCATCGATTTCTATATTATTTTAGATACCGTCGTGATGATGGCAGATCCGATCCCCTTTTAATTATTTTAAATTCCTCTAATAAGACAAGGTTACGCAATGTTACGAATTCGGCCGGAAGGCGAAGAACAATCTGTGAAATATTAGGCTTTTCTACCTACCCTCCTATAAGCGGAATACAAAGTGAAAATCAAAACAAAATAACAAATCTGTAATATGTTTTACAGGTCTGTCGGGACAGGAAGGGCGGCAAGCAGTAATGGCGTCTGATTTCGCTCTTTCGCGCTTCAAATTCATCGAGAGATTACTTCTGGTACATGGTCATTGGTGCTACGACCGCCTCGCCCGAATGATATTGTACTTCTTCCTTAAGAATGCCGTCAGTATTATAATATTTTAAGTTATATTTATTACTGTTATGCAATGGGCGTAGGTACAATCCCGTTTGAGGAAATATTTATATGAATATTATTTGTATTTGAACATATTTTTTTACTTTTAAAATGGTAAATAGCTTAAGGAAATGTTTATATATTTTTTCTTAGTAAGATCATTTATTAATGATTATAATAATTATTTGTAACTTTTTCTGTTATTTTTTTTTTATTTTTATTGTTAAACAGTATTTTTTTTCCTGTAAAATAACAAGATGATAAATAATATAAAAATATATTTATAATATTTTTTTAGTATTATAAAACGTATCGCAATTTTAAATTCTGCAAAAATGGACAGATGAACTGTACCATACATTAAAAATAATTAACGTACATTAAAAATCCAGTGTTTTAAAAAAAAAATAAATATTTTTAATTATTTATATAATTGGTATTTATCAGATGCTTTGCCCTAAAATAACCACAACCAAAACATAACCAGAACAGTTATGCGTTCAACTAAACAAATTCTTCAGCTTTATAATATAAGTGTAAGTAAATAAAATAAAGCCACACTAAAACCTATTTCGCAGACGTTCGTGTTTATCGTGTTCTGGTACCAGCTGTTCTGTGGGTTCTCCTCGTCGGTGATGATCGATCAGCTGCACCTGATGGCGTACAACCTTGCTTTTACTGCTTTTCCGCCTATTGTTATCGGTTAGTTTTTTAGCTTCACCCGTATTCCGTATAAAGCGGGGTTGTTAGGAGGAATCATTTGTTAGGACACGCTCTTCACCATTCACCGCCCAATTTTGAATTGCCCATTGAGTGGCGGAACTCAATGTTACGGTTTTTTTTTTTAACAAAGCGAAGAAATGAAAATAATTTATTTACGCAAATGGAAATCAAACCATCGCATTGAAGCACATTTGAACATCGAATTGCCCAAATACATATCAATAAACTCATTCGCAGTTATTATTAGTAGGCATCATTCGTAAATAATAACAATTAGCAAGACTATCTGGTCCCCGCGCAGGCGCGTACGACCGCGCGGCGCCGGCGGCGCTGCTGGCGGAGCGGCCGGGCCTGTACGCGGCGAGCCGGCGCGGCCGCGCCTACCGCGCGCACTCCTACTGGCTCGTGCTGGCCGAGTCCGTCTACATCAGCGTGGTCGTCTTCTTCGCGAGCGCGGCCGCCTACTGGGACACCGACGTCGACATCTGGAGCTTCGGCCTCAGCAACATGACGTGCTGCCTCGTCGTCATGCTGGTGTACGTCGCCATCGAGACCAGGAGCTGGGTAAATATTTGTATTACTAGCGCGCTCTGTATGAAGCAGGTAACTTTGAACACAGGTAAGTACACTAGGTTTCTTTTCTGATCAGCCGTTTGTGAGATTAACTTGTCTAACCAAATATTATAAATTTTACGGCTATTTGTTACATTAGCATACAAGTATAAATATCATATCTAGAGATCATATAACTTTAAATACGATGACTGTCAATTCAATTCATACCTAGCAAAATTAAAAAATATATATTCCTTTCCTAACTGTGGTAGCAAATCAAAACGCGATATTAATTTTACCCACGCAATATGTTCAAAATTTTATGATATTTAAAATATAATGTCTAAACACCAAGTTCCCTCTACCTATCCTATATGCAGGTTACATAAACCTAAATAAACCTTAACATACTTTAGTCATATAATTTTTATCAAATCAAATCAGCTTCACGCTGTATCCCGCAAACAATAAGGTAGGCAGAGGGAGCCTAGAGTTAAGACACTCAGTTCCCCACTTTCCGCCGAGTTCTGGAGGCATTGCGTTTGGCGGAACACAACGCCGCGCTTTGCCTCGATACCAGAGCGAAGAAATGAAAATATAAATGTAAATAAATATTTCATCTCCTGGAGTGGGGATCAAACCCAAAACCAATCGATTTTACAGTCACACTTTGTGCCCCTGCGCCACGACTGTCCTCATATAATTTTTATTATGACTGAAATAAATTACAACTAAGGTATGAAATATCAATTACAAATTATTTTATTATATTATATTTTTAATAAAATACATTATGCATAGTTGATAAGCTTAATAAATATTAGCTTAAGAAAGATTTTGGAGTATCGAACATATATTTTGGTATAAGCAACACTCATAACTAATTATGTACCAAATATTTTGTCACTTAAAATATAGATATATTTTTCATAAATTTATAATTTCACGCAGCAATTCGATATGAAACTTGTAAGTCATTTGGAGTGTGATAAATGGACATTTAAAATGAAAATAGTTTTAATTCTGTTTGTAAATTATAATTTTTGCACAGTCACGTTTTCTTAGATATTATGTGTGGAACACTTTATACACAGAATTTTTTTGAGTATATAGTGCAGGTATTTTGAAAAAGATGTGTATAAGCATTTTTTTTTTAAATCTCTACAGGTGTTTCCTGAACTTATGAAGTCCAGTTTCCTGTTACTTATGATTATTTTTTTTGCGCCGTGTGATCCCGGCCTAGAATAGGATCATCCTGGTACTGGCGGTGTCGTATGAGGCGACTAAAGTACGTGTGGTAGAGTCACGTCGCCAGCAATGGCAACACGCATGGGCAGACTCGACCGGATTATTACCACCCCCGGCATTTGAAACCGGCGCTAAGTAGTGGCTTTATGCCACTGCGTTTCGCATCAGGTAATGCCGGGCTCCGGCGCCCAACCCGCCTTACAGGCAGGCAACGCACCTGCAGCTCCTCTGGTGTTGCACGGAGTCGTGGGCGGCGGTGCTCACTTACCATCAAGTGACCCGAACGCTCGTTTGCCTTGTCTTTTCCATAAAAAAAATATATATATTTTCTTGTAATTAATATTGTCAGTTCAAATATTAGTGAAAAATATATAAAAAATCAATTTATAGGCACGGCTTATTATAAGTTATTATTAAAAATATTGAATATGTAATTCTCCCTTTCATAGTGCCTCTCATATTGCTATGGACACTAGTTTGGTTATCTTCGTAGATTGGCATATTTTTTTCGTATCATTTGTTAATATAATAAACTGTTTTGAATAATTTAATTTTATGAGGAGTATATACATCGTGGGCCCAAATGTAAACAGTTGAGATAGAATCTAAAAAAGTTACGTTTTTTTTTTCAATTTTAAGTCTAAGTATTTGCACTTATTAGTGCAAATAATTACAGTATAAAGAAAAGGTCATTTAATTACATACTGAAAAAAAGAAAGCTCGGATTATTTTGTTTGACCAGTCTACCCGTGACCACGGACTATTGCAAAGTGTTCGAAACGTCGGATTTCCAAAAATGTGTTATCTTAAATATACGCGATTAATCCGGTTAAAATAGTTTCATTTAAAATATTCCAAATAGGTTGAATATTTTAAACTAAAGGAATTATAAATCAAATTAAATATTATCTTGCTGTATACACCATATCGCAAAACGAATGTGGCGGCAAGGCTAACGTAATATTCAGAGCAACGTACGCGTCGGATTGTTGCCACATTAGAGTTTTATATCGAGCCAGTCGTTGCACAGACCCGCTACCGCACCGTTATATAAAGTATGGTATGGTATGTTAGGGGTATGACCAAGACTTCTTTATTCCAAAAAATATAACATTTTTATCGAAGAATTTAGTATGTTATAGTATACCCAATGTGCAATATATTTAAAATAATAATTGATCTGAGGCGTATATTAACAAACCGACCAGATTAATACTTTAAATTTCTGCTTATAATAGAATTACATATAATAAAAAACGTTGAATGGAATGTCTTAAAACTAGATTCAGCGTGCGGGATGCGGGATACAGCGTGAAGCTGATTTAAAAAAAAATATTACTATCTTTTAACTGACTCAATATATAAATAAATAAAAAGTAACTATACAGGTGTAACTTGATCGATAGTTTAACGGCTGTCAATGGATGGGGGGGAGGCTCTTACATAACTTCGACAGTGTGTGAAAGTTAATATTAACCTCCACCCAAGTGCATTAACCAATTCATGGCCTGTGCTAGAATAGCTTTATAACATCACAATATTTGTGCTCTATGAATATTATATGATTCTAGTAGACTGGTGAAAAATGCAATTACTTGGGTAAATATCTAATAATATCAATTTAAATAGTCATATTTATGTGGGTAAATATCAAAAGATATCAATTTAGATAGTCAATTCGTTTTAGATAGTCGTAACAGAAATAATAAAAAAAATTTGCTGTTTCAAGATCTCTGTTGAACCATAAAATCGCTGAACCTATAAGGGTTTGAAATTCATAAGAACTTAAACACTTTAATCGGATTAATCACATATATCTAAATTTATACATTTTTGGAAATTCTTAGTTTCGAACACTGCAGTTATCATTGCAGTCATCATTAATCCGGTTTAAGGATTTCCTTTAAAATATGTGAAAATCGTGAAAATCAAAGATGTTATTAAATATATATAATTATGTTCAGACGGTGATCCACATGCTGGCGTTGACGGGGTCGCTGGGCTCGTTCTTCGTGCTGACGCTCGTGTACCAGACGGTGTGCGTGTCGTGCTTCAAGCTGCCCTCCACCTACTACGTGATGCACCACGCCTTCGTGGACCCCGTCTACTGGCTCGTGCTCGTGCTCACCACCGTGGCCTCCCTCGCGCCTAGGTTAGTGTAGTGTAGATTTGATATCTTGTATGTAAGTCAAAGTCATATACTTTTATTCAAAATAATTATTCAAAACACCGGTTCACTAAAGTTACTGCCTTAAACCAGAGAAAAACTGGCACAGAAACTCAGTGGTACTTTTTAAAAATAATGATGATACAGATATGTTATGTATATATAAACATGAGGATCGGTTGCAGGTTAGCGTGGCACGCGGCGCGCAACAGCGTGCGGCCGGGCGCGCTGGGCCGCGCGGTGCAGGCGCGGCGCCGCGCGCGCCCCTACGCCGCGCACTACCACACGCCCTCCGCCTCCGCTCACGTTTACCGGTTACTTGATTATTCCTTTTTTGGTTTCACGCTGTATAGATCCCGTATGTTACTAAGTAGACAGAGGGAACCTAGTGTTAAGAGACTTGGTTCCCCAAGCAAGGTCCAATTTTCGAGACATTGTGTGTTGAGTGCCGGAACTCTTAGTCGCGCTTTGATCTTGTTACCAGAGTATATGAGAATATTTCATTCTCTGACTGAGAATCTCAATACATAATGCATAACATTTTCTTTAAAAATGAGTAACAGTTTACTAATTATAAACGTTTGCAGACCGACGGACGAGGACGGGCTGCAGAAGCCGCACGCGGACGTCACCGCCATCACGTGACGGCCGCCGCGCGACGCTCCCTAGGCTGTGATCTGTTAGACCTACACACTAGTTATATTTGTATGTAATATTAACGCAGCGCCGTCTAGCGCTGAGTAGTAGCTTACTAGCGCGGAAAACTAATTACTAGTGCTATGTAAGGCTTTTAAGCGCTGAGCAGCGCTAACTAGTCCAAAATAGCACGAATTAGCGGAAAGTTAGTAGTCCTATATAAGGCTATTAAGCGCTAAGCAGCGCTAACTACTGCGAAGAAGCGCTGTGCAGCGCTTTACAGCTCTATTTGTGTGACGGGACCAATGCGGCTAGTGCCTTCGTACTCTTCCTTCGCGCCGATTGAAAGGAATAAAAATTTGGTGGTAGGAAGTAGTTGAATAATACAACTTGATAAACTATTGGTCTCTTGAAAGTTTTGCCAGTATTTAAATTAACCGTTGTTAAAAATATTTTTAGTATAGATATTTATTATTTTTAATACAAATGATAGGAAACAAAAACATTTTCAATAATTACAAAGTGTACATTACCTTTTTTTTAATTTCAATTAACAATATTAAAAAGTTTAGAAATGGAAGTCTAACGTATCTATCAAATGTGACAAAGTTTTGAATTTCAAGAGATTTATTACATTACACAATTGTTCCATTATTATTACATGTGATAATTTTTATTAAATACTTATGTTTATAGATTAATTAACTACTATTTGATTTTATTATAGTCCATAAATTCTTAGAATAAGTTATTAAAATTGTTCTATAAATTTATTTGAATAGTCAATGTATTATATAATTTCTTTTAATATTGCTATTTGACCGCCATTTTTATTCCTTTTAATCGACACGGCTATAATTTTTTGACAAATTGTTCACTGATAGTGCCTATAAAATAAATAACACAATAAGTGAAACAATTTCAAATAAGATCTGCCACTGATTTTTTAAATATTTATATTTTTTTTTTATCTTAATGCATTTACCGTATTTTGCGGGGTAGACAAAGAAGCTAATGTTAAAATTATCTCTTCTGGAAATCGAACCTAAAACTGTTGTATGCAACAGAACATTTTCCAACTGCCCCACGTTGACTACGGTATATATCTTATTGACCATATTAGTTCATCTAACTTAGTACATATTCACTTGCCTTATATAGAATTAATTATAAATTCGAATTGATACCGATCTCCATATATATAATTGAAAAAAGATACTTTTACAAGAACCTTGATAAGGCTGTATTGTATGATTCAATGTGTTCAGCTTAATAGTACTTACAATGTTCACTTTAGATAACGATAAGAAATCATCAGCATACTGTCCGGCACTCGTCGAGAGCGGGGTGTATTGTTATAAACGATGACCTGATATCATTGGAATATTTCCTTAATGGATTCGTCATTTATAATTTATTTATTATAATTATCATATATAACATATAGCGATATAACGCTTTTTATCCATAATTGTGGTGTAACTGTAATGTATGTATTATTATTATTTTATTATATAAATTTAAAATAACATCCAGATTGCCAATTTCTTCGTAAATGCGAATTCGGGGCATAATTTAGGACGGTTTTTGAAACCAACGTGTTAGTGTTCATAGCGAGTGTGATATGATATTGGGTAGAGTATTTTTCTATAAAATAGACAGGCTTCCTTGCAGTGGCGGATTCACCTAGGACAATTTTTTTTACTACCTCTTAGAAATTTAAAATATATCTGCTCCAGCAACCTTCCATATTCTATAGTACAACAGCCAGCCTCGCCAGCCTTCAATCAACGCTTAGCGGCTCTCATTTATTCACAAGTCATTTTTGAGCATTTTTAACCTACTAACTGACAATTGTAGACGTTCTATAGGCTAGCCTCTACCTTGATATTGGGTATATCTGTTGTTTCTTTCAGTTACCAATTTTCCGGCAGACTAATTTAGTGCGCTGGAAAGTTATCATGAGGCTAGGGCGGAACCTTCACATACTGATTTATTTTGCTACAAATAAAAATAAAAGTTACGTACGTTTTTCTTATGGCTTATAAATAGAAAAAAAACTCCCGTGCAATTTCAGAAGAATTATTGGATTATAAAAATAATTAAAACTGTTTACAAAGGGCGGAAAAAACAGCCTGTCTTGGGAACGTGTAAATTCGCTACTGCTTCCTTCTTAGTTTAGCGTTTGCCTTCCAGAGGCTGCACTGAACCCTTCATTTGACCCGGTAACTTCTGCAAATGTCTCTATTTACGTTTTAACACGCTTTAAACGGGAGTGATTAAACTTTGATGTTTGAACTTTAACATTTATTATCAAACAACTACTAGCCTGTTGCTTAGTGAGTCAGTGACTCTGACTATTATTGAGCCGAAGATCGTAGGTTCAAATCCTCAAACGACTGATAATGTTAAAATTAACATTTAGTTTATCTACTTATGTTTATTACATATTTATAACTTGCCTAATTAATTTACACACAAATATCACTTGGGTCATATATCCAAATATATTAAAGTATATTATCTTTCATATAATTATATCAAAATTACATCTAGGTCTAACCCGATTGGCATGATATATATGTTATACGGTTTAAGTTAACTCAATTAAATGCATTATTTGGTAAAAAGTATCTATTTAAAATCTAAAATCATATTAAAAAAAATTATATACCATTATTTATGTGACCAAATATTCTTTTTGAAACTGTACCATACTATACATATATCACCTATAATATTATCATATATATTTATATATATAATTGAATCTCAACAGATCAGCGTTTTCGTGACGTTTACAGAAGTTACTAGATGTTTTGATAGTGAGAAATACACGCGTCGCGCCTTTTAGTCTTAACATTCCATTTCTTGAGGTACCACGTAATTATAATATACAGTTAAAATGGGAACATAATAATTAACTTCACATTGTATCACGTATATAGCAGGGTAGGCAGATGGAACCTAGAGTTTAGGCACTGAGTCCCCCCACACACGCCCGCCCATGTTCAAGGCATTGCGTGTTCGGTGGCAAATCTGTACGCCGAGCTTTATCTTGTTTTTGGAACAAGGAAATAAAAATCGGGGAAAAAAAATAATTCTTTTCCCCGATTGGGAATCAAACCAATAACCGTCGCGTTTACGCAGTCGCAGTGCTGCTACACCACGTCAAACTCAATTAATTGCCATTTAAATATTTTCCGCGTACGATATTAGTAGATCAAGTGCCTTGCGGCCAAGGGCGATGTATTTCTCGCCGTCGCCGTACGATTCCTAAAGATTTGACTATTTTTAATACTGTTTCTAATTGTAAATACAGACAGACATATATTTCTACATAATTGTTAATGTACAGTAGGATATTTTTATATAGATAAATATTTGTGTAAATACCTTGTACGTTCTAAGACTGTTGTTTATTTAGAGCTTTTAATTTGTTGACTTATTGAACTAATTGTGTACGGAAAGTATGTATTTTCGAGTCATTTTCGGCTCCACTATTATTATGTATCTTGCCATAAAATTGATTTTTCAATTATATATTTTATATTCGGAACCAGTAGCTTTTATTCGCAGACGATTACAGTTATAGCTATGAATTATAAAAATGTATAATTTCTTAACTAAAGTGGTGTAACTACTAATTAGTAACTAAGTGAAAGTCAGTATTACTGATTAGTATTATGTAATATGAGTAATGGAAATATTTCTTCATATCGAAATTGTAATAGTATGTAATCGTCTGCCTTCATTTATAATTATAAAATTAGATAACTATATTCTTATGATTTCTTAGAGCTTCCCGACGACATATAGAGTATCGAAATAAATGTAAAAAAAAATCAATAAAAATTACTTTTTAAAAATGCTTAGTTTTATATACTTAAATTAAATTTGAGGTCTCTTAGATTTCAACTAAAAAATATTCTATTCATTAAGCATGTTAATATTCAAAACTAATATTAGTTACCGTTTGTTTTAGGCAAAACAGTATTTTAAATTGTATCACCTAGTCCTGTCAACGAATGTGGGGCGTTTGTCGTTTAGTTTAGCCTTCGCATACTCTAGATTAGTTTATTTCATATTATATTTATTTATCACATCTGTTATCTAAACTATAAATTCTATAATGTGGGTAAATACTTATTTTGACGAGATTTCCTATGATTTTTATTTAAAATTAGCGTTTAGTGGCAATTGTATTAAATCATGTTTCATTTAACAATAAATAGTTGAAATCATTTTCTTTTTCTTTTTTTAGGGTGCATCCTTACAACTAATTTTATAAAAGAGATTTAAAATTGGTCAGCTTAATTCATAAAGAATTATTTAGAAAAATGTGATAAAATTTANTATATATATATATATATATATATATATATATATATATATATATATATATATATATATTGAATATATGAATCGTATAGAAACAAATGAATCAAACTACACTTAGTTCATTTTTTTTCACATAAAACATGTTTTCGCAATAACTCATTGTTCAAATCAAATATTGGACTGTAACCGAGATATTAGAGAACATGTGTACTATTAGTAAATATAATTGCTAAATTAACATACAAGTATAAACGAAAAATATTATATGTAGCTGTTTATATTTAAAAAAATATATTATTGCTGCATTTGCTTCTATAAGCTTCATATATAGATATTTGTCATGTATAGATATTTTAAAAGTTGTGTAAATCATTTAAAGGATGCACCTAAATAAATTCATCCGATAATATATAATTGATTTATATTAAACTTAAACGGACTATTAAATAATGTCGACTATGTAATTCAAAACATTGTTCACGAGACAACAAGATGGGGTGACTAGAAAATACATTAATATTCATACATGTTGTTTTGTAATAATAAATAAAAAAATATTTAATTTCTTTAAAAACTTTCGTTTTATTTTCTCCCATTACAATATACATACGTCTAAAAATGTACACAAATGTAAGCAAATTGTTAATAATAAAAAGGTTTTATTTGGTTTAGTTTTAACTGAGGTAACTTCATAAGTTTTTTGGTAAATGTGTCAGTGTTTTATATTAATATTAAATTGTTATAAAGTTTAAAACTGATCAAAACCCCTTCAAATCACCTGTAATTCTAATCAAATTTATTCTAAGTCCATTTCATTCAAATCAATTACAACGTCTTTTTTTTAATAATATTTAAATTAGTTAAGAAAATTTAACCACCTTAACGTTTTTTGCCGGGTACGTTGGGGAAACCTAGTATTAAGACACTGTGTTCCCCACGCCCCGCTCATTATTCGACATATTGCATATTGAGCGGAACTCAACGCCGTTCTTTGTCTACCAGAGTGGGACAAATAAAAATAATATAATCATTTCCTTAAGTGGGGATCGAACCCACAACCGTCAAGAATAACACTTGTTTGAAGTATATATTGGATATTCGTTCCCACATTTTTTTAACCCCTTTTTACAATATATATGTATGGAAGTCATTTTGCTTTTTGATATATTTTACGTATAACAAAATAAATAATCACTTTCTATAACGTTTTTAAACGCCACGTAAAATACAACAACAGTGACTAATTTTAAGTTTATATAAAAACAATAAAGTAACTTTAAATATAAATAAAATAGAACTTTGTTCTCTCCTATATATAAAAAAATAATTAAAAAGGTTTTATACCCACTAAATTCATCTAGATATAAATAATGGATACATTTAAAATATGCTTTAATATAAATATTATGAAAAAAAATGCAACATAGTGTGAGTTTCTAATGAATTTCGGAATCAATAAATTATATGTCCAATATTTAAATATTCATGAAATAAAATAATTCACAATATTTTAATATTTTTTAAAGTGTCTTGGAAACCGGCCAAGAGCTAATTAAACCATACTTTCTTTTCGAGCTACATTGAAATTCTCATAAACTTGCCTGTTTCAGTTAGCAATGTTAGCAATTCAAACATTTTTCTTTAATATGTAATAAAAAAAATTACAACTAAAAAAGTTGTAATTTTTCTTCGCTTTTAACATATTAGATATTTAAATTACATATATACTTTAAGTATTCATAAAAACTCACCTATATAACAATATTATTATACAAACGTAGGTAATGCGATCACAGTATTAATTTCAATATGGAGTTTGGTACTTCCATGGTATGGTCATTGACCAGGACAATGTCGAATTTGTCTTTGTAGTTTTGTAGATTGGCATCGGTGTTGCGTCCTAGGAAGCCCACTTTAATGATGACGTCACAGTGCTCCATCCCTTCCGCCATTCCCGCGTCTCCTATGTTATCTCCCATTAAAAGTACATGATTTCTCTCTTTAACTTTTTGATAATAATCGGTATTTTTTATTGCAGTTTCATTCTTATTGTAGGTGTGAATAACTTCGCCTTTGATACCGATAATTGTGTCATTGTCGTCGATGTTGAGAAAGTTTGAAATCACCTTGAACAGAACAAACATACTATTTATTGCTTTGGAACTATCAATATATTTCATCACAAGTTAAGGAGCCGGGTAAAGTGACATTGTGTAAAGAGAAGTAGAGAGGGTTCCTAAATTGCTAAAAAATGGCATCACATTTAAAAAAATAATATCTATGTATTAAAATTAATTATATTAAATTAAAAAATAAAAAAAAATTAGATATAAAATTGCTAAATACAGGAAAACCTAGTTAAATGGGATAACAAAGGAACCTGTATTACTAATACTAATAAAATAATACTATAATTTAAAAAACCTATATGTCATTTAAAATTTCAATGAGGAATCTGGTTAAATGAGATTTGATTTTAAGATTTTTCCATGTTTATTTCTAAATAAGTGAGATATTTTGTCAAAAAAAAACAGGTTTTGAAATGTTTGTTTACAAAAAATATATATAAGCGGGCCCATCTCTGTATATGAGACAACTATAATTTTAAACCTGTATAATTGGAAAATTGGATTCATGAAAATCTCTTTAAATAGTACAAAATTCTTGCTCTCTTATAACACCAATTCTCCAGGTCCCACCAGGTAGAAAACAAATGTGTTCTAATGAGGTTGGTGTCAAAAATGGAATAGATGGGCCCTTAGAAACAGTATTTTGATAAGTGTAATGATTATTCATATTGATATCATATTAAAATATCATAGTAAATAATAATAATAATTGATAAGCTCCCTCTATTGTATTGTAAACTGTATTTGCAATTGTAATGCAATGTATGTCCTAAATAAAATAATTAAAAAATATTTATATATTAAATTGTACAACATTTTGTTTTTTTTGTTTTTGTTAATTTTTTATGTATATATTAAGATGTTTTTTTTTGTGTATTCACTCCATGTTTGACGTACAAGTGGAAACTTTATTGGCTAATGTAATATGTATTAGCTTTAATCAATATAAAATAAAATATGCTATTGAATATTTAAACTTGATAAAGTCTTCTTGAACTCATGCTTTATTACTTTGACATTGCATTAGAACTAAGTAATTATTGATTATAGATATTTATTATATATACACAAGCATAATAATTCCAAAACCTACTTCCTTATAATTATAATAACAAATTTAAATTAAATGAAAAATATGAAATATTTTGTAACTTTTTAGTTGTAATATTATAATACTTACATATACATAAAGATATTTTACTTTTACACACATAATTTTTTACTTTATTTATGTAATATGCATGGACGGACGGAGCAGGCCGTGGCCAACCCAGAATAGTCTGGTGCCCACACTAGAAATTTTACTTACAACAAAGTTTACCCCAAAAAATTAAAAAAACTACATTTACACGAACATATACGCACTAATGGTAATATGTCACAAAATAATAAAAAAATATAATAAATAAATACCTTTACAAAAATAGCAATAGAAAAGCTTAACTTAGCTTAGGCGACAAGTTCTTAGTTCGATTCCCATTCGAATTAAATATTTAATATGTTCATTTCCTTGGTCTGGTAACGAAAAAAAACGCGGCGGTGAGTTCCGCCACATAACACATAAGAAAAGTAGGGAACCAAAGTGTCTCAAAGATATATTTCATCCATTATGGTGCAATGATACAGCATTTTGTGTCAATTCAATACTCACTTGGGGAAATAAATTATTTTTGTTCGCCAAGGTTAGATAAACTGTGGCATTAAGATCTGTGTTAAAGACATAGTGGCATTCAGATCCGTCATAAAAAGCCAAGCTGAAATAAAAAAAAAATTATTCACCTTTACATGGGGTAGTAACAATTTAGCAGATGTTAACGCCGCCACAACACATTCTCCGAGTCCCGCGGAGAAAACAAGTACAGGCACTTGTTTCTGTTCACTCCACTCTATTAAATGTGACACACCAATCCTGCAAATTATTTTTTTTATAAAACTATTTGTGGCAATAAATTATTATATTTTATTCATATATATATATATATATATATATATAAGCAGATAAGTCATATTTATTAAAAAACCAAAGAATTGCTTAATAATCACACTTTTTTTGTGCATACTGTGGAACCTAGTGATAGAAACAGTATTTTCCAACATCACTATGTCTTGAAATTTGCAAGGTTGAACCTACAACCATTGTACTTATAATCAGGCACTATAGGCAGCAGGGCTGCTATGGCCTAAATTTATTATGGCCTTTTAACTAAAATTCTATAGTAATATAACAAAAACATCACATCTTTATAATTTTGTTATAAAAATATTTACCTAAAGCTGTTAACCATTTTCTGACCAGCTTCCTCTAATTCATTCCTTGGAAACTTCATTCCTCTGAAAATAACATGAAATTATTTAAAAAAATACCTTTGAGTTTTAAATAAAACTTGTGTTGTTAATGTGTTAAAAAAGAATGAAAATTCTAATAACTTTTAGAACTTATTCAACAACACTCAAGAGTATAAATAGTTATTAAGTCAACCCTGAAAATTTTTTATAAGTGTGTAATTTTTATAAGTTTTTATAAGTGTGTAATTATTTAATTGAAAATAAGGTAACTATAAAATGCAAAATTTCAAATCTAGTGCAGTTGTATAAAATATATATATATATATATACACATTTAGATATATTTTAAATGGCATTTACAAAATATTAGCGGTCTACTTGCGGCTTTGCCCATATACCACCTATAATTCTTTTATTATGCAGAATTATATAGTTTGTACATTCAATAATTTTTCATAATTCTGAGAAAATGCAAACACTATGTGGCTGCTTGAGAATATGTCATCAGACAAAGGCTATACTGCCCCTGCCCAAGTCGAACCTAGGCTTGCAGCCGTGAAATATCACCTTGCTACTTTCAATTATTTTTTCTCACAAAATGCCTGCCTCTTGCTTGTGTTTTTATTTATATTATACCTATAGTACTCCTGAGGAATGTTGCTTTCATAACAAATAGAATAAAATTAAATCAGACCAGTGGTTCCAGAGATCTTGAGAGTTTGAACAAGCAAACAAACAAACTTTACTACTTTATTATTTTAGTATAGATAAATAAATAAATTGTTATATTTTGTTATAATTGTAACTTAAAAATGAGACATATTTATTAAATAATAAATATTCTAAATAATAGTCCCTTACATAATATATATAAAATAAATAAACTTACTTCAGTAAATCATGGGCCTTCATATACCACTCTATCATATGCTCGATTTTTTCTCCAATTTTCATATGGGAATCTACTTCTATTGGCTTATAAAAATTAGCTAGGCTTATTTCTTTATCTTTATAATCTTGTGGTATTGAAGGACATTCTCTAAACATGCCTAAAATTTTTTTTCATTAATTAAATAAAAATATAATAAATAATATACAATTGTTGTAACAAATTAAATGTAACATGATATAAATGAGAATTTATGTATTGGAGTGGTATTATAATTTTTTGATAAAAATGTAACTATTTAAGCTTTTATTGGATGAAAAAAACAATAATATATTAATGCATACATACAGTAATATTAATACATATTTTATATGATATATTGAAAAAAAAATACCAAAACTAGTTTGTACCACATCCCCATTGTCCAAATTATGTCTAGTCAGTGTGTGGTCGAAATCAGTTACAATCTGGAGCTTTTTATGACCACCAGCTATTAGCAGATTTATTTTCTTTAATAAATCCTTTTTATCATTGACATGTACATTCGATTTACATAGCTCAGGTATTTCATCTAGATTTGCTACCGCATTCATAGCTGATACCTATAAATTTAATTGATAAGAATTAATTTATAATAAATTAACACAGCACACGAAATAATATTTAAATAAAAAAATGTACTTAATATATCACAGTTCCTCGCACATTTTTTATAAACGGTTAATAATTATTAATTATTAGACAGACCTTTGAACAGAATTGACTTTTATAGTTAGTGTGATTGATTATAGTTTTATTGAAAATAAATTTAAAGTGAAAAGTTGAAGAAGTAAAAGAGCGAGCGACTAGTGTCATAAAGTGACAAGTTGACAAAGGTCATCTTTCACGACATTCTTATATGCCGTACAGCGTACACAAACAATGCTGCCAACATTTGGCAGTATTTATCTTGTAATGGACCACAGAATTAATACGATAACAAAAACTTATGCATATTGTAATTTTCGCAAAATATATATTTTTTATACCAAAAAAATATATGAGAAAATCTATTATTAAATAAACAGATTTTTAAAAAAACTATAGAAGTCAGTGTTTACAAATAGTTTTATAATTTTTTTATGTTCTTCTGATACGTTGCTTACACGTTTGCCCAGACTTGCTAAACCACCGATAAAAAAAGTGTAAGCGGAGATTTGGCTTGGCTCGTGAGAGCTTGTCGCCAATGCCAAAAAAAGCCAAAAGCTTACTTACAAAACGCAATAAAAAAAGAATCAAAGACAATATATAATTAATGAACTACAACTAACAGAGGTCATTCGGGGCACAAAGTGTTACTGTAAACGCGACAGGTTGTGGGTTCGATTCCCTCTCAAGAAAATGAAACATTTAATATTTTAATTTCTTCGCTCTATTGTTGAGGCAAAGCGCAGTATTAGTGTGTTCTGCCACTCAACACACAATGCCTTCAGAATTTGGCGGAAAATGAGGAACGGAGTGTCTTCATACTAGGTTCCCTCTGCTTATCCTGCTGTATGCGGTATTCGGCATACAGCGTGAAGCTAATTTTACTAACAGAAGATGATTTAAAAAATTACTTGAGAGATACCAGCTTTAAAAATATATATAAATATTCCCGCGCGCACATGAAAATATTATTGACAATAACCCTGCCTCGCGATATTGTCGTGGCAATAACAGAATTTCTAGAACTCTACAATAATATTACACAATATCGAAAAACCGGACACACACACACACAATATTATTGACCACGTACTTAATTGACAATATTATTGTACGTGTTGGTACGCCTTTGTCTCGCAAGTCATCACAAGCCAAACGGGGTTTTTAGCCACTGGTGTTAGTGAAAGCATGGCAAACTTTTACAAGCGGCTTAAAACACCCTATGTACTGTAGACACTTGCGTTGCGTTCGTCACCGTCTATTACGGATGCCCGATGTTAGAAAAACATCGATGTTGACATCAATATCCACATCGAAGCTTAAGCATAATGTAAAAAAAAACTCATATCGATGTCGGCCAACATCGATATTTTTTTTGCACACATCGTAATCATTTATTAATGATTGTTGTCTTATTAGACAACTATAATATTAGACCACATTTAAATTAAAACAAAAATCATAAGATTATTAAAAATTTTAAACATTAGGGCGTAAAAACATATTATACGAAAAAGAATTATTTTGAAGCACGTGTACCCGACAAAATTTCGATTATGTGTCCCTGGTGATATTGTTTCTTTTTTTTTTAATTAAAAAAAATAAATTATCTGATAACATTAATGTTCCTCGAAAATCGATGATCATCGGGCATCCCTACCGTCTGTACGGCCTGTCATGCCTACAATGTTATGTAATAAGTTAATAAATATATTTAAATTATGATTATGTTACAGATTACAATCTATTTAACTTATATAAATTTAAATTATTGTTTCTAACATAAAAGGGCAAGTTTGTCTTGCTGCAATAATATAGTCTTTATCACTATTTTATTTGATTTGCAAGAATACTATTTGTATAAATATAATTATAACAAAAGTTTATAAGCAATAAAGAAGTATAAAGTGTTTATTTGTTTTATTTTTATTATTATAGAAGACTATTATTATTATTATACCAGNAGTTCCCAGAAAAATACTGCCTTCACCTATAACAAGACAAAAATATATATACAATATATAAATATAGAGGGTTAGTAATACCTATTATTTTACATCGATGTTACTTTATAGTTTAATTTTGTTATTCTTAATATATTTACATAAAAATTTACAAAGTGGACTAAACACAAAACTGTCATATGATATCACATAAACATAAACACCATTCGTCCCATGTACGATGTCCTTCCCCGTAAAGTTCCCCGTCCCTTAATGTTCAGTGTTAATGTTTGTGGTTAGTCCTCTATGTAATTTTTTTTGGTAATATATTAGATATAACGGAATTAAACTTTAAGCTAATCCTTAGTATTAAGTAGATTATGCTAACCAATATTTAACTAAATTAATTACATCTGTTTTGTGTTGTCGTTTTATATACAGGTGGTGGCATAATTAAAAAAACCATCTACTTTTTTTAAAAAACTGTTTATCTATTCTCTTAAGTTTTATTTTATCTATATTTAACTGATCTTCTTTAAATATAATGATTCTTCATTCTACGTGACATTGGTGAAGTAAACGGTGCTCTACTGGCACGCCTAAAAGCCATAAAATAAACAATCAAATCAAATCATAAGCACCATAATAAACGTAAACTCTACAAAACAATATTTTTGGGTAAAACTGGTTACCTTGGTTTCCAGTTTCTTAAACTGGCCATATTTAGTAACATCATATTAAGGCTCATGTTTAGTCATTATTAATTGACTGATCATTGAAATTTGTTATGGAGTATAATATAAATATCCCAAGTAGTAGAGTATAGTTATCTTCATTTATATTTAAAATGCCTCGAAAGGTGGGCGCTTGCATAGGAAGGAATACAGCATCGGCTCGGCGGGCGAGAATTGATCGATTGAAAGAATCACCTGTTAAAACAGAATTCAGAAGACGAGAAAATGCAATAAAACGTCAAGCTAAGCGAGAAGCTGCCAAGAGAGTTGGTGAATCAAATTTTCAGCCACTAGAAAAGCTAGAGGCCCAAGAAGAATGTCATGCAACGTTAAGAGCATCACAAAGTTTTTTTCGAAGCCAACGTCATTTAAACAGACAAGCAAAGCAGCAGGCATCCAGTACAACGAGACAGGTTCCAGGACAATTGCAGGCTAAAAGAACCGCTTTTACACATATATTAGCCTCTATTAACAACGATGTACTACAAAATCCCAGATCTTTGTCATGGTCAACTTTAAGCAAACTGTTCGCGCGCGTCAAATGCCCCAAATCTTATCATATATGCAGCATAAGAACACATTTAGTTTACAGGATAGGTGGATGTATCAATGACCGTAGGTCTATAACTAGGAATACAATAATATAGTTCAATATCCTTTAGTGCAGCTTTTGATTGCTAGCAAATATTATCTTCAAAGAATAATGCAATAATATATGTAGATGACTGGAATGTGGAATATTTATGATAGACACAAGTATATTATATTTGAAGTTACAAGTTATAAGAAGTTAGTTAGATATTAATAAAATAATTACATCATAAGGCAAGAAGAAGCTGGCAAATATAATTTTAAAATAGTCTTGCTATTATTATGTTAAATATGAAAAATTATATAATCAGAATTTCATTTATTATTTATCCCTTTATTTGATTTCAAAATAAGCTTATTAATTTAATATCAATATAAAATGTTTTTTAAAAGAAAAACATCCCTATATTTATTTAAAAATTATTGTTTTAATTCACCTGTTGTGTAAGGCAGTTATGTCCTCAGAGTAGTTATAATTTATACATAACTTACGAATATATGTAAGCAACTATACTCTAGAGGCCGGTCGTGGCGCAGCGGCACGAGGTGTGACTGCAAAATCGACTGGTTGTGGGTTTGATCCCCACTCGAGGAGATGAAATATTTATTTACATTTATATTTCCATTTCTTCGCTCTGGTGTCGAGGTTAAGCGCGGCGTTAAGTTCTGCCAGTCAACACGCAATGCCTCCAGAATTCGGCAGAAAGTGGGGAACAGAGTGTCTTAACACTAGGTTCCCTCTGCCTACCCTGCTGTGTGCGGGATACAGCGTGAAGCTAATTAATTTTTTTTTAACTATACTCTAGGAAAACAAATTGATTTTTACAATATTGTTAGTTAATAATGAAGAACTTAGAGGAATAAAAGTTTCTCACGTGGAATAATCTGAAAAGCTGCACTATGCCTGTCTTTTTATGGAAAAAGACAAGGCAAATAAGCATACGGGACATTTATTTATGGATTACAAATTGGGACATCCTGCAATGCTGGTTTAGTACCTTGTATCAATAAATCTATTTCGTTTTCCAAGATAATAAAGATAATAATCAAATCAGCTTCATGCTGTATCCCACACACAGCAGGGTAGGCAGGAGGAACCTAGTGTAAGACACTCCGTTCCCCACTTTCTGCCGAATTCTGGAGGCATTGCGGGTTAAGTGACAGAACTCAACGCCGCGCCTTGCCTCGATACCGGAGCAAAGAAATGGAAATATAAATTTAAGTAAATATTTCATCTTCTCGAGTGGGGATCGAACTGTAACCAGTCGGTTTTACAGTCAAACTGCGCCACGATTGGCCATCCTAAGATTGTTTTCTACAATAACCAATTTACACTATTTTTTATATTACTAAATTATTCATTTTTTCATTTAGTTTTCAATGATCATTGACATTAAGGATCTCAATGGGAATGAAAATGTAGAAGCTAGTTATAATATAAATATTTAATAACACATGTGATAGGTATGCATTTACAGTTAAGAAATTATAAAAATCTTAAATTTTATTTTTATATCTGATTCATAAAAAAGGCATCTTCATTAACATGTAATGAAACAAAATGTATGCTGGTGATTATTAGATATATTTTTTTTATACTTTTTCTGTCATGCTCAATTCACTTACGTTTTTGTATATTTAGCCATTACAAGCTCAATTAAATATATACTTTTACTTATTCCTAATATAATTTTGTGTATGGGATCATCACAATACCAAAATAGACAATTATCAAAACCAATAAATATTAAATATTATGTAAAGGTAAGTGAAGTGTTAGTTCATTTTAAGTATCTTTACTATTTCTTTTAACGTTTGTAATCACATTAATCAACCTTTCAACCCGTTTAAATAACTTATCTAAGAAATAAACTAAATATAAAGAAAAACAGAGAACAAAATTTTACACACATGTAAATTAGGGGGCCATTTTAAATTATTACATATACATATATAACCTAAAGTATTAAACAATGTGTTAAAATTAACCGGAATATAATATTACCTGTACAAAATTAGACTAATATTAAAAAAAAACATAAAAATATGAACGGGACTCGAAACCGACCGACCGATCCACTTTTATCAATCTAATATAAAAATAACAGCTACGTTCAAATTTTTATACATTTTTTTTCTAATATTTTTCTATTCTTAGTTTGAAATAACACTTTATAAATGTTAAAAAAAGCCTAGCTTAAAGGAAATTTACAACAAATAATAACTAATGGTAGTACTATATTACAACCAAAGAGTGGCAGTTTTTACCGGGGATATTACGGAGCTCCGCAACCGTAAACGAAACTTTTGGATATCCGAAATAAAGAACCTTTATATCCTTACGCCCAATATTAATAACCTATCTCCAACGTCAATCTTAGATTGTTTCATATATCTATCCAATCTTTATTTAATTTAATAGAAGAAAATGAATCTAGAGATTGGATAGATATATGAAACAATCTAAGATTGACGTTGGAGATAGGTTATTAATATTGGGCGTTAGCCGAATGCGACATAAAAGTATATTTCCGAAAATGGGCCCACACACTAGCGGTTAGTATGAATTAGCGATAAGTGCAAAGAATTTTTTCTACTACAAAAAGATAAACTAGAAACATCACAAGCTGTCAACAACAGCGACACGAAGATTAACCGTTGATTTTGGATAATTTCTTGTATAGATAATAGATTTTTGTGAGATTTATTTATTAAAGAATCTCCAATGGACAGTTTGTGATGTGTGTGTGTGTCTGTGTATCTTTTTCTAGTATCCGTGAAGGAAAGCTAAATAATATTGTTGTATCCGTATACGAAACGTTACATCCGTAACATCCCTAGCTTTTACACAAATGTGTCACTTTTAAAGTGAAGCAACTGATTTGTGCTGTTCTTAGTTTGAATTATAAATCACACTCTTTTATTATACTCGCAAAGTAAAAAAAAAAAGAATTATTGAGAGGAACAGTGCAAGTTTCTTAAGGTGAGTGATTTTTCGGGAAAAAAGATAGATTGTGTAAAGCATAATCAGCCGTCGGTATATTGCTGTGACGGTGCGGTGGGTCAGTGTGCGATAAATGCCACTGCTGTGTAGGAATGAAATAACTTCATTTCCTCACTCTGGTAAGAAGACAAAGCATGGCGTTAAGCTTCGTTACACAACGCGCAATGTCTTAAAAATTGGGTTGAAAGTGAACACTGGGTTTCCTCTGCCTACACTGCTATATTGCGTTAAGTAAAAAAATATGTAAAACTAAGTATATCTAATATATGTACATACATATATCAGAATAATAGACAGCAATATTTTAACGAAGACAACATTTGATATATACGACAATTCGGACTTTACATACAATGTCTCTAAAAAATTGTGGAAAGGCTAACCATTAGGTTCCTTTAAAAAAAAAGTTTCTTCTAAATACGGGAAAATTATATATATTAAAAAATCAACATGTCCTTCAAGCCACCTTGCACTTAAAATCTCATAGTCTTTATATAATTTTTTACAATTTCACTTAACATTGATCACAGTAGACGATAATATATAAAAATTGCACTTTTATTTCAAAACTATTACTAAACAATTAAATATAATCTATATGAGTGGTTTTAGCCGTCCGAATATTAAAAGAAAAACGGGATGCGTAGAAAGAGATCCTAATCTTTGTGTTGGTCTGTCTGTCAAAATATTGTTTTCTCAAGATCGCGAGCTGAAACAAGAAATATCCAAGTCTTACAGTCCCTTGGCGATCAGAAAAATTCAGCTTGTAAGTCAACACAATAAAAAGATATGAGCATTTATGCTTCGTCTTTTTCGTTTAAAGTATGAATTTCGCCGCTTCATCAATACCCTATTTGTTAATTAGACAAAAAATATAAAAAAAATTACAAGCACTAAGAAAGTTACATTATAAGGAAAAAAACTGAAAATTTTAAATGATAACAGAAAAAAAACCATTGCAAACTTATGGTTGTAGTTCATTTCATACATTTGTGAATATACCCAGGCAATCTTAAATTGGTCAATTTTACAAGTTCTACTCCCCGCTGACTAGCAATCGCGACAATGGTACAGAATTCTGTGAGCGCGTCCGGCACACAGTTGAAAGGTTTATATTTGTATTACATTTCATTCAAATGAACAGTCAATATTGTTTCTATCATATTTGATTAATTAAATAGTATACCTAAATTATAATTAGTAAATTATAAAGTGATCTGAGAAAAATTGTTTAGCAACAGTTTTGAAATGCAACATTATAATCAAAAATATAATACAATTTTAAGCACACAAATATAATTGAATAACTTTCATATTAGCTCAGGTCAGTCGTCGCTTATTCGTCTCCTTTTTTTATTTTTACTCTTTTCCATCGCCTCCATCCTCATGTCTTCCAAGTCTTCCATAATACCTGAAAATATATTTATTAATATTATACATATCAATACTCTGCTTAGGGAGCCGTGAGATATAAGTAAACCATAAAAAATGTTACTTCACAAAATAAATATGGAAATATATGTTGATAGGACTGTAAACAATATTATAGAACTTATTTTCTTAATTTTTATAACTATTTATTATTGTTTTTTTTTTCTAATTTTACAATTTAATTTCTTACCTATTTTCTTGCTCAAATATTCTTCTCGTTGTTGTCGCGCAAAGCTTGATTCCATTGTAGGGTCGTCATCGTCATCCATGTCCCGATACCTGACAAAATATCATATTACATATAGATTGTTTTTTTAGATCCACGCTACCGCATATATCAAAGGGCAGCCAGAAGGAAACTAGTGTTAAAGCACTTCGTTCCCCACGCACCAGAATTTGGGTGGTTCAAGATATTGTTGAACATCACACTTTGCCTTGTTATCAGGGTGAGGAGATTATAATATCTAATTCTCCCAAATGCCAGAAATGAAGCCAGATCACCTACTAATAGACTAATATTATTACTTTCCGTAAAAGATCAAGTTTAATGTAATGCATATAGTATAACCGCCATATTAGACAAAATTGTAGGGGCTATTTTTATAGTGGTAACTAAATCACTACTGTTCTTTGGTATCAATTTGACGCCTGGTCATATGTATCAAGCAAGGGTGAGTGAATGTCAGCTACTGTTGTCTTAATTAGAATCTTGATTTCCAGTAGGGTCGACGAGTCGAGGCCGCCCCGAAGGTAGCTTTAGTTGGCTTGATTTTAAAGTTTTCCTTACTTTTGTTTATTTTTCCCAAGCGTCATTTGTGTTTATTTGCTTGGATTGTATAAATTGTAGTGTATATCGAACAATAAATACAAGAAATGAAGCATGAAGGTAACCAAGCAGTAGTTTATAAACAACTTACTTAGATTTATCATATCCAAATATTTCTTTAATGTGTTTCGAATAGTCCATGTTTTCGTCGCCATCATCAATGAAGTCATCCATTTCCGAGTCGTACTCTGAATCCGATTCTACGACACGACCTGAAACATTTTAATAAAAATAATTTTATGCCTCTAAAATTGCGGCGTTGAATTTCGGCGCAATGCTTCAAGGATGCAGCGTGACACATAAATATATTAAGAAACATAATAACAACATAAACATTGAACTAAATAGAAAACTACAGTAAATCTCGCTTACAGAAAATAAAAAAATTTTTTACAAGACAAGACAAGACTATTGAGGCACAGCATCAAACTGTAAGCGCTGCGGTTGTGTATTCAATTCCCACGTGGGGGAATGAATTATTTACTCTCTCTGGTAGAGACCAAGTGAGGCGTCGAGATCCACTATTCGGTCTCAGATAGGGCGGTGCGAAGGAAACTAGTTTCATAGTTACCCTCTGCCTGCAGGATCAATAAAAAATGTATATCGAACTTACGCTTCTGCATTCTCCTATCATCTTGTTGTTTTCTTTTAAGGTCGCCTGGTTGTCGGACGCCATTTTTGCTTAAGGAATTTACATGTTTGTCGAAATCAAATGAATTTCCTATAACAGGTTTACTAGGACCCGCGCCTGGTTTGCTCTCTGGCCTTTTCTGTTGTAATCTACTATTCTCCAAACGTTTATCCTTCAATTGTCCATTTAATTTGTTCTCTATGGGTTTCTTCACTAACTGGCTCGAACTTTCTTTGTTTAGTTTTGGCACTGGCTTGCTATGACCATTCATTCTGTTATCTAGCGACTTCGGCAATAACTTCTTTTCATTTGAATTCTTATCTATCCTGTATGTGTTTTGGCTTTTTAAATCTATACTCTTTTTAATATCACGTTCTTTCGAGCCCATTTTGCTTCGATCTGCTATTTTTTCCTTCACCTTATCATATGTTTTGCTTTCTAATTTTAATTTAGATTTTTCTAATCGTTCCCTATCTTTGTTAAGTCTTTCCATTTCGCGATCTATTCTGTCTCTCTCAGCTTTTAGTTTGTCGAGTCTTTCTTTGTCCAGCTTTTCTTTTTCATACTTTTCTCTCTCCCTTTCTCTTTCTAATTTGGACCTTTCTTTTTCTTTGTCATATCTGTCTTTTTCTTTGTCAAACCTCTCTCTTTCTCGATCATATCTCTCTTTTTCCCTATCAAATCTCTCTTTTTCAAGACGCATTCGCTCTCTATCTTTTTGTAATCTCTCCCTTTCACGGTCGTGTGAATTTCTATCTTTTTCCCGCTCATACACTTTGGGTGACTCACTTTTATTTGCATTTCTATCAGTTATTTTAGGTATGCGACCAAAGCCACCATTTGGTGTTGATGATTCTGGTTTTCGGTCTCTTTCGCTTTTATCCGACTTTTCTTCTCTTGGAACTGAAAATAAAATATAATAACATAAAACATTGTATACTATGTAAAATATATTTATATAAAACACCTATTCTTAATATTAAATTAACAACTGCAGTAGCGTCGGGTCAACGGGTCAGTATCTGACTGTAATTACGATGGTTGTGGTTTCGATCCCCACTCGAGCAAATATAATATTTACTTAAATATATGAAATGAATACATGTTTTGTTTTGCCACTCACCTCGCAATGCCTCCAGAATTAGGCGGAAAATGGGCAACGAAGTAGTAGGTTCTCTCTGCCTACCATACTGCGTACGGGATACAGCGTGAAACTGGTTTTTTATATAGTTCCATAGTCCCTTTTGAATACATAGCGAAGCTAACAAAACATACCTTTTTTCCCTGCTTTCGCCGCCTCAATACGTTCTTGCCTTCTCCTCTGACGCGCCATTTCTTCTTCGTATTCCCTCTTTTGTTTCTTCGTCATCAATCTATCGGGCTCGGGTTCTGTAATAGCTTTCTTTGCAACTTCGATAGGCTCAGTTTTTTTTTGTTCGGCCAATTTCAAAAGTTGATTGAAATCTATGGGAGGAGGCGCGGGCTTCCTTATTTTGGGCTTTTCAGACTTTTCATCCTTTTTCTTTTCTGGTTCATATTTTTGTAGCGGAGATAATTCTCGATCTGTAACATTTATTATTATTTATTTGGTTATAAGGAATCCTTCACTGTTAAAAGCGTCGTCTTGTGGAATGACTTGCCGCGATATATTCGACATTCAGAATCAATCAGTATCTTTAAAAAATCTCATAAGCGTTATTATTTGGCACAACAAAAAACTGTATAGTGTATATATATATGTATGTATTTATTATCTGTACATGTATAATTTTTATATGTACCCTTTTGTATATATTATAATTTGTATATGTAATATAAGTATCGTCTATGTTTAATATATGTATTATATATGTTATTTATTTGTATTCATTCTACTCTTTATTATTTATGCACTACCGAGATATCCTGTACTATTTGTAAGTTTATATTAGTTAAGGTAACCTGTAAGAGATCACTAATAGTGATAAGGTCGTCTTTGCATACTACCTCTGCGCAAAATGTTTTTTATTTTATTTTTTCTGTTATTTTATATTGGTATTCCTATTTCTCTTGTAAAATGTTATATTTCCTCTATGTATGCAATAAAGAATTTTATCTATCTATCTATTTATTTATAATAATGAGCAACTAAGCACCTATCCAACATTTATGATAATAAAACAAATATTTGAGACATTGTTTGTTAAGTTGAGCAAGTAGCAGGGTAGATAGAGGGAGCTTAGTGTTAAGACACTGCGCTTCCCACTTTCTGCCGAATTCTGATTCCCGAATTAACATTAACAAGTTTCTAATAATTTAGTATAAAATAGTACATACCACCATTTTCGGTTCGGCGTCTCCTTTTATGAGGTACAGGTTCATCTTCATGCTGCAAAGCATTTTTCACTCTTTCTCTCGTACCATTTATATCTTTACTTACAAAGTTGCCTAAAAATAACAAAAACAATTAAACATTACTGTGCTTCTTATTGTATGTTCCCTAATAACATATTCCCTTAAATGGGAATCCAATCCATAATCTTGTTAAGATACTCCTCTCTCTACTTTGTAATAATTAAAAATAACTTTATTAAATAACGATGAGGCCAGGACAGCTGTGGCGCAGGCACAAAATGTGCCTGTAAATCGACTGGTTGTGGGTTTGCCCTACTTGAGGAGAGGAAATATTTATTTATATTAACACTAGGTTCCCTCTGCATACCCTCCTATGTGCGGGATACAGCGTGAAGGAGAAAAAAAAACTTTAAATAACAATGCTCTTTAAAAAAATTGCAAATTACATATCATATATACCATTAATAAATTAAAATGCAATATGTTTATACTGAACAGAGGAAGTAGCCTTTAAGTAACAATAATACTAGATCTATTAAGGAAAGAAATAATGGTTACTTAGTCATAAGATCACCTGTACATTTATTTTCTTTTTGCGTAATAAATGGATTTTTTACATATAAATAAAGTATACTATATTTAAAAGTGTTATGTTCATTGTAAAACTGTTTTTTTTTTGTAAAATCACTTATTTCATCTTTTTGTCATATTTATAAAGAGTAGTTAATACTGTGGTTTCTTTTAAGATATGTTATATATAACTATGACACCCTATTTATAGTAAAAATATGAGCTAAATCAATAGTATTTTTTACTCCTTAATTTGTATAATAAATTTTATAAATTTCACACCTCCTGGAGTAAATTTAGGCTCGTCAGGAAGTTTACTGTACTTTTGCATCATTTTTTCATATAAAGCTGCTGCTTCTTGTGATTCATAGCCATAATCATCTTGGTCTGGCTGGTCTGGGCCCTGGAGAGTCACCGCAGTGTGGTCCTTATCAATTGCATCTGCTAGTACTGACTTGTTGGCTGATTTGATTACTTTTAATGTCTTTTGAATTTTTCTAAGAGCCTTAAAAATAAGTATATTTTTTAAAAATATAATTAAATGGTAAAAAAGATTCACATTGTATATCTAAAGAGATTATAAAACCACAATCATGATTGTTCACTAACAGCGTTTAAAACCACAATTGCATTTATGGAATCATTATGTATGCATAAAATTAATTGTTTCTCAATTTTTATCAGTATATAATTTTTTTAGGTCTTTTATTTCTTATTTAACTAAAATAAGAAATTAATAAACAAATATAGAATTGTTGATGTTCAACCTTTGGGTCTCGCATAGCAATTAATTCTTCTCGTTTTTTTTGAGCTTCTAATTTTTTTTGCCTTTCTTCCTCTTCCTTTTTGGCCAAAAATTTTTGAATATTTGCAGAAAGACGATCTTTTGATTTTTGTTCCTTTTTAGGTGGATCAAAACGAGCCTTGTAAAAGGTTCTTTCCTGAAATGCAATTTTTATTTATTAAAAATTATTAGAATTTTTCATCAAAATAATTATAAAGCAAAATAAATTTACGTGAGTAATAACACAAAGATAACAACTTGTAATAAGAAATAAATAAGTAGCCAATTAATATTATCCCATATTGTTTATGGGATTAAAAATATGGTTAAAAGAAGAACATTATAATAAAACACATCAAATATAGGAAGATACGATCCTTTTACGAAATCATCTGGTTCTGAATAAACTTGGCATAATAAGTCGCAAAATAAGTATCAAAACTTACTGATGACTTTTGTTGTTGATTCCGCTGGGCAGCCAATAACGTCTCCCGAAATTCCATTTTTTTAAAATAAAATATCACTCTACTATAAATAACCAATTAACAAAACGACATACTAAACTTTTCAACTATTATTTACGATATTTAGCAAATACGTGTCAGACCTCGACACACAATCCTGCCATTTTCTGGAAACATACTGACCACAGATTACAGATTTCTAAGTTTAGGTCAGCGAATTCGAGTAAATATGTAAATTATAGACTATGAAAAAATAGACTTAAGTCACAAATTACGATATATAAAAAAATAAACTATTGTGTCTATGTCACGAAATTTAAAATTATAATTTATTTAATAAATAATTTATTTATGAATATATTTTACAAAGCAAGAAAAATACAATTATATACAAAAGATTTTTATTCAGCGTACTAGAAAATGTTGATCCAAGTTTCATACTGTTTCAATTTAATAATTTATTATTTACAGATAAGTATAAAAAAATATAGATCTTTTTCTTATTATAAGCAAAGTTTGTACAGTATTATTTTAGTATTAAACGGATATACTAATAATTGTAATTTACATTAAATATTGTGCCTTTATAGTTTATTTAACTGGCAGCCCTGATATACGTAAATTTGACTTTGACGTATCTTTTGTGTCTTTCTCTTTCTTTTACAGTTCTTGTTGAAGACTGGAAATATGGTTCGTGTTTATATTCGTGAAATATCTGAAATTTTCTTAATGATCCTTTCGAAATATACATAAAATAACTTCTCTTTTTGACTTAATAGTGAATAATGTGACACCGATCAATATATTTTTAAAATAAAATAAATGTTGATGAAAACAAAATGTTAACCTATTTGTTGTTCTACAGGCAACCTCTAAGAAGAAGACCAGGAAGTTAAGAGGGCATGTGAGCCATGGTCATGGACGTATTGGTAAGTTATTTTAAAGAATTATATTATTTTCCCACCTATATTCAAAAATTATTTAAGTTTAATAATAATATCTACTCGTGTGAGATTTTAACCTGTTCCTAAAGACAATTTAATATTTTACTTACTTATTTATAATAAATAAAAACTTTCGTAATGGTAATTCTTAACTTTATCAAAGCCACTGATTAATAACACAATATAAATAGTCACATTTTAAGGACAAGCTCTTTGGGTGTCTAAATTTTCTGAAAGCTGTATATGTAGAAACATGTATTTTCTAAAACAGGAAAGCACCGCAAGCACCCTGGTGGTCGCGGTAACGCTGGTGGAGAACATCACCACAGAATTAACATGGACAAGTACCACCCTGGATACTTTGGCAAGGTATATTTTTTTTATTTAAACCTATAATTAACATCAGAAACATATTAGTAATTAATTATTTTTTATGTAATGAAGAAAGAAGTCTTTAGACTTTACAAATGTTGCACACATATTGAGACCATGATTAATAAGCACTTACTGCATAACTCCCTGTATAAAAATATAAACTACTATCTATGTCTCTATAAAATAAGTCTGGATTAGTGAGATACTACTGTAATACAAAACTTTTCCAGCTCGGTATGAGAAATTTCCATTTAAGAAGAAACAAAATCTTCTGCCCGGTGCTGAACCTTGACAAGTTATGGACACTTGTATCAGAGCAATCCAGGCTTAAATATGCCAATGCATCTGACGGAAAGGTCCCTGTCATTAACATTGTTAAGGCGGTGAGTGAAATTATTACTGTAATTTTTTTTATAACAGTCAGAGGAAACTTAGTGGTGAGACACTATTCCTCAATTTTTGCAATATTGAGTTGTTTTTCGCAAATTTCAGTTTTCAACATAGAAAGAAAATGAAAATAATTAATTTCTCCCCGAGTGGAAGGGGGAATCAAATCCACAAACATTGTATTAACGATTGAATGCTGTTCTGCTGCATAATGACTAATAAAACTAATTTAAATTATGTTTTTATTTTAACATAATTAAGACTATTTATAATTTAAATCAAACTTTAATTTGTAAAACTTTTAAAAAATGTATATATAATCAATGTAATTGCTGTCATAGATGGAAACTAATCATAAGATATATTATGACTTTGTTCACTTGCAGTTAAATAAGTCTTTTACATGACAATGTTTTATGTATATAGCAATACAATATGTGAAATGCTATATTTTATCATAATTTATTTACAATTATTATACTTGGTTGAGGCCATTGTAGTGCAGCAGAAGAGTGTTTGGCTATTAATGAGATGGTTGTGGTTTGACCCCCCACTTGGGGGAATGCACCCAAAGTTCTGGTGTATATGTGTGGGCTTTATTTAAGTTTAACATTATTCAAAATTTTCTGTCTTGTCTTAATTATAATCAGCATATTGTTGTATTTTTTACACTTTTTAGGTGTTATTTCACATTAAAGAATAATATTTTTAAGAAAATGTTTTAAAAATTGTAATGTTGCAGGGCTTATAATTATGTGTGTTAGTTAGGAAGATAGTTTCCAAGAGGTGTAAATTCAAGTCCCTCTACATTAAAATTTTTACTTGTTTTCTGATCCAAAATGTTATTTTATTTACAGGGTTACTACAAATTGCTTGGCAAAGGCAAGCTGCCCAAACAGCCAGTCATTGTAAAAGCCAAGTTCTTCTCTAAAACAGCAGAAAAGAAGATCAAGGAAGTTGGTGGGGCATGTGTACTGTCTGCGTAATTTAAGTTTAATAAATAATATAAAATAATTTATTTCTTTCATTTATTTTTTTATGTTTATGGCTTTTAGAGGGTTGTGGAAAATTATTTTTAGAAAATGTGTGTATGAAAATTTTAAAGAGTTGAGCATTGAGTTTTGAAGGGATGGGAAAAAAATCCCTTTAAAATCCAATCCAATTATAACAACTACAACTATCATATAATAAATGAGCTGTAGTTTTATATACATTAAATTTTTTATACGTTTTGTAAATAAGTCGTCTGCTTATTTCATGTAGCCATTTTTATTTTATACAAGGTGTCTCAAAAGAAATTTTATATTTATAAATATCATTAAAAAAAAACTAAGTAGTTAATTAGTAAAATGTTTATTTCTAAAATACAGACTTTGGGAATTTATTTTTTAAAAATAAGGTCATCCAAATGTTTACCCTCGCGTTCACGGCACTCATTCAACCTAACGCTAAAATTTCTTATGCCGGCTTGGCAAGTCCGCTCAGTGATTGGCTTCCATTTCGTGGCGAATATTTTGTTTTAATTGCGCCAGAGAAGTTGGTTTGTTGACGTACACTTTAGATTTAAGGAAACCCCACAGGAAAAAGTCCATCGGGGTCAAATCAGGACTGCATGGAGGCCAATTTATGTCCCCTCTTCTGGAGATTAATTTTCCTGGAAAAATCTCACGAACTCGTCGTTGAGACACATTAGACGTGTGTGACGTCGCTGCATCCTGCCGGAACCATGTCCTTTGACTATAGCCAGGAGAATTCTGCAGTTAGGCAACAAAAAATCATCTAACATCTTCACATAACGTTCTGAGTTAACTGTAAGTGCACGTCCCCCCGCGTCTTCAAAAAAGTATGGGCCGAATCGGCCCATCGGCCCGGCCGATTATTCCTCGCGATGACATTGCAGCCCATACGGTTACTTTTGGCAAATGAAGAGGTCTCTGACTCTCGTTTCGGATTAGTTGTACTCCAATAGCGACAGTTTTGCCCACAGAACACATGTACCCAAAAGGTATGTGTTCTGTGGGCAAAACTATAATATCGACTAATTTCCCAAGAGCCAGGCTATCGAATGACATACCCCTCGCGCCTCTCTAATGCATTGCGTTCACGCAGCAAGCTGATCAAATATATAATTTCTTTTGAGACATATGTATATGACGGAGATATTTTTTTTATTTAATCGAGGAAACATCTATAAAGTATAGAAAACCTTTACGTGAGTGAATATGAAGCCATTACTGTCACTTTCCAACTGTTTCTTTTTATTCACTGTAAATACTCCACTCGCGATAATTTTTTCATTATTTAAATTATTTTTGCATGTCAACCTTTTATAAATTTTGCAGGCTGCAGTAATAGCCAAGCACTATATACGTTATACCCTGATTACAGCACTTTAATGTGTAAATTTAATATTGTTAAAAATCACGTTATTCATAAAAGCCACTACTAAATTTAGGAGTAAAAAATCCTAAGAAAAATAAGCTTACATCGGCCAATAAAGTTATAGAAGTAGAAATATGACGGTAGCAAGTAAAAAAAGTTACCTTACCCGCGTATATAATAAACGCCAAGAAAACGCTATAAAAAAGACAAAGCAAACGAGCGTGTGTCACTGCTGAAAAGTGATCAGCGCCTCCCATGAGTCCCACGACCCCTCGTCCGCGACCAGAGAGCTGCATGTGCGTTGCAGGCCTTCATAACCTACTATTATATTAAGGGCTGGACCAGACGACGTGTTTTGCAAGAGCACAGGTACTTGCCATTTGAACCTATTCAGAGAGGTCTGAATCTTCAATAATATTTAAAACATAACATATCGAGTGGCACAAGACTTAACGTCACGTCGAAGTCTTGCCGTCTTGCCGAAGCTTAAATATGATTTCTTCTATCATTACCCCAAAAGGGATCAAACCCATACCCATTGTGTGAACTAGTGAAGTCAAACACTGGCTCTATAAAACGTTCATTTTATTTTCTTCAATTAAGAGTTTATTGTCTATACTATAATAAAACAGTAAAAGAAATGTGTCTGTACATTGAATTTATTTGAGAAAAAACAACGTAATTTTTAAATAAGTACCTAATAGAACATGAATCTATTACTTCTGAAATTTTTGTCTCTTTGTACACGCACATCTTATGAACTACTGTCCGATATGAGTGAAAAATTTGTTATGTAGCTATTAGATGTGGGTAGGATCCAGGCTATATCTAATTTTGACGACTTCTACATGATCTGCCGGAGAAGTAAGGGTTCAGTTAAATTAGTTTGGTTTGGTTCTTTAATTATGGCGTTTCGAGCGTTTTCAGTTAAATTAAAGGAAATAATGAAATGCGTCCATAACGAAAGTTATTAAGTGATATTTTCCAATGAAATATAAAAATTAAACTTCCACTGATCGATAGAGCGGGAGGCACCTAGATAGATATGAAATAACTAAACATTTTTCTATATTAAAATGAAAATTTTTGCGAGCAATATCTAACAATATTCTAGAAGATTAAAATTAGGATTTATTAAGTGTTGTAACATCAGTATACATAGGTAACCATACTAAAATATTTTCCTAAATTCACTCAAATGACATTAAATAAAAATGAGGCGGGCGAAGCCGCTCAGGGGCCATTAATAGATAAATAAAATTGAAAGACAGTAAATACTATCCATTTAATATTACATTAAAATTTTAATACATTATAGATGTCAATGATTCATATTAAAAAAATACATGATTAAAAATACAATAATTATAAATATGATAATATCATGATTTCTATAAAATCCTAAAATAATGACTAAAAACACTAACTTACAATGAAAATATTTTGAATATTTATTGCTACAAAGTTACTAAACAAGACACTGGGGCTATATTAAATCTAAATATCTATAGTCATTCCAAATTCATGTACATACCGCAAAAGCAGGATACTGAACATGTTTTATGCAAAAGTAACTGCTGTCATAAATGGAAACCTTAAATTATATATTAGTAATTGGTTATATTTTCCTTTTTAGTGTAATATAATTTAACATCAGTCCAATATGTGGTATAAAACTTTAAAGAGGGCTATATTAATAACTTGCACTAGAAGCATCTAATTTCAGAGAAAGATTTAAAATCCAGTTATAAAAGATAATACAAATGTATAATAAAAACTAACTGATCTCTGCTTTCCACTTGGATTCATGACATTCCTTGTTAAATATCAGAACTCCTTCCTGCTTATTAAATGCCATGTCTTATCCTACCAGTTCTAGGAAAGAAAGCTAATTTATTATCCTGAGTGGCATTGAACCTA
Source organism: Heliconius hermathena (assembly GCA_013403705.1). Taxonomy (NCBI): domain Eukaryota; kingdom Metazoa; phylum Arthropoda; class Insecta; order Lepidoptera; family Nymphalidae; genus Heliconius; species Heliconius hermathena. The sequence goes on along the minus strand of JAAIXJ010000332.1, from coordinate 674,860 downwards.
CAACCGTCATTTGCTGTTAGATGCTGTTCCATTGGATCACAATATATCTCATTTTATTGTAAAGGAATTACATGTTTTAGATTTAAGCATCAATCTCCTACATAATCAGCTTCTCTTGTGACAAAACTATTCTTAGCCCTCATTGTGTTAGGTGTATATAGTAACAGTATGCGATCTGAGCGGTTGATGCGGAGCTCTTATGGTTGCCAGTTCAGTTCTAATTTGGGGCTGTTCATTTTGTGTTTGTGTTTCAACAGTTTCTTGGGGCCGAGCCTGCTTGGCCTTTTTTCTAGCAGCATCACTTTCTGCATAGTACATCCCCAGCCTCGTCTTTATAGCAGCCAATGCAGCACCATTAATTTCATCATGGAATATATTAGTATACCTCCATTGTTTGACTATAGGACCTTTCTTTCTGTCTTTTTTAGATTTCTTTGAATTTTTTTCACTATCTTGTAGTTCATTAGTACTGTGATTATAAGGTCCATTAGCAATACCCACTGCATCCTGTGAGGGCTCAGGTTTAGTTTGTAATAGAATAAAAGCAGTGGGTTGAGCTGCTCTAGACACTGTAGACTGCAAAAGTATACCCATACCTTGAGGTCCATTTTGTGTAGGATAAAAATTTGTTGAATTTGTTGTTGTTGCCAGAGCAGTTTGATATTGATTTTCAAAATAGTTTTCTGCAATATTAACAAGGTGGCCACTTCCAGGATATGTAATAGGTGCAAAGGTGTCCTGTGGAGGTACATGTTGGGTGGGTTGGGAGGATTCACTTGATATTGCTAATTCAACATTTCTTTTTGATTTAGGCATAGTCGCTGATATGTTGTCTGGATCATAAGTCTTAATATAATCTTTCCACATCTTTGATATATTTATTTCTAAGCCTGCAATTTTGTCAAGTCTGATAAAATCTTTAAGTCTGTGGGTGTGAACAATGGAATATATATGGTTTTTTATTTGATCTATTATCACAGAGGGCAATCGAACTTCACCAGATCGCCGATGGCTGTTTTTACCACGATTATCACTTGGAAACATTACTCCATCATCCATTTTTTTACAAAGAACTCTTACTTTTCTCTCAGTTATGGCGTGTATATTTTTAAACGCTGTTTGGCAAACTTGAGTTTCACGTCCTTTAACTCTTATAAAATACTCAAACGTGCATGTTCTCCTACTACTTGATTTAACTCGTTTTCGTTTCACGTCCACTTGCCTCATCAGACCAAATAGATAAGCATTTTGTTCATCGTGAGTTTTCATTGAATAAAAACCCTGAAACGTTTTAAGTCTTACATCTTCAGGGACTTTTTGAAAACATTTTCGGCGGCAATTGCAATCAGCTCCCGGTTGCTTTGGAGGGACTACTTTGCCATTTGCATTTATGTATTCCAAGCCAGCAATTCTTAAACGCTTTTGTTTTTGTTTGTGCCATTCTAAAAAAATACGATCACAACTTTAAATTAGAATCAAATATTAATGTAAATAAAAATTTACTTGATATATTTATTACATTATACTTCTTAAAAATATATTATAATGCAGTAAATATCGAATTTAAAGTGATATCCAAATGTAAATACAAATAAATAACCATTCAAAACATCTCTGAAACTATTTGTTATATGAGTTACATATCAAAAATGTAGTAAGAGTCAAAAATTTTATACTATCCTAAACATCAAACACTGAAAATATTACGAGAGTAATTGGTATTTCATGAATTAATGTGTCTACAGAAAGCAATTTAAAAGCCTCAAATGTACCTTCTGGATTTCGTAGACGTCTCTTCACTACTTTACCATTTTTAGTCAACTTTACTTTTCGTTCATCGCTTGAGACATCCGCCATTTTAATATCAAAGAAAGAGTGATTGTTGTTTTTAATACATAGGCTAATATAGTATCAGAGGCTGAAATACATTCAGCCACAGTTAGATTTTTTTTCAATTTACAATTATATTTCACATATAAATAATAATAATTTAGAAACTTTACACAACTTTAACCCGGCAATAAGTACATACTTTGATTGATATTATAAATGTATAAAAAGAATCTATTCTTTTGGTTTGATAGTTTTCCTTTCTCCTTTCGTTTGCTTAATAACATTTTGTGTAATAGAAAAAAATATAAACGTAAAAAGAGTTATAATTTAATTTCAAAAAATATAATTAATACATTTGAATAAGATAAGAAAGTAGAAATAAGATACTGTTCGGCTCGTATGACACTCGGCTTCTCAGTTCCTTGGCAAAAGACCAGTAAGTTTAATATAATATATCTAGTTGTTATAATAGTTATATATTAATATAATGCAAGAATTAGTTAATTTAGAATATTATTAATTTATTCTATACGATATTTCATCCGATTCTTACTGAAATAATACTGTAAGTCAACACTTCTGTCACCTTTAAAAAAATGTTTTACGTAGTACGTATTATGTATCTGTCCATTCACCAATATCATCATTATCATCATCTATTACTCTATAGCAGGGGCTCTCAACCTTTTCTTGATCAATGACCGCTTTTATATCATTCTTGGTAGCAGAGACCACAATGCATGTAGGTATAATAAAAGTTAACTGTGATAATCAAACAGAAACTTCGCCTCACCATCCCCAGTCATAGAATTAAAATCATTCGCGGACCATATTTAGGCTTCTGCGGACCACTGGTTGGGAACCAGTGCTCTATAGAGTATTTCTTCAGAGACTTCAGTCTTTGATCACTATTGTTATTATCTATGTGCGTATGTCAATCATTATTTATTTTTTCATCCATGTTTTTTACTCTTTGCATGTTTTGTGAATTGATTGTTGTGTGGCACCGTCATACTTCTTTTATCGGTCCATTGTCAGACAATTAAAAACTAGGTTTTACCTTTTATAATTAGTGTTTACTCTAAATAGGTGTGTATTTTTTTTCATATTTAACTTATTTAAGCGTGTTAACAATTTAAGGAAATTGTGTGAAAATAGGAGAAAGTATATTTGTTTCTCACACAACTAAACCATTTACTGAACCTGTTGGTCGTTTATATTTAACTAAAATTTATTAAAGTACATTTGTTTTAGATAAGAATAATGTCTTTTCAATCACCAATGCCCAGCAGGGAATTTCTGTGGGACATATTTCGAAGGTAAAAAAATTATATTTATTGAACCTGTTGCCTGATGACTCATAAAGCTAATTTTATGTGGTTAAATGCTATTTGCTACTGCCATTGCACAACTAATATCCAATCATTATTACAGAGTAGACAAAGATAGAAGTGGCTATATATCTGCAGATGAATTACAACAAGCACTTTCGAATGGCACCTGGAATCCATTTAACCCAGAAACAGTGCGTCTTATGATAGGTAGGTTTATTCAAATTAATAATCTTATGTTTACTGTTTTATATGTACATACCTATAACACTGATAAGATATAAAAAATCCTGGCTTATTGTTTTTTGTTAAATAAATAATATTAATTTAAAATAAAATACAATATGAGAAGTTACAGACTTTCCACACAGTACAATAAATGTTTAAAAAAAAATCCTTGTATTGGTTTCACATTTTGCATATTGTTTGTATTTCAATAGCTATAAAAAATTACAGGTATGTTTGATAAACAAAACAGGGGAGTTATATCATTTGAAGATTTTGGTGCATTATGGAAATATGTAAGCGACTGGCAGAACTGTTTCCGATCTTTTGACAGAGACAATTCGGGAAATATAGACAAAGTGGAATTAAAAAATGCTTTAACAGCTTTTGGCTACCGATTATCAGATGAAGTTGTTAATATAATGGTGCAGAAGTTTGACAGATTTGGTAGAGGAACTATACTCTTTGATGATTTCATACAATGCTGTGTCACATTATATGTAAGTTTTTTTTTGTGTTTTAAGCTTATAACACTAGATATTTGATGTGTGCTTTTCAAAAAGAAAATTTTATCCTTGATCCAAGATGAAAAAATATTTTTGCTTTGTTGCACACTATAGTGTTACCATGATTCTGACTGTTATTGTGTTGGTTATAGGTTCATTGATATTGAATGGTGTGATTCAAATTAATTTTATTTATCTACTCTGGTAGACAAACTTTGAAATATCAAATTTAATGGGCAAGAAATAAAGCACAGATTATCTTAACACAGTTCTCTGATGAATGCAAAAAAAAACAATAGGCTAAAAATATACTTTTTATTAGAAAGAGAGAATCTAGTATTATGTCACTAACTTCACCCAATCACAATATGTTGCGTATTGGTGAAACTTAATGCTGCACTTTGTCTTATGAGAGCAAGGAAATTATTGACGATCCACTAAATGTTCTAAAGATTTCGAAATTAATTGTAAATTTGAACTAAAATTTAATGAAAGCTCAAATATCACAACATTTTTAAAAATAATGCTTAATTTATTTATAAAGAATTCTATGTTTATTTATTTAAATATGTTGTAGGACAAAATTTACATCTATCATCTACCATTGAGTTTTGCCACTGAACACACAATGCATCAAAAATTAAAATCAATGTCTTGCAACAGTAGTTACCTTATGCCTTCCCCTTAATATGTGCTATAAAGCATGTAGCTAAAGAATGAATAATATTTTCTTTATTTTTATATTTTAGACCCTAACATCAGCTTTCCGTCAGTTCGACACAGACCAAGATGGTGTGATCACTATACACTATGAGCAGTTTCTCAAAATGGTGTTTGGACTTAAGGTATAATTATTTATAACTTGTATGATCAATATAATAATATTAAAGTTATAAAATATGTGAAATTGAAGCCAGTTTTGGTTATTTAATTAAGAGCCTAAAGGTATAAAGTATTTTTATATTGTGCAAATTAAAATAAAGAAATGTTTAACAATATGGCTTGAAACTTTTGAGCTATATTTTTTTTAGCTGGATCTATATATTTTTCACCAAAACTGGAATTTTTGATGCAAATAAGAATGTGATTTTATATTTGGCTTAAAGTTTTTCTTGTAAAGATTACAGGCAGTCCTCGTTCTTGCGTCATGTTAGATATAAGAGATTATAGACTTACAATGCAATTCAAATAAGAATAGGATTGACTTTACGCAATATTGTGACGATGTAGCTGTAATTCAAACCAGTTTAATAGGGTGTGTTAAAATAAAATTTATTTGCGAAAATTGTGCGGAAAACAATTTTTCTAAAGAAAAATAAAACGCTTGTACGTCTTCCTTACTTTCAATCGAATTGTATTGAATTGAAAGAAAGAAGTTATTAATTAAAAAAAAATACGATAAATAATTAAATACTACAGTTAGCTAATTTAGGTTAAGCTAAAACATTTTATATTTAAATTTTCCGTATGCAAACTGTACTTTGAAGTGACAATAATTTTTGAAAAAGTCATTAATGTTCCTTATTCTTATTGGATTCATCCAATAAAACAACGATACAACATAAAACGAGACATATTTTTCTATATATTTTTAGCAATAAGTTGTAGGTGGGTTCTTAATTCTTATACATGAAAAATAATCGTAAATACCAATCACTTTAATTACTTCTATAGGTAGTAGGACATACAATTGTTTTTTAAAGAAGTTTAAGTGCATTTATTATGCTTTTTTCTTTCTGTTTTGAGGTTGGGGTCATTCGCTTCAAATATTTATATTGTAGCTTGTATGTCATTAAAAGCTTTGATCAGTTGTTTATAGAGGAAACTGAAATAGTCAGGAATGATCCTCGGTGCCGTAAAACGAAACGACGTATCACGAGGACTGGCCTATATATTATGTAATGTTAGAAATGTATAGCTTTAAAGCATATATCGACTGTAATGCATGTGTTAAGATTTTCTAATAATAATTTACACTTTTAAGACATTTTTTTTATATAATATACGTCGCGATATATTGGTTTAAGAATGAGGAAAAATAATTTGCCAAATTTGTATTGTACCCATTGATATGAAACAGCAATTACTATTAAAGACACTGTTTATATTTCATATATAAACCATATAGGCTTGCATTATATAATACGATTAACATAACACATTGTCTACTAATAAATAACACTTATGTAAAATTATTGTGTTTAACCGCGTTTTCTCTTCCGTCCAGTGTTGGCCGTAACTTAACGCCGCCCGTCTTACACCGCACAGGTTTGACATCTCACATCTGACCAAATTATATAAAATATTATTATTACCTATATAAACACCGAGTCCTTGCATTTACTACATATAATAACAGAAAATACTCTTTTAGACATGCATGTGCACAAATATTCTATTTTTTTATGCTTCTTGCTATACCCCCAGTTATAACAGGATGGGCTGTGTCCAATCGATACATTGCTTGTTGAGTGAGTGAAATCAATGCCGCAGTTTGTCGCGTACCTAGAGCAAAAAAAAATTAAATAAATCATTAATTACCTCGAGTGGAAGCCGAACCCACAACTGTCGCGTTTACAGTCAGATGCTGTCGTTGTGACTATGCTCCTAAAAAAATCTATGGGAATCTCATATAGTTTTCTATTTGCTTTGTTATTTTCTTTGTAATTTATGTGTGTACAGTTTTTTTTATTTTGTAAAATAAACCCGTTAAAGTATTGTTAAAATATTTTTATAAAGGACTCAGTGTTGCCATAATTATAGCATTGTCCATCTTATACTAACTAGTAGGTATATATATTAAACCCTATTTTTTAACTTTTTTCTATGTGATATTTAAATTATTTACTTGTTTCTTTTAAATATGCCGCATATTGTTTGTTTAATTGGTAAGATATTGATATATATTTGCAAATTTGTTTAAAATAGCTTAGTTTTTTGTTGACGTGTTTGTTACATATGGTTCCTTATACAAAGGAAACCACATCTTCTCAATGAAACAATATAAAGGTCCTTTGTAAATTACATCACACGTTAAGGGACCGGGAGGGGGGTCAACGAAGTGGGGCATTGAGTGTCAAGGGGTGGGGATTGGCCTTACATTACATTCAAAATGATGTCTTGATTTTTAAAGCATGAATTGTTGTGAATGAATAAATGCGAAACTGCTGTTTTAATTTAATTATTTTTAGGTGTATAATTGCAGAATATGTGATGGTTTCTAGCCGTGACACGACAGAGCGAGGATTAAAAAAATAAAAACATGTGACGTAATTTATGGATGGCACATAATTATTTTATTTTTTACGCGACACGATAACTCATTTTCTGTCTGTTACCACAAAATCAGGCTATTGGAATACAAACAAACAAAAAATACAAATAATAAATCTCTACTTAATATATAAGCATTCTATAAAATGTATTAAACACTAACATGTTAACAACAATTTGCGGTATTTTTAAATATATTGCATGTCACAATGTAAATCCTACTTTCCACCGAAATAATAACACGAATTAACGAAACTCATGAAAAATAGCATTTAGTATAGTGTACTCTAAATCAGATCTTCAATATGAATTGAAACCACTATATATATTATACCTAAAAACCTATTAAGGCTGTAATATATATGCTGGCTATAGTTTTTTTTAAGTATATATGTATTTTATTGTTAAAATTACATGTTAAACTGTTAAAATAGTTTTATGGTTACTAGATTTTTTACATAAAATGAAAAAGACCTGTTACAAATAATAATTTCTTTGAATTTGGTAAGTTTGTTATCTTACATAGAAGATACCATAATCATTTTTAAATGTAAAATTATAAACAGTTTTAAATCTTTCTGATTTATATCTAAACTTTGAGAAATATTATTATTGTATAGTTTAAATGAAAAGCAGTTATAATTATGCATTTTATACATAAGTTTCACCTCAGTTTATTCCATAAAATGGATGTTTTTAGCTAAAGATTATTTATAAGTATATATAGATAGTCTCAAAATAAATATTTGCATCAATCAGAAAGTTTTTGCTCAAACAGAGCTCAAATTCAAACTCATTTTACGAAACTTTACATATTCTATACATAAATACATGATACATATACAATTTTTCATATATCTTTAATTCAAAAGCTTAATACCTTTCATTTTATATGTAGATAGATATATTGGCTGTTGTATACTTCTATAGCTCTTTCTATTAAATGTTTAAGCAAGTATTTTTTTTATTTAAACACCCTTTCCTTAAAGTTCTTTTTAACCAATATACATGTTTCGGATCCTTAGAATAAAAGTGACTTAACTCAATAGGCATTTGGTGATTGATAACTACATTTTGATCTATGCATTCGACAATAAAATTTCACCTACATTATAAAGGAAATTTAAACAAAGCATATTTTAAGATTTCTTTTATGGATTTAAACAATTTGTGTATAAAAATCCTATTATAAGACATGTCGCTTTTATTCTAAGGGTGCTTCACGCTATATTCTGCTTAAAGCAGGATATGCAGAGGAACCAGTGTCGTATTCGAAATGAGCGGGATAATGGGATTTGTTACCGCACTTCACCTCGTAGAGTGGGTACCTAAATGAAAATAATTAATTCCTTTAAGTGGTTCAAACTCACAATCGCGTTTACAGCTGGGCACGGTCGCAATACGTGGCGAATTGTGTAATAATTTTATGTATCATATCTTTTGTAGTGGAAGAGTTCATATGGTTAAACGTGCTAAGCTAAGGAGCTCCGTATTCGAATCCAAAAATTATTTTCTCTGATTAATCCCATGTGTCGAGGAATCTTACAACATGGTGAGACCAATAAAAGTGAAATTACAATAAAATATGTTATTATTTTACAATAAAACATTTTCCTCCGTAAAAGCCCTCATGGCGCCAGGGCACAAGCGTGTAACTGCAACATGACGATTGTGGATTCGATTTCTATTCGGCTGAATGGGAATCGATTCCACAATTATTATTTATTAACATTTTCAAATTCATCTTTTATTTCCAAAAAAAGTAACATTGTATAAAATATTGAACAAAAACAACCATCAATTTAAAAATTATTTAATATGATTATAACATAAATAAGATATGTAAATTTTGTGCTTATTTGCTATATTTTATTTTCCATGCTCCAATTTTGTATTTAAGCCATATAAGGGCTAAATCGCATCCCATTTGAATCCACGATATTATAGGTGTTACTTTGGAGCCTTCAATTTCAGTCCATCTTATAGGTATTTCTACTATGGGAATGTTCAGTTTCTGTGCTATGTACAGAAGTTCTACATCAAATGCCCTGAAATTTTTATGTAATTAGCTGATTGGAATAATAAAAAAATGTCTTCATATGTCTCATATATTATGTAGGGTTGGAAATAGTGAATAGTATGTAAATATAATGTTTTAATTTTAATAAAAACAAGGTTTTCATAAAAAGCAATGCCCTACTGTTTTGCTTTTTAAAAGTGCGTATTATATATTTTTTTTCTTTAATAGTACCCTTGCATATAGCATAACTTCATGAGTATGCAGAGAGAATCTAGTGTTAAAACATTTTTTTCTCCACTCTGTAGTAAATTCTAAAATATGTATAGAATGTTGAGGGAAGTGCCAGAGTGGATATAGTAACATTCAATATGATGAGGTTAAAGGGATTAAGATATAATCACTGTTATGAGTCACAACTATTATGTTTACAGTCAGATACTGTCTCACTACATCAAAATGGTCTTACTTATATATTAAGAATGTTAACTTAGATTATATAATAAAAAAAAAATTCATCAGTTTTGTGTGTCATGTTTTTTATGCATGTCAAGGCAGCACAATTCACCAAGTTCATGTGGAATGAAGAAGTCACAAAGGAGATTGGTTAGATAAATATAAAGAAAATAAAACTTGAAGGGCAGATTGAATTCATACCCACTGCCATTATGTCAATATCATTCATTCTATCAACAAGTATCAACTACATATTATATTATTGTCAGAGCTTACCATCTATTTACATGTAAACTTTGGAATGATATAACAGCAGCCTCTCTTGTGAACAATTTAAATCCACATTGTGTGTCCTTAATGCCCTTAACAGTGAACAACCACACTAAGAAATGGAAGCCATACATTAAAATGTTCCTAAAAAAATATAATACATATTTATACATTGGTAATGAATATTAAATTTACTATGAAATTTTAATTATCAGCAATATTGACAAAGCACTAAAGTTTGTTTAAAAAAAATGATACAAGAAATTGATTCAAGCAGCAAGGTAGGATAAGGGAACCTATTGTTACACTCCATTCCCCATAAAGTGTGATTCCTACTCTGCTAGAAGAAGGAATATAGTATTAAGACACTCTATTACTCATTTTCAGGCCAATTTATAAGATTGCATGCTTTGATTTTTACTATAAAAATAAAAATAATTTATTCCCCCTAGTGTAAGTTGAACTCACAACTGCCACATATATAAGAGATTGTCTTACTGTGCAACATTGGCCTCAATAGACAAAGTAGATTCATTATTTATTTTAGTATTTATTATTAGGTAAAAAGTTGATTTATTTGACTTGTTTAGTGCTTTATAACTATTTAAGTTGATTCTTTACCTAAATACACTTCTTGTAGCTAAAGATTCCTTTTCCAGATGTGCGCGTGAACCTATAACTATAGCTTTGCTTTGACTAATATCTTTTGGTTGAGTTATGCAATCAAAGTTGGTTATTTCTTTGAGAGCTTTTTCTAATTTGGATAAATCTTCAAATTTAGAAGCACCATCAGCATCCGCAAATAGTATAGATGCTCCTCTTGAGCTTAAAATACCCTGTAATATAAATATTTTTAAGTATTGTTATATAGACAGAGGCTGTCATGGCCCTACACCACAGCATCTGACTGTTCATGGAATAGTTGTTAGTTTGATTCCTTTTTGGGGGAATGATTTTTTTCTTTTTCTAATCTGGTAATGTAACAAAGAACAGTATAAGATGTTAAGTGGGGAAGGGAATGTTCCTATACTAGGTGTCCTCTTTCTACATCTAAAGAAAAAAAATACAAAATGATTTATATATATTTGTTCCAATGAATAAAATAGTATGGTAACATGATAGATTCATACCAATCTGACAGCTCCACCTTTCCCTCTATTTTTGATCAAGTTCAAACACCTTATCTTGTCACTGCCATATTTTTCCACATAACTTTCAGCTAACTTAACAGTGCTATCTTTACTCCCATCACTTACTACAATTATTTCATATTTATAACTTGGATTTTCTTTACTTCTACTATCTAAAAAAGATATTGCTTCATCTAGCATTGGAGACACTGTAAAAAAATAATATATTTAGATGTTATTAATATTATAAAATTAATAAGTAATGTTATATTTACATATTGTATAAATTAATATACAAAAAACATAGATAATCTATTTTATTTTTCTTAAATATCAATAAAAATAATAAAGATAAGAAAGTAAAACTTACGCCGTTCTTCTTCATTGTATGCAGGCACAATTACACTCAAATGCACACTATGAGGATCTTGAATACTAGGAAATTTTACTTTATTCTTTGTTTTTGGATCATTATAAAATTCTTCTTCTTCTAATCTTTCAACTATAGGATAGGGTTTGGTTGTAATATAAATAACCATCGTCAACTGTAATAATATTTACATGCCGGTAAATACAAAAGTAAAAAAGCAAATTATATTTATTAATAACGATTAGCTAATATATTTTTTTGCTTTACTGTATTGTACTTACTACAATTAAGAGACTAGAAACTGCCAAAATGCCGCAAACAACTAAAGTGCAGACGAAAGCGAATACTTCCATTTTATTTTAAATGTTTTATTCCAGCTGTACAGCAAAAAAAGGTCTAAGTTATAAAAAATAATTTGAAGCTACGTAACATTGAAAAGGCCAGTCAATAATTTGTATTGTTTAAATATCACTTGAATGATAATTTGTGATATAAACCCAGTCAGAACTTACAAACTAATGTCAACAAGACAGACTGCAACGTGTTGTGTCAACATTTGATGATTCGATTGACAATAATAAGAAATAAAAATAATGTATGTTCCATTCTACGGCATACGCTAGAATTTTTCATCCAATTTAATAAAAAAAATGGAAGTGGGTGTAAAAATAATTGATATTAAAAATATCATCATATAAATAATAGACCAGAGCGAAACCTCGGTGTAGCTTAGAGAGCACAATGTCGATGATACTGGAGTTACGTAACTAAAACGTTAACTAAGAATAATATTTGGGTACCGGACAAATAATATAAATTCGGTTTCGTAATAATATTTATTAAAATCAAAACATAAGTATTTTTAAAATCAGCTTCACGCTGTATCCCGCATACAGCAGGGTAGGCAGAGGGAACCTAGTGTTAAGACACTCCGTTCCCCACTTTCCACCACTTAATACGCAATGCTTCTTGAATTCGGTGAAAAGTGGGGGAACGGAGTGTCTTAACTCTGGATTCATTCTACCTGCCATGTGCATGGGAAACTGCTGAGAGTAAAATAAAACAACTTCTTCGCCTCCATAAAATTCTTTAGACGTTTTTAAAATTTACATATATTAGTGTAACAAAATATTGTATACGGTAGGCAAACAATAATGATATTGTAAATCTATTTAAGCTATCAATATAATTAATATTTTATTGATACAACTGTGAAATAACTAGCTAATTACGTAATCAATGAGCCACTTAGAGCCAGCGCACTGGTAGACTTACTTCCTTATAGTTTTCACAATTTTTGTCATAGATAGGAGCCTTAAATGTAATGTTAAAGTCATTCGAGTTTTAGGTTACGCTTGATAATCTAAAAATTCTATCCGATACAGTACGGTCAACAAGTCGTGGTCGCCCTGAAGTTAGGTTTTCTGAACTTATGCGCATTATTCACTCGGAAAGAAAATATTCAGTAATAAAAATCTTAAAATCTGCGCAGCCGTGATCCTCTAACTTCAGGTCAGCCACACTCATAGACCGTATTATAAATATATTTTAAGTTGATATAAGAAAAAAAAATCGCGTTTAGCCATCAAACTTTTTATTTTTAATAAATACTTTTTCAAGCCAAAACAGTTTTTTTTTAAATATTATTTTACATCTTATTACATGAGTAATTAATTATGTAATCAATATTTTTGTACATATACCAATTTTTTATAAATGAAATATGAAGCAGTTCACAATGTGAAAATATATTCTATACTTTGTATTTTACAATTTTTTACATCGAATAGGGAATAGGTAATTTATCTTTATATGTATTTATATTATTAATATTATGAAATATATTCTTATGCTAATACGTATTTGACGGAGATATTAATAAAATTCATAAGTCATGAAACATTTTAATTAACCAAAAATATAATTATTATACTTAGTGATAATTTAATTCGTACACAAGATCAATCCTACTCATATTGTAAATGGGAAAGTCTGTGAGGATGGATGTTTGTTCCACTTTCTCGGAAAAACTACTTAACTTAGATAAAACTTTACAGTTCTATAATTTATACATCATAATAACACATAAGCTAATTTATATAAACATTTTTTATAATTTAACTATAGTATAACAATTATTTTAGACGGGTGAATCTGCGTTTGGGTCGCTAGTAGTCAATAAATTAATAATTAAATAATTTAAAATCAATTATCCAATTCTAATATAATATTAAAAAAAATAATTTTGCTTATATAATCAACGTGAGCATAGAAAGGAATCTAAAATTTTATAATATAGTAATGTAGTCAATAACCCACCCCGTGCCACCATTGTTCATAGTAGTAGTAAAAGCTACTTTCACATAGTTATCAACACTCTTATAGTCTGCTGGGTACTCTGAACAAAATGTGGAGATTGTGTTCTGATTTCTATCAATGATACTCAAATAGTTCTGTTCACATAAAATACCCAAATCAAATGCCACAAAATGTAACATTATACGAGTACCTACAGGTGTTTCGATTTCCCACTCACAAGTCGACACACGTCTATACTCATGAGGGTACAATGGGCTCGTGAATCTTCCTGAGTCACTGACCATTACGCCACCACACCCTGAGCTCTTATTTGTAGCTATGTAATTAAGGTCATAAGTTATGGCTTGTCCTGAGTCTATATGGTTATGTAGGAGCATATATTGTTGTGTTGAATATACAGGTTGATCTTCGAAATTGAAATTATTTGTGATTTTAAGTAGGGAATGTGCATTAGTAGTGTTGCCGTCAAATATTTCCATATATGACTTCTCCACCCAATATAAAAGATTTATTGACAGAAAATGGAGGGATATTGTGTACGTTTCAGGTACTTTAATAAGTGTATAACAATCTTGTGTGACCTGTTCATTGTCATAGACATTATAAGATTGTATTCTGGCTTGTAATTCTGTATAGTTTCTACCACAAATACCCACGTACTCCACTTCAAGTTCCACTCCTTTGTGCGTCGGAGTGGTCTCCCCTGTAGTTTGTACACTGATAAAAGAACTGCCGCTTACATAATAATCTATGGATTTTTTTAAACCACATAATTCTAATCGTTTCGGATATTTTATGGTCGAGTCATAGAAGTACATTGCACGTGTAATAAAATCGCTAGTACCGTCGTTTAAAATGAAATCTTTACCTAGACTTGAGTTTTGTGGGAGAGGCTGACTGTATATGAGTAATTTGTCTTTATTGCAACTGTTTTCGGTGCCAGGTTCTAGGTCCAGGTTAACAATTCTAATATGAATATTCGTGTATGGCTCAGAAGTTGCATCTAAATAATAATTACAATATAACCCTCGAGATATGCCACCTGCGTCGTAGCCAGGGGATTTTATGGTCTGCACATTGTTTGATATTTTGTAAACTGAATGACCGCACGCTGAAGGCTGTGATGTTAATTCAATTTCGAAACCAGAACTAGTTATTTCACCATCAGAAGACAGTCTTATAGTCATTACGTTACTCGAAGACGTTATTTGAGGAGGTAAAACATGACCGCAGTAGGTTGCTATGACTAAGCTATTTGGATTATCCCCGTCTCGCAGCTCTAATGAATCACATTCGCATTTACTATATCCGATCGACGTTTGATTAACGCCTGAGCAAGGAGCTATATGAAAAGATACGAAGTCAACTTTGATAAAGTGATCTTCCGGAGCTGTTATAACCCAATTGCATCCCAAGTAATTCTCATACACAACATTGTTTCCTATTAGAGGAGATTTCAATTTTTTTCTGGAATTAGAGGTCAAGTTAATTGTTCCACCACAGCCGACTGATTCTGAGTACGTGAAAAATGTTTCCGCTTTGAAACCACTATAGTTGATGTTGCTGTCTGATATAAACTGTAATACCATTTTGTTACTTTTTCCTTTTATATATGTAGTACTATTTATATGACCACACATTGTAGATAAACGTTTTTCTTCATCTATAGTGGACCCTTCGTAAACAGCAATGTAGTCGCTGTAACACTCATATGAGCTTTCAAGGTCTATAAAAATAAATTTCAAAACGATCACTTTATCGACTGGAGCTTCAATTACCCATGTACAGTTGGCATCTTCGGAATAAGTATGTGAAAGGCCGGATGTTAAAGTAGTAGGTTCTTTAACAATTCCTCCACACGTATATAAAGCATATGATAATTTAAATCCTCTCCTATGTATGTAATGGTCAGTGTTGAAATTAATTGTAGCTCCTACAAGGGATTCATACAATGGAGGCATTTCTGTCCCACAAAAAGTTTTCTCTACATTAGTAGAGTAATAGTACATTAAAGTTAATGTTACATTATCATAGTCACATGCAGGATAATTTCCTTCGAGATCAAAATCTAAAAATTTTAATATTATTCTATTGTTCGGTATTGATTTAATTTCGTAAGTACAATGTAAAGAATTAGAGTATTCATAAAGATAGCCTGGGCTGTATAGAAATTGCTCGTTTTCTTTTGCTGTATATGTTCCACCACAAATGGGTTCCCATTTTGCTCTAAAACCATCTAAAGTGACATCTGAATCTGTTCGGAATACTATTTTCATTTGGTTTGATGTTGAATTAAATGATGGCGGTATCACTCGGCCACAAGTTCTGTTCATTTCATTATATTTATTTTCACTGAAATCATAAATAATGACAACATCTTTAGTACAATTCTTTGTATCTTCTATTACAAAGCGGTCTGTAAATTTAAGTGAAATTCTATAGCCCATGTCTGCTTGAATTTCCCATATACATTCTTTATTATTTTCGTAATTGTTAGGATAGTTTGGAGAAGTGAATGATCTATCATAATGCATTAAATATCCCCCACATTGAGCTGTAATCGTTCTGACCACAAAACGAATATTCGTTTTATTTGTAGGTTTGGAATGGTAGTAAACTAGAGTGTTCTTAAAAGATACAGCGAGAGGTTTTTCTTGATATTTACTTTTGCAATAGTTACCGATGTCAATAGAAGTGTGGTAGTATCCTCTGTATACTTTTAAATGTTCATCCGAACAATCAAAATTAAACGAACCTTCTAACTTTAATTCCAGCCTCACCCCAACGGGAGCAACTACAATCCATGCACAATTGATTGTGTCGTTAAAGTCGTCAGGGATATCTATAATATTAATTGCTTCCGGACTAGCATAAACTACACCGCCACATGGATTTAGAGTCCAATCCAAATTAAAATTCAAAGGCCTTTCTTTGAACTGAGTAGCTTTTATGAGCATGTTGGAAGCGGGTATTGTAAATGCAGATTCTGTGTTGTTACCACAAACGTTTAGAAGGAATGGAATTCCTCCAATACCTAATACTGATTTCATATTAAGACGAGAGTCAGAGGAACGACATTTTTCACTATTAGATGAAGTAATTTTTACGTTTACAAATATTGTATTATATTTAAATTTCGTATTTCTATATGTTTTTGTCTCACTATATCTCCATTCACACACAAAATTAATTTGTAAATCTGGTGACATTAGTTCTCCTTTAATGCCATATAAATTACCACCACATACAGCTTGCTCCTCTGAAGAAAATTTTGCTTTAAAACGTGTTTCTTTATTTCTTGTGCCAATTGCAACGTACAATAATAATCGATGACTAGTAGATTCAAAGACTTTTTTTATTCCTGTTGAACTATTTTGGTTGGTTAGTATTATGGGGCAACTATATGTCAAGTCATTAAAAGCACCTATAAGATCGCGGCCGTCAAAATCTAGAAGCTCTACACGTACTCTTCGTGATGTGTCAGGTAATTCAATTGTCCATTGGCAATGTCTTAATATTGTCTCTCGAGGATAACCAGGTGATGTCAAAAATCCTTCAGAAATTTTGAAAGTTCCACTACAAGAAGCTCTAGAAGAGTTAAAGGTAAATCTAAATCCTCTGCTCTCAGATACTTCTGTCCATCGGCTTGGCTTACCTACGTGAAGTTTTACCGTGACATTATTAGTTAGAGTTTCTATTGAACTGGAGTAATCTATAAAATCATCGTCGCAAAATTGTTGTATAATATTACTTTTATAAGTACCATTATAGGCCGACCATTCTTCAAAAGTTATTTTTGTTTCACATGGTTTTTCAGATTCTGGCAGTTTTATGTCTTTCAAATGTATTCTAATGAAGTGTTTTGGAATAGATATTATATGCCATGTGCAAACTGTACCCCAGGGCATGACTGGCATGTGTGGATATCCTGGAGATGATATTTCTCCTGATTGAGCAATAATAGTCCCACCACAAATGTCTATAGACACATTTGCTTTAAAACCGTTTTTAGGTTCAGCTATTTGCGTCGAATATTTAATATACATAGTATTACTACTAGTTTTAATAGTTTCAGGTTGTTCCTTGCATAGACGTCTTTTAAGTGGCGACAATTCAGATATTCCATCTCTTATTTCAATTGATTCGTGAGTACATTGATCAGTACCTTCTAATCTAAAATAATCCAAAAAATCTATTCTTAGAATTTCTCCTGGGGGTCCTGTAAATATCCAAATACATTCTGTGTAAGGTACTGGTATAGAAGGATAATTAGGAGAAGTAATAATTTCCCACTTGTGATTATCACTTAGAGAAGATGTAACTCCGCAGTTAATATTTTTTTCTTCATAAAATATTTTAAAAGTTTGGAATTTATATTTTAGCATTACTGTTTCTAACGATATAGCCGCAACATAACTTACAAAAACAGTATTACTAGATGACGTAATGACGCTTCTGTTTTCATGTGAATAACCACAAAATTTTCCGTTGCCTAATAATGGGGACTCAATATTTTCACCATTTCTTAACATTACGAAGGTGGTACAATCATTATTATTCGTAATATTAAAATGAATAAAACTCATTTGGATTGTACGACCAGGACGGACTTTTACCGTCCAATCGCATCTGAATGTAGGTCTAGGTGCAAAATCTATCCAAGTTACCTCAATTATACCTGACCTATCTTGTAAAAGTCCACCACAAACAGACTTTACAGAACCACTAAATCCTTTCCGCGATTCGTACCCGTCAGATGTAAAAGTAACTTTCATTGTTGTCGTTGATTCAATTGCATTTTTTTCAGTTCCTGCAGTACATATTTTTTCTTTAATAGGTGTCCATTCAGATTGAGTTAAAGAATAGACTGAGATATAATCTGCAAAGCACCCAGGACTTTCTTCCAGCGATATGTCATTAAAATTTAAGCTCAAGTGTCGACCAGCAGTAGTTTTAAAAATCCAAGCACATTTTAGATTTACGTCGTATGAATTAGGATAATTTGGTGAAAAGAAGTCCATACTTTTGTTTTTAGCTGACACAAGGATTGTATCATTATAACCACAATTAATTTCGGAATCAAAGTTATTATTTCCTATATTCTTCATAGATTCTGACCAATTAATAAGAAAGAGAGCACCGATGTTTGTACTATCCAATGTAAGTATAATATATACAACACTTGAACTAGTTTGTAATACTATATTTTCATTTGTTAGATATCCACACAGTTCTTGAATTATCGGAGCATTCACATCGTAACCGTCATAAATGGTTAATTTGTTATTGCACACTTCTCCATTTCTTATTATTTCTAAGCGATTTATATTTATAGTTATAGTAGTTGATGTACTTGTCATAATCCGCCAAGTGTATTCACCTTGCCCTTCATATGGACGAGGGTAAAGAGGTGATGCAATTTGTCCATGTTTTACGCCACTAATTTCGTTACCATGTAAAAAACCGAAATGCATCAGAAATCCTTGACCAGCATCTTTATTGTCACTGTGAAACTTTAAATATAACTTTGATCCAGTTGTAATATTGACTGGTGTGTCATGTCCACAGTAAACAGCTAACAGCTTCCCTCCACCATTGTTTTCCCTTATTTCCAAATAATCTTCATTACAGTTTTCTGAATATTCTAAATCAAAATTTTCAAAAGTAACGTACACTCTGTTACCTGGTGCTGTCGATAGTATCCATTCACAATTAATATTACTAGGATATGAACGTGGATAGTTAGGTGAAGCAATTGAACCTTCTTCAGAACTTAAATTACCCCCACAAGCATTAATCAAAGTGGAATAATGTGCTGAAAATTGACCAGTTAAATTATCTGTATAGGTACCTAATATTACAGTTATTACGTTACCTTGACTCACAATTGTGGGAGGGCTTTTACGACCGCAATATTCTTCTATTAATGGAGCAGAGTCATCGTTACCATCAAGTACTTTGAGATAAGACGATTGACATTTGCGATTTGTTACGATATCAGATAATCTTGACAATGAAATATGTGTTATGGTAAGTTTTATCTTATCCACAAGATTTGGTGCTTTAATGATCCAAATGCATTTGGTTTTATGATGATTTATAAATTTAGCACTTGAAATTATTCCGTCAGAAGTTGCCGTTATTATGGCTCCACATGTCATAGTAAAATTTAAATTGAAACCTTTGGCAGATCCATACATATCACTTGTAAATTGTAATTTAATATTAGAGTAATTCGTGATAATAGGCACTGAAACATTACTTTTAGGACATATAAGAAATGAATAGTTAGAGTTAAATGTTGCAATACCGTCATAAATCTTAATAGAATCTCCACAATCATCTTCGTCATCTTCTCCTCCAGTGTAATACAAATCAAAACTTATGAAATTTAACTCGATTCTATGATTCTTCGGTACTGATAAAATCCACACGCAATCTAAATTGTTATCATAATTCATAGGATAATTCTTGGAATGAATAAGTCCATATGGTGCACTTATTTTACCCCCACAACCTCCAAGAAACGAAGTAAAATGAGACAGGAAATAAACATCTCTCATAGATGATGTTTTTACTAGTCTTATAAAAAGGAAATTTGATGTTGCCTGCACAGTTGTTAATCCGCGATTACATATTTTAGACAGTAATGGAAAAGCTTTACTTTGACCGTTATAAAGTTCAAGTGCGTCTAAAGAACAATTCTTAGATTCTGTCATATATACTTCTGTAAAGGTAATACTCACTACCGTACCAACAGGTGTTTCTATAATCCATTCGCATTCTAATTCACCGGACAAGAGCATATTTTTGTCCATAGAAACAACGCCAGTCCTTTTTTGTATATGAGCACCACATCCGTAACTGACCCATTCTAAACGAAATCCAGTTCGAGTAAAACTGTGTCCACTTACAAATTTGATTTGTAAAGAATTGCCTTTAGTATTTATTTGTGGAGGTAAAACACTTCCACATTTTTTATCTGAATAATTTTCATCTGATGTTTCCCTAAATTGTAAATAAGATGATGAACATGATGAGGCAAAGGGAGATCTGAATCTCGAAGTTGATCTCAGTGGTGTCCAATGAGGAAATACTGGGTATACTATGTTAAAATGGGTGAAAGTTACATTAATTTTGTTCCCTCTAGGAACAGTTATTGTCCATAGGCAATTAGAGTCTGCAGGATAATTATTCGGATAACCGGGACTTTCAATTACTCCAAAGCTACCACTAATATTATTATTGCATAGAGTATGGTAATTAAGAAGAAATCCTTTGCCACTTATAAAGATGTCAGATCTAAATTTAATAAACGCATAGTTACTTGAAGTTTCTGTGTTATTTAATTGTGGTGTCAAAAAACAATGTTTTCCAGAACTTCCAGAGTTGCTATCACGACCATCAAAGATTTCCACATAATCATCATTACAATTTTGCGTCCTTTCTAAGTCAAGTTCCAAGAACCTTATTCGAATTCTAGAGCCAGAGCTTGAAACAATTCGGTAAAAACATTCAGCGTTTTCATAGTAATTTTGTGGATAATTTGGTGATGATATCGCACCAGATACACCAGTTAGGGTGCCTCCACATCCAGTAACTGAAGCATCCCACTCAATTTTAAAGCCTCTTCCATTTATATAAGCATCCGAATGAAACTTTAAGTGCACGCTATTAGCAGTAGTTATTATTCTTTTATATTTAATATAGCCACAAAGTTTATTTATCAATGAAGAATTTTCCGTGGCACCATCCCAGATTGATAGATAATCGGAGGAGTCACATTTTTCACTATATGGCCGCTCTAGCTCAAAATCAGTAATATTTAACACAATTTGATGACCTATAGGTACAGTTATCGTCCAGAGACATTCACGGTTTGCAGTATAAGGAAGAGGCCAACCTGGTGAGTAAATGAATCCATGAGATTTAACAAAGAGCCCACCACAATGTGTTTTTTCGTCTAAGAATGAATAGGACACTGAAAAACCAGAGTGACGAATGCTAGCATCAGATTTAAAGTTTATTGAAATACGATTTGAAGATGTAGTTATAGCAGGTGGAGAGGAAGGTCCACAATATTTTCCTAGTGAGATATTAAAATTATTTTCATCATATTCAAGAATTTCTACGTAGTCACTTTGGCAAGATGGCATACTTTCAAGTATAAATTTGCTCCACTCTAATTTAATATGCATTCCTTCAGGAGCAATAATCATCCATGTACAAAATTGGCTATTAGAATATAGTGAATTCGCGTCTGTTGGATGATTTATAACCCCAGTTGAATTTTTATAGATTCCTCCGCATTCTGTGTCTATTGTGGTATAATTAGCGTAAAAACCTCTCGCAGAGATACTTATAT
Source organism: Heliconius hermathena (assembly GCA_013403705.1). Taxonomy (NCBI): domain Eukaryota; kingdom Metazoa; phylum Arthropoda; class Insecta; order Lepidoptera; family Nymphalidae; genus Heliconius; species Heliconius hermathena. Next base: position 652,765 of record JAAIXJ010000332.1, on the reverse strand, counting down.
CTGATTTGAAATGTATAAACATAAAATTATGAGTAGATATTTGAACAGGTATCGAAGTTGCAGAACTTCCACAAAATCTACCCATTGATGTAGAATTTACTGAAGGCCCATCTCTAATTTCCACAAAATCATATTGACATGAATAATATCTATTGTCTTCAACGTCAAAATCTTGAAATGTTAGGGATATTGATTTACCAGGTATTGTACTAATAATATAATAACATGAAATTTGCTTTGGATAATTCATCGGATATTCCGGTGATGTTATAACTCCATTATCTTGTGTATACATTTTTTCACAAATTGATTCATATGTAATTTTAAATCCTTCAGCAGAGACGCTATGGTCACTTCTGAATATTATAAAAAGGTTGTTCGTGCTGGATGTGTATTTTTTCATTCCTGAATTGTCACAAATTTTACTGACAAAGGGTGAATCTGCAGATGAACCATCATAAATTTGTAAATAATCATATCTACATTTAAAAGATCTCTCCAAATTGCAATACTTAATTTCAATTTTAATTTTTGTATCTCGGCGTGTCCTTATTTGATATTCACAAAATAAATTAGGTAAATATAAATTGTTATACGAAGGAGATATTATTTCACCTTTGTCAGATGTAAACAATCCCCCACATCCAGGTACTCCTTCAATGGGCGCATACGATATTTGAAATCCTTTGCCGCTGCCTAATTTATCGGAATGGAAATGTATAATAATCTCAGATCCAGTAGAAAGTAACGGTGCCGGTTGCGTGGAATTACAGTATTTATTTAAAAGTGGATCAGTCTTATGTTCACCATCATAAATAGCTAAGTAGTCGAAGCTGCAATTAGCGTGCACTTCGATATCGAGTTCAAAGAAATGTAATTGAATTCTTTTACCCAAATATGTTGTTAAGAGCCAATAGCAATCTCGATTTGGCGGATATCTTCCGGGTGAACCAGGTGAACTTATATGTCCATGTTCACGTGCATCTATTTGACCACCACATACTGGAGCTATGCTGGTCCAATGTAAAGAAAATCCTTCCTTAGATACTGAGTGATCTGAACGGAACCAAAAGTATAAATTGTTGTGACTTGAAATAATATTACCACCATTAGGGAAATTACTTCCACAAAATCTACCTATAAGCTGACTGGCAGAACTTCTACCATCATGAATTTGAACAAAATCATAGTTGCAAGACGAATGATCTTCTAAATTAAATTTAGTAAATGTCACATTTATTACTTTATCAGGAGCTGTATGAATAACCCAAGCGCAACGTGCATTATCATTGTAAGTAGCATTAGACCGTGGATATACGATACTACCTTCCTCAGAGTCAAGAACTCCACCGCATGGTTGAGAATGCACTTGACATAATTCACCCGAATACAACGCAGTACATTCACATCGGTATCCGTTTACTAAACGTTCATCTAATCGACAAGTGCCACCGTTGTGACACGGATTGTTAGTGCATAAGTTAGTAGGCTTATCACAGTGGGCGCCTCCATACCCTTGGTAGCAAATGCACGTATAGCCCTCACGAAGTGGATGACAATGTCCGTGTGTTCCACATGGATTACTATCACAATTATTTGTAGAATTCTCTGCAGCAATGTAACAACCGTGAAGTCCTATGCCATCACCGACCATTCCTGAGGGGCACACACACTGAGTAATTCCACTGATTAATAAATTTTCTATACATTTCGCCGAAGGATGGCATCCACCGCCATTGATAGAACAAGAACCTCGCCACGTGCATGTTACTCCATCGCCCTGATAACCAGGTGGACAGGAACCGCAAATTCGAGAGCCTATAGTGTTATGACACAAGACCATTGGATTAGTGCTGCATCCACCATTTGAAGTTAAGCATTCGTCGATATCGTAACACGCGAATCCATCACCTTCGTAGCCTGTCGGGCAAGGTCCGCATCGAAAAGATCCTGCTAAATTGATACAATCTACTCTTGGATTTACAGAACAGTGAACTCTTTGTGAAGATTCACATTCATTAATATCAGTTAAGCATGCGATACCTTTTCCGTCCGTAGTCCAGCCTTGATTACAAATACATCTAATACCTTGTCCTGATGTTGCAGGAACGCAAATACCGTGACCACACATTTCAAAGTCACCTTGTGAACAATTCTTCTCTGTTCTTGTACAGTCTATTCCATACCAGCCAGGCTTACATACACACTCATATGAGCCAGGCCTATTAATGCATGTTGCTCCATTTTGACATCCTAAATCAGTACCGGCATAGTTGTAACATTCATTAACATCTTCATCACAGTTAACACCTTTCCAGTTGGACGGACATAGGCAGTAGTACCCACTTATTAGATCTAAACAAGTGCCACCATTTGCGCAAGGATGTGAACGACATTCTTCGTGTCTGTTAAGTAAACTTTGCAAGTTCAGTACCTTCGTGTTTAAGTTTTGTATTCGGCGATGAAGACGTGATAAGTTCAAATGTAAATTATTTGACAAACTATTAGTTAAAGTCTCCAAATTTTCTATTCGTTTTAATATGCTAGGCTTGATTATATTGTCTGGATTGGACATTTGTACATCGTTATCAGTATTCGATGGAAAGAAGTTAGCATATTTTGAAGAAATGTTGTAGAGGTTTTTGTAGTCGACATTCCCTAAATATATAGTAGATTTAGGTCCATGAGTGTTTAAATAAATACTTTTGTCGTACGCAGCCTCTAGTACAAGGTTTCCATTTGAAGATTTTATCTTTGGTCTCTTATTATAGATTTCACAACTGAAACACTCACTCCACACGACTATAACTAGACAGTAAATTAACAATTTGGACATCGCGATGTGTTCGCGATCAACAATGGCTGCTGACTGCGCTGTTACGAAGTCATGTCACCGCTAATATTACAGGGGGCGTATTATTGGTAATTAATTAGAGCCATATGGTACTCGAGTGAATATCACATGGCCTTTTACAAATGATGATACGCCCCTGTGGATACGGTTATCACGTTAGCTTATATTTCATGAATATAAATAATATAATTTATAGTAAATTTAATCTACGGTCCCATCATTTCTATAAAAAAACGTATTTCTACATTTACTTAAAAAAAGATATGGAGGTATATATAGCACATAACGGGTGTTTCGACACTGTAAAGGAAATCAAAATTAATAGGGTACTTCCAATTAACCTAGAATTATGAAATTTGGCAGATAGCATCTACAGTAGTACTAGTTCAGGAAAAAAATCTGAAAACTATACATTTGTGGGTTAAATCCTAAAAATAATAGTCTTAAATAACGAAAAAATGTATTTCGACACTATAAAGCACGGGTTCCCAACCTTTTTTTGATCAAGTTCGTATTGATGACATATATTTATACATTAAACATACCATGTTTATATTCATATTACTATGGATATGATACTGTTTGAGTTTTTATGGGGTAAAAGGTACAATTAGAACATTTTAATAACAATAAAAAGAAACGTAATAAACAGGTACAAAAGTTTATTAGCAAAACGTCAAACTCATTCCACACAAGTATCGTTCAATGGATACAAGCCTATCTGTACAACGGTTACAAAAATCCTTAAAAATTATAACAAATTCTAATAACTAGAACTCAAAATTATAGAATTATCGCTTACATGTTTTAATAAAGTTTAAAAAGTGAGTTGTATATATGTACATAATAATGTTTATTAAATATTATTGAGTTAAATGTTAATGCTATTTAAGTGTGTATGTGCGTTTAGGATGCAGATACAAAAAACAAATATTTCAATATAACTATGCATTTTAAACTTATTTTATAAAGAGCTCACCTCTTCAACCATGATTGAAATTACTCTGTATAGTAATTGTTACATTTATATGTAAATATAATTAATGCAAAGATATTTAAATTCAGTTATTCATTTCTTTGTGCGCTTAAAGAATTCTGACTATTACTTTAGTGTAATCTTATATTAAAAATATAATATTACGAACTAATTATATATCATATTTTAGTCAACAATACACGCTTCATAATTCAATTAAAAGAATCAGAAATATATAGTCTACAAAAAAAAAACCACCTACAAAGGAGTAGTAAATAATATCAAAAAAGGTATACAAAAGAAAAAATAAGTTGACACGCCTATATTTTAACATTATGGCTATAATACAAAAGATATTGTTAGTGTCTTTATTGTGACTGTGATAAAATATGACTATTATTTTCAAAATTTTACATTTAGAGATACTAGCGATAAATGACGTCAATGTTTAGGATGATGGACGTTTAATGTAGGTGCAGCGACGACATTAGGCTCAAGTGTCAGTACGTCACACTACGAATCCTTTTTTTTTTGTATACGTAATAATAAATTGTATTTATATAATAAAAAAAAGTCAAGAAATACAGAGTAGCACTGTCATCATCAATCTTGCTTGAATTTCATGAGATATTAGCGCTAAATTTGACGCAGCGTAATAAAATTGTTTACATATAAACATTATAATAAGTTTGGCTAAAGTTTAAGCTTTAGTCAACCATCTGTTTATGTTATCATATAAATAAATTTCTGATAGTGTTAGACAAATAACTATAGTGCCGTCTTTTTTCTTTTTACAACAGTTAGAAAGGGACAGCATCACAAAACAATTAAGAGACAAAAGTTTTATAATCGTTTAAAATTATAATACAAACTATGTTATAATTAATATTATAAGTAAGACAATAAGATTTTATTTACAATAAATTCTTTATAATATTTACAATATTTAGTTATCTATACAACTAGATTTGAGGCACGAACATTGAAATAGCACCAAATCGAACGTTCACATAGAATATTGACGGGTTAATAAATGCTTGATGTTGAATAGTAAAATTATTAGCTATGTTATGGATCTTCGTAACCAAAAATCGAAACAATCGAATAACCGAAAAAAATAACTATCTGTAACCATAACCGAATCCGATATAAGAGCTTCGGATAATTTCAGAAATAGGCGCAGTATAAATGAATATAACTTTTGTTTTTTTAAAATAACTTACAGACACCGTTACAGAAATATAAAAAAAAATTGCCAATAGGAGATTAGTTAAAACGATGATTTCGCAAAAAAAAATTAAACTAACTGACATTATCCGAAACTAGCGAATATTCGAAACGATATAACATAATATTCTTCTTAAGTGGATACCTATTTAAGAAGAATAGTGTTCAAATTCCAAATGTTACATTAGTCGAATACAATATACTTCAATTTTTTTTATCTATTATAATATGTTTATCATATTATTGTGCGTGTTATAAATATAAAAACTAATGATACATTTGTCATTATTTGTCGCAAAAAAATAATATTTTGTGAAGTAACAGTAGTTTTTTAAGTAAATAAAATCATTATTATGTCAAATTATTTCTCTATAAAAACAATCCTGCATATAGTATAGTGTGGGTAGAGAGAACCTAAAGGTAAGACACTCGGTACCCGACACACCGCTCAATATTCGAGACATTGGATGTTGCGTGGAGGAAGTTAACATCGCGATTTTTATTACCAGAGTGAGGAAATGAAAATAATGGGAATCGAAACCACAACCATACTGTTTACATTGACACATTGTTCCACTGCGCCACGACGGCCTTAATACATAAATATGTACTAAGTACTAATATACTCGTGGAAAAGAATTTTCAAGAACACATTCAACACGCTATGTTTTGAAAAATTGGGCGGAAATAATAGGAAACGGAATGTCTTAACACTTTCATTTACAGCTGTCTACCCAGTAATGTGGGTAAAAGTGTAAGCTTATATAAAATAAAATTAAAAAAATATATTAAATTCCAATACGCATAAAGAAACTGTTCCATAAAACTAATAATAAGGCATCAATTTACGTTATTTATTGGTTTCTTATATTATTGTTTCAAATGTAGGTATATTCAGTTTATGTAATAAATGCGCAATGTTACTTAAAAAAATTAATTAAAGTTACTAAATTTGTGTTTGTTTTTCTTGAATTATAAATATAGAGTTGAATAGAGTAATACGTTGCTTAACTTTTTTAACAACATAAATAATATAAAGTTAAATTTAATAAATTAATTCACAGCATGAAGCTGATATATAATCATAAATAAAAAAAAATTGTGTTACTGTTACGTATGTAAAAATACAAACTGTTGTTGTTAGAAATAACTTGAGAATGAAAAAGTGTCATTATATCATATTCTGTTCAGCTATAAATTTCTGTCTATTATTAGTCTTAGACTAACTACGAAAAAAAAATAAAAAAATAATTATATTTGAAAAAAAGAAAAAAATTATTCCCTTGGCTTATCAATTATATAATGTAATTTGAATTAAAGGGGGTGTAATCTACTATGACAGTTTCTTATCTTGTCATGTATTCCAACATCTGTACTATAGGTATCTTATCACCTAATACAATATACGCCCACTACAGATATTGGACTGAATCAATTAATTCTTTTGGCATATATAGAACAATCAACGTGTCATAGCCGACTTGAAGATAGTCCGAGTACAAAATAGTAAAAAGTAAGAAAAATATTTTAAATCCGTATAGCCATCTACAGCTAACATCAGTGTGGCCACGATTCATCGGCCGTTCTGTATATATGTTTACGTGATTTTTTTACTTTATATAAGCTTTCTTATCTGTACCTTACCACCAAGAAGGACGAACTATTTTTTTTATACAAGCTAATGTTATTACTCTTTAAACAAATGGCAAATTGAACATGTAAATTGTTTACCAAACGTAAACATAATTAATAAATATTTAATTGGCATAAATCGTTGTTTCGTATAGAATAATTAACGATAACAGTCATATCTGAACTGAATACTTAATTACTCACGCCTAAAATTAAACCTAAACAATTTTTCAAATTTTCCAAATCCATCTACAGAGTGGAAGTGTCAGCACTGCTTTAAATGAAATGACAGTTTTAACTACTCTATAAAAGCCTAATACAATTATTTTTTTTTCCCCAAAAATGAAAGTGTTTTTTTCAAATAAAATAAATAATAAAATTATTGTTGTAAAATAAAACTCCATTTCTCAAGAACGACGCACGCACACATAAAACTATCAAAGGGAAACCGCCGCGTACGCCTCATTCCAAAATCGAGTCTTTTGTTATTGGTATCTATACGTATCTGCGTCACACGAAATACAGGTATGGATAAACAACGTGAAATGAAAAAAAATCCTACGTCTAATTAATTTGTTTAGGTATGGGTTTACAATATTTTACCCTATATGCTGTTTCTGTAAAAGGAGCGCTGACACTTCCATCTGTATTTACGAATACAGCTAGCTTTTAAGTAGTTTTAGGAAAAATTTGCAAATGCACCAAGTATAATTAGTATTTAGTAGGAGGAATAATTAAAGTCTGAATAGGGTCAGGTTAAGGTTTTAAATTGAGCTTGTTGTACTGCAAATGCAGTAGGGGAGTTTTGGGACGGGAGGAAGGGGGAGTGTGTTGCGTGAATTTGTCCGGCGCAGGTGAGGACAGCGAGATGTGGAGTGCGGTTGACGAATCGTGGCTTCCCTGAAGGTAAACTTTCTAGACTTTTGTGCAATGCATACAGAAGAAAATAAGATAAATAAAAAGTAAGAAAAATTCTACGTAGTGTTATATAATAAAGTTCAGGACGGTCACTACTCGTCAACCGCACTGTACTAGGCGCGCAGCGCGGCGGCGGGCCAGTCGGCGGCGGGCGCGGGCGAAGGCGGCGGCGCGCGCGCGTGCTCCGACTCGGACTCGTTGGCGTCGGTGGAGGCGGGCGTGGGCGGCGGCGGGTGCGTGCGGTAGTGGCGGTAGGCGCGGCGGCGCGGGTGCGTGGCGGGCGACGGCGGCGGGTTGGCGGTGGGCCGCGGGTAGCGCCCGCACAGGCTGTCCGACGCCGACCCCGACGCAGACGCCGAAGCTGATGGTGACAAAGTACCGGATACGCTCGTTCTGGGCATAATGTTATTGTTTTTTTGTTAATCTCACGTTGTATAGGTGAGGGTAAGTTGAGTAAAATTAATTTAGTGTTATTTCTGACTTTCCGCCCAATTATTAGGTCACTGGGTGTTAAATGGTAAAAATTAAAAAAGTAATAATTGAACAAATCCCACTTCACACTACTTAAAAACTAATGTAGATATATAAGTATACTGACTGTTCATACAAGACGTCGCGGGCGGGGCGCGGCGGGTCGGGCTTGAAGGCGAAGGCGGGGCGCGGCGGCGGGCGGCGCGCGCGGCGCACGCGGCGCAGCGCC